>CAVLJG010000004.1:28655154-28929771 GCA_963669975.1 Acanthoscelides obtectus
ACAGATGACCTTCCAGCAGTCTCAACAGCCTCTTCCTTTGAGCGTTGCTAGAATGGTTAGCCAGCAACAATCAAGGCAAAATATTCAACAGCTAAGAGGCCAGTTAAGTCAGAGTCAGCTACACCAACACTGCTTCAACAAAGAATGCAGTTGCAAAATCAGCAAGTTATCCAGAAAACATCAGCTGGTCAAATACCTCTTCAACAACAACAGTTTTGCAACACATTTGGTACAAAGGTCAACTGAACCAAAAGACAAATATTACAGACCCAACTGACCCAAAATCACAGCAAGTTAGTCAAAGTCAACAGCAGATTTGCAAACTCAGCACTTGGCCAGGCAACAGCATTTGAGTCAACTAAGTCAACAACAATTAGCACAGTTGGCAACAACAAACATCTAACAACTTAAACAACAGCAACTTGCCCAAAATCAGCAATTGCAGCTGAACCAGCAGCAAGGTCAAATGAACCAAAGCATTGCTCTTTCAAATCAGCAGCATCTAATTTCTAACCAAGTATTGAATCATCAGCAACACAGAACCAGCAAAACAGTCCACAACAGCCATCACAAATGAGTCAGGGACAAAACTTCATTCAACATAAGTTAATCAGCATATTACATCTACACATGCTCAACAGCTGCTACACAAACAGCAGTTTGTAATCAGCAAGTACATCTGGCCACAAGTATCTACAGCACAACAACAGTTGGTGCAACTCATGCAAATGTTACAGTTCAACAGTCACAACAGTTGTTAACCTCACTTTCAAAACAAATCAAATTGTTAATCAAGACATTCAACAACAGTCTAACATCACCCAACAGCAAAGTGTTAACCAGCAATTGAATGTCCATAACATTAAATCAGCAGTTGAGCACTCAGAAGTTAGGCCAGCATTGAATCAACAACATTGACTCAACAGCAACTCAACAAAGCCAGTTGGACCAGCTGAATCAAGAACTGAATCAGCAGATAAATCACAAAGTCAAATTAACCAGCAACAGTTGAATCAACTCAAACAGCAGAGGTAGTCCTACTGCACAGCAAATTGTTTCAAAGTCCTATCAATCAGCACAGTTATTGAGTCAACAACAGAATCAACAATTGTGCCAAGCAACAGATTCTGCAAAACCAGTTGAATCAACAGCAGTTGGGCCAGCAAAACCCAATTGGAATCAGCAACTGTATACATCAACAACAGATATCACAACCTAACCACCTAAATCAACAAGGTCATCTTGGCTCACACCACAAATTGGGCAACAAAATCAATTAAATCAACAAAATCAGCTGACCAGCAGCTGTTAGAGGATATACAAGCATTGAACCAGCAATTACAACAACAGTCAGTAAACCAACAGAGTATTCAACAGCAACAACAGTTGCAACGGCAAAGCTTGCAACAGCTGCAAGGCTTAAAGCAGCAACAAGTTTTGCAACAACAACAAACTTGCAACATGGGATTGGTCAAGGTTTGCACAAGCAGGTGATAACCCAGCAAACACTACATCAACAACAACAGTCTCTAAATCAGCAGGACTATTCAGCAAGGATTGAATCAGCAAAATTTACAGGGGATGAATCAACCTGTGTTGCAGCAAACAAGCACTGAGTCAACAGAACTTGCAACAGCAAACAACTCAACCAGGTATGCATTATAATCTGACTATAATTATGCACAAGGTACTAATAAAATGTTTTCCTGTAAGGGCGGTTGGTAATATAGTATGCAACTAGGCCACCTTTGGTACTGTGCTATCCACAAGCCATCTAGAGTTAACTGATTATTGAATCAACCAACTCCAGCAATTTGGTGAAACTATGTATGTTATTCTGCACTGATTTGGTACATAAAGCAACATTGATAACCTTTATTTATTAATCTATTATATCTCTCTATTTTCAAAGACATCTGCTTATTACCTGCTGCTAATCGGAGAAATCAGTATTCTTGACCACAATGCCCCATTGAGAAGTAGCTTTTCTTTTGTTTCTGTTTGAACCACTAAACTTTATATTTCCAAATATTTGAAAATGAGTGAGCAATAACTAATGTTAGGTATTGGTCATCAAGTAGCTATCCTCTGTGAGTATTCCAATAATCAGGAACTGTTGGACATTCATGAATGAATGAATCTTAAAAATTTTAGAGGCATCCCGGCCACCATAAGGAGCCAGTGCATAGGCCGCTTAAGCGGGCCCTTATGCACCTCTACAATACTTAAATCACAAGCCTCGCCCTTTTAGCGAAGTTGAGAATCGCCTTGAGTCCAAGCTCCTTTACGTCCTGAGGGTCCAAAGTAATGGACCCCAGTATAGTCTGCCTATAGTAGCTCAGAGCTTCACAGCGACACAAACATGCGCCGAGGTCTCTTCCTCTACTCCGCAGCGTTCGCACAAGGGATCCTCAGCCACCCCCATCACGTGCAGGTGCCGCCTTAACGTGTTATGGCCAGACAACAGTCCCACCAGCAACCTTAGGTTGGCTCTACCCAGAGATAGGCAGAAGCGTCCATCCTTAGCACTGGGCCCTTCAATGAGCTCTCGTGCCTGGCGGAGATGTCTAGAGATACTTCTCCATTTCTGAGGAGTGTTGTCTTGCAACCCACGTCTCCATTTTCCTCCTAGCTTTATGCGCGGTTACTCCTAGAGCTGGCTCAGGACCAACGAGCTTGCTTTCTGATCCTGTTTTCGCCAGAGTGTCCGCCGTCTCATTGCCCCTTATCCCAGCGTGCCCCGGTACCCATATGAACGATACCGGATGCCCCGCTGCGAGGAAATCCAGAGCCTCCCTGCATTGCAATACAAGACTCGAAGTAATCTTACAGGCACTTAGTGCTTTCATTGCAGCCTGGCTGTCGGATAAGATTGTTATTCTTCTCCTAGGCCCACCCTCCTCCAGAATGTGAGATACACAAGCCAGAATCGCAAAGATTTCCGCCTGGAAAATGGTGGTGTATTCACCGAGAGGCAGAGATAGCCTAGTTCTAGGCCCAGAGACCCCAGCACCTGAGCCCTCTTCGGTGACCGAGCCGTCCGTGTACCAGTCCTGCCCGCTCACTTCGGAGAGTCCTCGGCTACCGGCATCCCACTCCTCCCTCGTTGGATACTCCACAATAAACTTGCCGTTGAAGCGATATTTAGGGGTAATACGATCACCCCCTGCTTAGAAGGACGGGGTCCTCCCTTTCTAATTCGACTAAGATGGCAGTATGCCCCTTGACCGGATTCAAGAAAGCCCAGCTGCCCTGACTCCACAGTCGATGAGCGACTACTCTCGCTTCACCGCGGATCACCAGATCCAACGGTGGGAGATCCAACAGAGCTTCCATTGCACTCAATGGCGTTGTTCGCACTGCGCTTGTAATGCTAATACAGGCCAAACGCTGAATTTTATTGAGTTTGGTCTTAGTTGACTCAGTTCTAATGCAAGGCCACCAGACCAGGGAGCCGTACAAGAGAGATGGACGTACCAGTATACCACTTTGGGTTTAAGCAACCACCTTACACCGACAACACGTCTACAAGCCCACATCGAATTGCGAGCCTTGCTAACCTTGTGTTTCACATGCTCTCTCCAGTTCAGTTTGCAGTCCAGGATAATTCCCAGATATTTCACTGACTGGGACAAAACTAATCTAGTCCCAAAGAAGGTCGGCATGACCAGTCCGTCAAGCCTTCTTCTCCTAGTGAATAGGATCAGCTCGGTCTTTTCAGCATTAGTAGAAAGATCGACTTCCCTACACCACGATTCCACGGAGCGCAGAGCGCCCTGCATAATTTCCGAGACTGTTCTACAGAAACGCCCCCTAACTACTATGCTTACGTCATCAGCATAGGCTTGCGCATAGACACCCATACTGCTGAGCCTAACGAGGAGTTCGTTCACCACGATACGAGTTAACTGATTATTGAATCAACCAACTCCAGCAATTTGGTGAAACTATGTATGTTATTCTTGCACTGATTTGGTACATAAAGCAACATTGATAACCTTTATTTATTAATCTATTTATCTCTCTATTTTCAAAGAACATCTGCTTATTACCTGCTGCTAATCGGAGAAATCAGTATTCTTGACCACAATGCCCCATTGAGAAGTAGCTTTTCTTTTGTTTCTGTTTGACCACTAAACTTTATATTTCCAAATATTTGAAAATGAGTGAGCAATAACTAATGTTAGGTATTGGTCATCAAGTAGCTATCCTCTGTGAGTATTCCAATAATCAGGAAACTGTTGGACAACTGCCTTTAATTCATTTGGAATGAAAACACATCCAACAAACTTTAACACTTTATTCCCCTCTGAAACTGGAATGGACTAGTCCACCAGCCACATCTTTCTATTGAATTCGTTTGGGTTTGTTAGTTTGTCACCAGGCTACTAGATATTTCACAATATTGGTAAAATGATTATGAAACGTGATGATTGTTTTATTTATATATATATAGGAGGGGAGTAGTATTAGAAGTGAAAAAAAAAATTATATACATACCACGCATATATCCTGAGGTGCATAGCGCCGAGGGATATAAATGTGCTCGACCTATAATGTACTATTTTTATTGTGGAGAGATATGTATTCCATTTTCTATTGGGATATGACAATGATCAAATGTCTGCACGGTTTCGCATAGTGGCGCAATTCGGATAATTCGTTTAGGTGTTACTTGTGTTTAGTCACAATTGATAGAAATGCCAGGAATTATCAATATACTGGTTTACATGGTTTCTTAATAGAAACTTATTTTGCCGCATTATTTCAATTTTCGTCTGGGACAAATTTGTAGAAATGTTAAAAAACTGATGGTATGAAACTTGAGAGCAGTGTTACCTTAAAGATTGAAGAGAGGGCACACACTCTCTCCCTGGCACCTCCCTGCGGGCGCATGTGGGAGTTACCCGAGTTGTCGCACTGTTAACGCGCTTTCAATCTGCACTCTTGAGATACGATAAATTGGATCTAGGCTACTTAGATATCACTTATCACAAAAGTTTAGTTAATGTTGCATTCCAGTAAAAATAATCAACTAACTTTACATAAACTAACATTCACATCTTCTCTCGGCACTGTGCTGTTTCTATGTTAAGTACATACTTTAGCTTTTGAGCACAAGGTTAATAAGCCATGATTTGTAAAACGGGTGCAGAGCGAAGTTACCAGTAGCATTTTCGAAACTCCCAGAAACATTTGAAACTTCTGTTTTAAGTACCACGTTACAATGAATTACAAAATACTTAAAGTATCTATGTGTCCATTTTGTGTTTCTGTTATCTTCAAATGATATAACCACAATTTAAATAAAAAATAACTATCACAGGTGCCCGTTTTCGCGTCACGGACTAACGAATTTTTCAACATTGACCTGTCCTTATTGGAATACTCTTTATTATGTTATGTTTTTATGAGTAGGTGGTGCGCTCTCAGTTCCAACAGCAGTCTCCACAGCAACAACAGCAGGCTGGTGTTATTGGTCAACAGATTCTGATAAATCAGACATCTCCACAAAACCATCCCCAACGAGCTCAGATTGGCCAACAACTGTGGGGACAACAACCTGGACAACAAATTATAAGGCATCCTGTTAGTGTTGTACAACAGGTAATTTTTTATTTATCAAGAACTCACGGTCACGATAGCGTGGTGTAAACGTAAAACGATTTTACCATTTTTTTAAGTCATTTTCAGAATTTTGATTGAGATATATTTCTTTTACTTCTCACCCCATTGGCGAGGAATTATTGTAATCCCGAAAAATAGCAAAAATAAGATATGTTTTATGGATATATCTCAATTTTTAATTCTACGCACATTTCACTCACTAGAGATGTCCACGTACATTTACCCTTAAAACTTCGCTTAGCGTAGGGTGTTGATACGTGCGACGTGGTCCCCGGGATGGACAAGCGTCGTCGTCGGTGATCGTACGTCACAGTCGGCAATCGCTTCCGCAGTGCTGTGGGTTGAGATGTGTACACTGTGCATGGTAAAGGCCAATATCGTCATTCACACGGGATTGGTCATCGCACCGATCAAGTGCGCCTGCAGCAATTTTTGCAAAAACTGTTTTTCTTTGTTATATCTATGTTTACATTTATTTTTAAGGGTGCTCCCAGGGTACAGTGGACGACAAACCAAGGCGGTGCGGTGCCTCAGAGGCAGTTTATCCAACTGGATGCGAGAACACACAACCAATTACAAAAGATGCCTCCAGAGGAGCAGGCTCTTTTTGTAGCTAAACTACAGAGGCAGAGACAACAGCTTATTAAACAAGTGCAGCAGAGAGGTGGAAGTGGTGGACATATACTTATCAGAGGTTAGTATTTAGTTGCCTCTTGTATCAATGATACTATACAAGTGGCAAATATTCCTGGAGTGAGCTCTTTGGAGTATTCCAAGATTATCATCTCCTATAGGAGAAAAACTGCTTTGTTTTGTTGGTAAAATTTTCAGAAGTACCATTTTTTATTAGCGAAATTCGTAGGTAAAGTTTTTAAACCTACAATTTTCAAAAAGACTACTGTCAGCTAGATCTGCAAAGTCTGCCGTAAATATTCTTTCCTTGCTTAGTATCTTTGCAACAAAGCTGTTTTTTCAGAAATATTTAATGGACAAAATAATTTAAGAATGCACCAACAATTTTGTTATAGAAAACACCCTGTATACCAACGTGCAAATCCGACGTTTGTTGAAACCGCATAATTGTTAAACACTAAATACTGTAGTCTCCAACGATTTTCGTAAGTTGTCAAAAGAATATCGATCATTAATAAATACAAGAAAAAACCATAGGTTTTTTATGTGTATATGTCTCTCAAAAAACGAACGAAGAAATGTACAGCTTTTTATCCACTGGGATCCTTCCAGGTATCTAAAAAAACTCAACGTTCTTTATATGTGTATATGTGTCTCAAAAAACGAACGAAGTAATGTACAGCTTTTTATCTACTGGAGACCTTCCAGATATCTAAAAAAGTTCAACGTTCTGTTTATTACTATTTTACTAAATGGAATCGTTCGGTATGAGATGTGGCAAAATTCAAACGCGTGGGAAGTACAATTCACAAAATTTATAATTTCAGGCAATGTTCCTCCCGGGCTAACAGCCCAACAGCAGGTGCAGTGGTTACAACAGCAGGCCAAGCAACAGGGCATCGTTCTACCCCCAAACATTCAGCAACAGCAACAAACTGTCGTTCCGGGCAATTCTCCAGTCGCGGGTGCCCCCCTTGCTGGGCAGCTGCCTAATCAGCAACCTGTACCTGGAGCACCAGGTCTTAGTCCTATCAACCAGGTAATCTGTTTTAAAAATATATTTATTCATGCTAAATACAGTATCGGACAAAAGGTTGGAAGCATTCTTAGTGATTTTCAAAAAGTGCGCTAAATTTCATTCATTATTATGGGTCATTTTTTTCTCATATAGTTTGCTTACAGTTTTGAGGAAACAAATGACAATTTGTGTGTTGCGGTGGTACTACAGACTAGCATTAAAATACCTTCATATTATTTTATGACCAAACATGGGACAACAAAAGTATGGAAACATATTTTTTATTACAAAATTAAATACAATAGCTCTACAAAAAGATTTAAAAAATACTGTTTAGCTAATATTAGGTAGCATAGCCTTTAGCATTCAACACTGCCTGACATCTGCTGCTCATAGAAGAACCAATTGTTTACACGCGTTTGTTGGGATATTTTACCAAATATTTTGTACATACATCAGTCTCCTGATCAGTCGCCGTGCGCTGTGCGGGTTCGAGTCCCCTCCCAAGAGAAATTTTTCTTTTGGCTATGGATGGTGTGATTGTCCGTAGGTGGTAGATGGTCTCTGACTGTCGAACGCGGAGGTACCACCCGGCGGTTCTCGTAGGCGGATCCAGAATATGTGCATGTTGCATGCACACGTGTTCCCTCGCCAGAGTTCGTGTGGCGTCCCCCCCTTTCCCATGTATCCCCCTATAGCCCCACGGTACCCAATGGGTGCGTAGGCCTTAGGCCTTCGTGGTAGTTGGAGTATAAAAAAAAATCAAATAAATCGCTCCTATTTTTTTAAGTTTTTCTTGACAGTTGTCTTTTAAAATGCACCCAGAGATGTTCTATAGAGTTTAGGTCCGGGGATTGCGAAGGCCATGTAAGAACATTAATATTTTTTAGTCTTAACCAGTCCTTAACAAATTTTGAGGTTTGCTGGGGGGCATCATCTTGCTGGAATATCCATAGTAAAGGCATTTCTTCTTCAGCAAAAGGGAGCATGTGTTCACTAAGAATATCTTTGTAAAGTTTTTGATTCTTGATATTTATTAATAATTTTCGAAATCGTCCCTTTGTTCATTTTTACTCTTTGAGAAATGTCAACATTTCTGACACTACTTTCAAATAATTACTTCAATTACTTTGTCTCTTTTGAACATTCTTTTACTTTTGTCATTCTCACTGATGTTAATATTTACCGCATGCAATATCAGAGCATCGCAGAACGAACACGGCAAAACTGAAGTGTTTCTCATAGAATTTAAATATAAATATTCATAAGATAAACCTTGTATTAGTACGGGAGACAAAGGTAGACTGTAATATTTATATTATATGTTCCTTCACAATTTTAATTTAGGTATATGAAATAGTTCATAATAATGTTGTTTTCAAACTTTTGTCCGCTATTGTATAGACTGTGAATAAATCCATATACCACAAAAGAAAAATATCTTTGTGCATCGGTCTTGTTACAACACATAATACAGCGGTAAACAGTCTAAGGAATTGGTAAGGACAAGAAAAAAGTAGACATAATACAGTACCTTTGTAGATCAGTAATGCAGAAAGTATATAAGATATTTTTATGCTGGAATTTTTATTAATCACATCATTTCTGGGTCTGTATCCAATAGCCATTAGGTACCTTTTACACTCTTTTTTTTCGCGAGTGATATTCGTGGCATGTGGAATCTTGAAATTTTCAACAGTTTCAAGGCGGTTTTTATTTTCATAATGGATAAAATAATTAAAAAACAAGAGACAAAGAAATATTTGGTGAAAACATGGTTGGAAAATCGCAACAGATATGGACATTTGCCTCTGCTCGATGAGTTGCGTGATAATTTTCCATGGATTTTAGAAATTATTTGAGAATGGATTCTGAATGAATTGGAATGTTGTTAGATTTGGTTTCTCCAATGATTTCTAAACAAGACACAAAATTGTGTGAACGCATAAGTACCGAAGAAAGACTAACAACTACTACAGGTCGTTCGGTTGAAGATTTGAAATTTTCAAGTGGAATAATCGCACCATCTTTATGTAAAATTATACCAGAGTCACGTAAAGCTATACGTATATGAAGTATTAAGAAAAACATATTTACTAATTTGTCGTAAGCAACATTTTTTAAATTTCTGTTTGTATATTCTCGGGATTTGATTTTCCGTAAGCATGGATAAGATTTATGTATTTCAAAAAACTCTGAAACTTCTTTCGACCAATATCGTGAATCTGCCATATTACCTACCTAACAATTAACATGATTAAAACTTTGTATATGTATAATTATCAATAAAATACTTACCCTCGCTAGAATACAGCTTATGCACGATAGTCTGTGCGAAAGTAAAATGTAATCAAATGTTTTACCTGCACGGAAATCACAGACGACGAAGATGCGAGTTTGAATACGTCTAAAAACGAGCGATTATTTTTCATTTACACTGGCATGCTTTCGCACACGATTGGAACGGGCCGTGCCAGTCCCGCAGGAAAGTGTGTAAATAATGTAGATATTTTTTGATACTTGCCTAATGAACTTGAGAAACTATCAAAGATTCAAGAAAATATATAAAACCTCATTAGTGATATTTATGACTTGAAACCACACTTGCTGAAACTTAAAACTTCTGAGTAATCAAAAATGCATTTTTGCACGAAATTTGGGGGGGATGAAGAAAGTTTTGCTTTTACATCGAAAAAAGATAAGGTATTAAAATAAAAAATGTGTCTGGGGAAGTCCAGGACTTTTTTAGTCTTAATGTGGCAATGTTGTTTTAAAAATCGAATTGTCTCGAAAAACCATGTCACTCATTCCCATTGATTTGTATGTCTGTCTGGTAAATCTGAATAACGCTGAAGGTACTGCTTGGATTTTCCAGAGATTTTTATAAGGTACCTCTATGTCAAGGTCAACTGAAGTTTGAGTATTTGAATTTAATAAATTGAACAATGATATTAAACAGTGTTCGAATTTAAAAATGTTTAAGGTAAAATTAAAAAATCGCCTTATAAATACTCAGAATATATGGTTATGTAATTTTAATAGACAAGAATGTAAAATTACAGAAAATTGATACAAAAAATGAGTAAACGAACAATTATACAAAACTGACATTGTAGCATTAAGGGGCCGTTCAGGTATTACGAAAGCAGATTTATTACAATTATTTACCCCCCCCCCCTCCCCCCAGTCAGCAAAAGTTAGCAAAGCTCTTACCCCCTCCCCCCATGCTTACGTAAACATTTGTCAATTAATGTATTGTTTTTTTAATATAATAATTATAACGTTATAATTATAATTTGAAAAATAAGAAAATCGATTTAGGATAGAGATTATATTTTACTAATACAGTATTCAACATAGAGTAAAGGACAAAAGTATTATATCTTACTAACATAACAAACTTTAAATTTTTGGTACATATATTAAATTCAAATTAAGTCTTCAGTCCATGAAACCCGAATCCATGATTCTAAGTTTTCGATGACATTGGATTGCTTCGATTGCTGCTCAGTGTTGTGAGTTTGCTCGCTTTCATCGGATTTTGGAATGGCTACGTCGTTCTCATCGAGCCATTCAACATCTGGTGCTCTAAATTTTGAATAATGCACATCAGTTCATTAGCACGACGAGCGGCGACTCTTACAGGTCTAACTTTCCTATCGGTGTGCGTGTTTACTTTTTTATGGATATTTTCGATGTGACGATTTAGTGACTTGACGGAAGCATAATAAAGACTACACGTTTTGCATGTTCGACTTGATAGCCTCAATTTTACCGTCGGACAAAAATAATCGTAAGGCATTTGCAGGAAATCTTTGAGTTAAGCACTTAAGCGTAGAGCTAAGTTGACTGGAAGATTAATAAATCTAGTAATCTAAATAGGCCACTTCTTGGATGACAGCATTCAGTATTTCTACATTTTACAATTTGAAGCAAGTATTGGCTCTCACGCACATGTTCTGAATACCATTTAATGTCTGAAAAATCAGGAAGATCTTGTTCACCTGCCCCAACATATTTTGCATTAACATTATAGCCATCAACTTCCATTGAACTCCATACTTCAACTAATACATTTCCTACAAATTCGAAATTAGATCTTTCTAAATGTTCATCAATTGTAACGCCACGTTCATCCAAATGAGACCCAAAATGGTCATGAGGCAATATTAAACCAGCCAGTTCCCATCTAAGAGGAGCCATTCTGCGCTCTACTCTGTTATACGCACTTCTTCCAGGAGCATTGGTAGCTAAAAACAATGCATCGAGATCATGTCGCTTAAAGTGTTGTATAGCAAACCCTATGACTTTTTGATAACGTGGATTTTCATCTGGCCCTCCTTCAACTGTCATGATTACCACTGGTTTTACTAGTCCATGGTAAGTTTTAGCTAATGGTCGAAACTCTTCAAGTTCGAGAAGCGTCTCGAAATCCTGAGCATGAGTATTAGCAGTAGATGAACTATGCTTTCCACTTCGAATAGCGATGTATGTTGGTCCAGAATATCCAACGGCTTGCGGTTGTCCTAGCATATTGGAAGTGATTTTGATAACAGCATAAACAGATGGTATTAATTTATGATGCTCAGCGATTACCCAATCGTGATCAGGCAATTTGATTCTATATTCCATGTGCACTAGAAGAAGTGCTTGCTTATTTACCGCAGTTACGCCAATAGGGACTCGAGCTTTATCATCTTGACATACGAAAAATACTTGATCTGCTCCAAGCATGGATGCTATGTTCTCTAAATAATGGAATGATGTTTCAGCGAACTTGATATCTAAGTGGCTCTTGTGGTGATCAGTTTGAGCCCGAATGAGCTTAACAGGAACTGTCGATACATGTCTCCGTCCCTCTGCAGAATTAGATTTTCTGGGAATCAAACGAAGATATGTCCCACTGCGATTAATGTCAAATCCTATTTCACGTAATTCTTGTGTAAGTTCATCAAGAGTTTTTACGCTGCGAATTGATTCCGTTCGTCTTCTATCATCTGCTGCACTCCCAAATAAAGCTATATCCGCGATTGTTTTCAATAGTGAATGTTGATTGCTTTCAAGAGTAGGACGTCCCACTGAATCCCTCAGAGATGCTTTTTTTATTTCTGGATTTTCATGACAAATATCTTCTAACTTTCTTTTCATATCATCCCTGTGTTTCTTCTGGACAACTGCGGTTTGAACCTTCCTGTTTAAAGACTGTTTTGCTGTTTTTATTTCCTCGCGCAACTTAATGATCTGTTTATCAACTTCAGCAGGGCTTGGCATAGTATCTCTGGCAGAATACAAAGCATTCAGATTTTTTTCGAGTAGAGCAATCTTATTTTTCATAGCTTCCTGAGAAGGTTTTGATCTCTGTTTATCTGTATTTTCATTAATATCGCATTGCTGTTGTGATTCATTACCGCGTTTTATTTTATCTTCTTCCTCTTTTTTAATATTTGAAGCTGACTGTATAATTTGTGTTTTTTCTGCAGGTTTACAGGTTGCCTAAAAATAAAAACTTTCTATGGCTTCTGCTAAAGATTCTCTTATTAAGTTACATAAATACAAAGTATGGCAATATATATGGTAAATACAAAACCCTATACCTTTAAATCTAATATGTTTAAACGAGCAATTCGTTCCGGTCACATTCAATACAGGGTGTTAGTTTTCTGTATATATGTATAAAACACATCTTGTACTTTGTGACCAATTGACGGAATCACTCATAAGAAATAAATCTATAATATAATGAATATTACCTCTATACTTTGAGATAGGCCATAATATTTTCTAATCTGTAAAGAGAAACTTTTTGGCGATTTCTAATATTTCTAGTACTCATAGGTACCTAAAATAATTTCGTCACTCACCCTAGAAAACAAATTTAGTAGATTGGATTTATTCTTAGTCGCCGCTTGCAATTCTTCTTCGATTCTCTTAGATACAATAATATCTAGTTCCTTGTCGGATTTTGCTTATAATTTGTAATTTCGCCACACTTCGTTAACTAACTTTTGTACTTTCGTACTTGTATGAGTTTTTTAAAACTTTCAAACAATTTTTTGTATAACTTGGATTTGTCTATGTGAAACGACATCTTATTTAAACATTAAACTTTGGCTAATGGAATCAATGGTAACACAAATGTTAACTTGCTTTACTATGCTTACAATACGTCTACTCGCTATAGTATCCAAACGAAACAATACACTGATAGAGGAAATTTAGACATGTGAACACCGCGCGGTAATTCCCCTACTCGGTTCTAAAGCGAATAGGGGAATTGCCGCGCGCTGTTCACTAAACGTATGCATTATTTGTGAGAATCCCCGAAAATGCGTTTCGTTTTCAAGCAAAGACAATGTGAGGGTTGCCATTCGTGTAAAAAAGTAAATAACTACCGATGACGTAATCATCATCTAGACTCCCCTACCCCTCATGCCATCCAAAATAAGCAAAGCAAAGACCCCCCGACCCTCCATAGAGCTCACGTAAGACTTGAACGTCCCTAATGTAGTTTCCACAAACAAACAAACTTCATTTATTCCACTTTTCAAATGTATATTTTTTGCGTAGTATGTTGCGACAACGGTTCTGGGTCGAATTTCGCGTTCCCTAAGAGCGTTTAGTGTTTTCGGGACGATGGGCGAGGGTTACGTATCTGGTTCGTTCAAAAACCTACAGATAAACTCGCTTGCTTGTCGCCTTGTCGGTCTGGATGTCGTTTGGGAGCGGGAACGCCTACTTCAGGCGACACTGCTTTTCTGGTTTTATGCGGTGCCATCTTAAAATTATAATGATGGCTTCGCAACACATTGCATAGTAAGGAAGAAAATAAATAAATAAGCTGTTATTGAAATGCATAAAAACAAAATATCGTCGCATAGTAACCAGTGATTAAAACATATGTGGTAAAATTCGTTTCCAGGTGTTTTTTCAATTTCTGGTCTCATTAAGGCGCAGACAAATAATTTTATGAGGTTACATTTTTTTGAGATGTGCCTTCTGTCTATTACTATGCAAGTGAAAATGTACACGTTCCAGGGGCCCGCTCAACCTCCGCCACCTCAGTTTGCTGCTGCCAGTGCCGATCAAAATCAACAGCAACAATTACAACTTAGACAGTATCGGTTACAACAACTCCAGTTGCAAAGGGAACAAGCCCAGAAGAATCACTTATCACAGCAGCAAGGTATGTTTCTGACCTATCAACAAAAATTGTACTAAATCTTCAAAATGTCTCATCATCACTAATTATTATTTGGTGTCTGTAACTTATATTTTGTTGCCGTGAATGCTGTTAAGTATGGTTAGATGAAAAAAGTGTACTAGTACGACTTGTTTGTATTGCGGAAATGATCTCGGAGCTAGGGCCGCGTGGAAATTACCAGCATAGATAGCATACAGATTCGACAGTTCCTGTCGGTCATTTTGATCTTGGTGTCACCAATAATAAATACCGATTACCATAGGCGCCTGCAGGAATTTTTTCCCAACGGGTGCAAATAAAAAAATTATGACTGTGCTCCTGAGGTAATCTACCTTACCATATCAATTATATGATACATTAATAATAATAATTCATGATTTTACTAGATAAACCTACTTTTGATATGTTTCTTAAGAAAAACAGCCTTAAAATGTACCGTACACGTTTCTAAGCGTGTATCCTGCTTTTTCGAAATCATTGTTTTAGTGAGTCACAGTCACTGTGACGTAAATTTTACAAACACAGCGTACTTTGGTTGCGTTTTTAAATCAGTTGGTAATATAATACCGTGCACTGTAATGGAACGTAGATTGACAGGTGTAATTTTACTTTAGAATACTGTGTAACTTTATTTTAAGAATGCGTCACATTAAATTATTACAGTCATGAAATGACACTTCATGACAGTCGACTAATTTCTAACCACCTTTTTTGGACCATTGTTTTTATCATAAAAAAACGCTATAGATACGAGGTAGCCCATTTATCACGAAAAATATATATTCTGTCGTCTGAGCACTTTTTGATGGGCAAATAAAGTAAACAAATAATTAACCACGAGAATGGCAAGTGACAAAACAGACGATGAGCACTGGCAAAAACAAGGATTATTTTATTCTATTTTCGAACGCTTGGAACCGGTACGTCAAGCAATTAACGAACGCTGAAATTGTTACAGAGTAGAACAAAGTGCACTCTGTAACGCAGCCCTAGTAGGGCTCTGTGCTAAAGTTTATTTACATTTCAAGAAACGGAGACTATAAGTGCTATTGGGCAGATTCGGTCGAGCCCATATACAGGATAAATGCTAAACCAGCAATTTACAGTGGTAGACGATACGGCGGTGTATGCAGCCTCGCCAACCTTGGCGTACTGAGTCCGATCATGTAAATATGTTTGGGTTTAGGTTCATTCTTTGATACATGGACTATAGTAGTAGCAGGTACATTGCATTTGGTATGATTTCCGTCACTGTCACTGTGATATTTTGTATGTCATACTATATATATATATATATATATATATATATATATATATATATATATATATACATTGGACGTCACGACCGGACAGCGCAAGTACGGTGGCCCGCCGCCCGGTTGGGAAGGCCCGCCGCCCGGCTCCGGGTGCGAAGTGTTTTGCGGTAAGATCCCCAAGGACATGTTCGAAGACGAGTTGATCCCGTTGTTCGAGCAGTGCGGCCCCATATGGGACCTGCGGCTGATGATGGACCCCATGACTGGGACGAATCGCGGCTACGCATTCGTCACGTTCACTACTAGGGACTCCGCACAGCAGGCCGTGCACAAGTTGGATAATTACGAAATCAAACTTGTCTTGTCATATTTTATATAATTTTAACCATTGTACCATGTATCCAGCTCTCACCATGTTACTGGACGTTTCCCTCATCCTATACGAAAACAACAATTAGCAACATCCTCACATACTACTGTAAGTTAATTCAATTTAAATTCATTTTACACTTTTGTTGCTACTTTTATCATTGTAATTGCAGCTCCTGATGATGATGGCAAAGTCCATTGAAAGCTAGAGAGAATTAAAAAAGTATAAAGAGTCCTCTTTGCTTAAATTTTGTCGAAGTACCCAACAAAAGGCGGAAGCTTTAATTTTTCACCTATATATATATATATATATATATATATATATATATATATATATATATATATATATATATATAATTCAGCGCTTCAGGCCCATGGCTTCCATCTCTTTGACAACTTCTTTCCATGCTGTTTTGGTCTTTTAATCGCAGTCTGGTATGTCTTCTAGTCTTCGTATATCCTCTTTGACACTTTCCAGACATTTTTTCTTCGGTCTTCCTCTTCTACTGTCTTCTCCTCCAAACAAAACTTTATTGGCATTCCTATAAGACGGCATTCTGTAAACGTGTCCCAGCCAGCGCACTCTTTGAGCTCGGGTTTTTTGTATTATACAGGGTTGGTTATACATCTCTGTCAGTTCTTTATTAGTTAACCTTCTCCATGTACCATCGTTGTGTTTTGTGCCCCCATATATTTTGCGTAACATTTTTCTTTCCCAGCGTTCTAATTTCTGAACTTTTTCCTGGCTTAACACCCAAGCTTCACTGCCGTAAAGTACTGATGGTTGGATAACCGATTTGTATATCATTTCCTTTGTTTTCCTTGATATCCACCGTGCTTAAAGCTCCCATTGCTTTACTCCCTTTTGCTATTCTTTTTCAATTTCTAAATATTCTTCTGCTTTATTTGTTATTGTGAACCCTAGATATTCAAATCGATTCACCTTCTAGAAACAGTATTCTCTGCAACTACTTTTATTGTTAACTTTCCTTCGTCGTTTCCTCTCATTTCTAGGTATTTTGTTTTGTCTTCATTTATATGAAGCCCAAAACGTTTGGCAGTTTCTTCTAACCTTCTAAATGTCTTTTCAAGTTCTGCTTTGGATTTGGTTATTATTGATATATCATCGGCGTAAGCAATCAACTGATGTTTTCTATAGTAAACAACTCCGTTGGTTTGTATACCACAATCACGTAAAATAGCTTCCAGCGTAAAGTTAAACAATGTTATAGATAGCGGGTCCCCTTGTCTCAGGCCTCTCGTTACGCCAAAAGCTCTAGATGTTTTCCCTTCCAATGTGACTTTGTTCATTGTGCCGTTCATTGTCATTTTGACTAACCTTATCAGTTTACTTGGAGGTTCTACAAAACCAAATTCAGATGGCCTGGGATACAATGCACCAAGAAGACATCAATCACTTAATCCAAACAATGCCGCGACTTAACGAATGTGTAGCCAACAGAGAAGCTTCAACACATTATTAACATTAAGGTGGAATATCTCACTCTCAATTTTAATTACTTTTTATTTATCAGTAGACCTAAAACTTGTAAAAGTATGCCCAAAATTACAGCACTTCTCTAGTCGGTGTTGCATTTTCTGTAATATCATTTAGTATATAATTAAAATATGGTAAAGTACATTTCTTCGGGAGCCCATTGCAAAAAATTCGTGCAGACACCGTGGTAATTGGTAGGTCAAAATCAGCTTCGCAAGCCATTGGAGGGTGGCAGTCGTCAGGTTTCTCACCTACTTGCACACAATAAAAATACATTTTTTCACCATTCAATAATGGTATTTATCTATAGGTGTCTATACATCTATTGACCTGTGCAAAAATCCAGTATGACGTCCATAAGAAAAAAATAAAGTTGATGATTGTGACTGAGGGCAAGATACAAAACGTCATATTGAAATTCTAATTGTGCCATCTTGTAGAGCCGATAGAGGAGAAAAAATGGCAATGTTATTGTGCAAATTATTTCAATATTCGATTTCAAATAAAGTCGGGAAAAAATTAAAACGATTTTGGAAAATTCCGCTTAGCTCTGGAAATACTCTGAATTGCGAGACTTCCTAAGTGCCATTGCCGTTTCCAAGATCCCAGTAGTGACGATCGAAGTTGAAACATCCGGTATAGTCAGTTTGTATTCACTCCACTCTCGGAATGTCCGGGTGGAGGGTGGGCTCGAGGGAACAACATCGAAGATAAAATTTGTTTTTCGAACATCTGCGGGATTAACAGCAACTTTGATGCTGTTCATCACTACCTGCAATCCAATCGTCCCGCCGTGCTTTTCTTGGCGGAGACAAAAATCTCAGAGACTGCACCGATTAACCATCTCAACTTCCCAAACTACGAGGTACACTCCAATCTGAGAAGGAATGGGGGAGTTGTGGCTTTTGTCCGCAGCAGTCTTTCCTGCTCCAAGGATCTTTCTTTGGAATCAGACCGGAAGGACATTCTGTGGCTTCGCCTCAACTCCAAAACATCATCCAAATGTATTTGCTGCCTTTATCGCTCTCCGTCGAACATAACTGGGATGACCTACTGGAATACCTCGCCGTCCAGACCGACTTCCTGAACATCAATCACCCCGCTTCAGAGATAGTTCTTCACGGTGATTTCAATGCCCATAATGAGCTTTGGTTGGGCTCAAATAAGACCGATGCAGCAGGTCGTGCAGTCGAAGCGTTCGCTCTTACTCAAGGGCTGACCCAGCTGGTGACGAGCCCTACTTTTTCCCCCGCGTCTCGTCACACGCCAGTAGCCTGCTGGATCTCTTTCTGACCACACATCCTGTCCCTTACAGCACTGCTGTCCTGTCCCCCCTGTGTAACTCAGACCACGGTGTTGTGGAGGTTAGATTTCGGTCAGAACCCGCTGTGGCAGCAGAAACTCGTTCAGGCCGCAAAACTTGGCATTACGGACATGCCGTCTGGGAGGGGCTCAGAGACTTCTTCTCTAGCTTTCCTGGAGAGATGTCTGTTTCACTGACGCGGATGCGTCGACTGTCTGTTCTTCGATAACCGAAATTATCCACGTCGGAATGGAGGAATACATCCCTCACACAGTGAAAGTGTCTAAACCAGGGCCAACTTCTGGTTTAACAAATCGTGTGACACTGCTCGCCAGCAGAAGATCAAGGCACACAGAACCTACTTACAAAACCCCACTGTAGAGAACAGACAAGCCGACGTCGAGTCCAGAAACAAATATAACGAACCGGTTCGCAATGCCAAAAACCAGCACGATATAAAAGTTAGGCACAGGGTAATGTCGCAGCGCAATGGCAGTCGGTCTTTCTGGACGCTGGCCAAGCAGATTGAAAATAACTTTTCACACAGTAGCCTTCCACCACTTACGTGTCAGGATGGAACTATTGTACTCGACTCAAAGGCCAAGGCGGAAGTGCTAGCCAAGATCTTTGCTGCCAACTCCACCATGGACGTCCCCACCAACGCCCAAGTGCCGTCAATTCAAAGGGTTCCCCACACTATGCGAGAGGTAACATTCAGGCATAAGACCGTAAGACGAGTGCTCTTGTTGCTCGACATCAACAAAGCTTCTGGTCCGGACTTGATTCCTGCCATCGTACTGAAGAGATGTGCAGCGGAGCTTGCTCCAGTTCTTTCGCGTCTCTTCCAGATATCTTATGAATCCAGCACCTTCCAAGAAAACTGGAAATTTGCTCATGTCCAGCCCATCCCAAAAAAAGGGTCTAAGACCGACCCTTACAACTACAGGCCTATAGCTCTGCTTTCTGTTATAAGTAAAGTGATGGAGAGGTGCATAAATCGCGAGCTTCTGGACTACCTCGAACGTCACAGCTTGATTAGCGACAGGCAGTACGGTTTCCGGCACCAACGATCCATAGGGGACCTCCTAGCTTACGTCACGCAATTGTGGAGTAAACTCATCCAGTCTCATGGTGAGGCTCATGTCGTTGCTCTTGACATCACGAAAGCGTTCGATCAGCTGTGGCACGCTGCCCTCTTAAGCAAACTTCCATCCTAGGGCCTCCCAGAAAAGCTTTGCAGATGGGTGGCTGACTTTATCTCTGGCCGCAAGATATCCGTCGCAATTGACGGGTTCTCCTCTTCATCCCACAACGTCAATGCGGGTGTTCCCCAGGGATCGGTCTTGGCTCCAACACTGTTTCTCTTACATATCAACGACCTCCTTTCCCGCACGATCAACCCAATCCACAGCTTCGCTGATGACAGCACTCTACATGCAGGAATTCAGAGTGACAAGCCGATCTCTGCCGCTGAGCTGGAAAAAAGAAGACTAGCGACGACTTCTTCTCTGACAAGAGACCTGGAGGCTATCACTGCTTGGGGACGCAACAATCTTGTACAATTCAATGCTTCCAAAACACAGTACTGTACTTTGACGAACAAAAAGCGTCCTAGCGCTCATACAGTTTCGATGGACGGCCGAGTTCTACCAAAGAGCCATTCATTTCGGCTGGTCGGAGTCCAGATCACCGAGGACCTGATCTGGCACGAACACATCTCGTCAATAGCTGCAGCTGCTGGGAAAAAGCTAGGCTATTTGTTTAGGGCTAAGAAGTACTTTTCTCCGCATGACCTTCTCACTCTATACGAGGCCCAGATAAGGCCTAGCCTCGAGTATTGCTCACACATTTGGGGTGCTGCCGCCCCGACTACATTGTCCATGCTCGATGCTGTCCAGAGGAGGGCGGTCCGACTGATCGATGACTCTTCTCTAACAGACAGTCTCGGTACTCTTTCGCACCGGCGGGCCGTCGGCGATCTAGCTCTTTTCTATCGCTACACCAACGGACTTTGCTCCTCAGAGCTCTCTTCCATGATGCCGCCGCGCGATGTGCCTGCCAGACAGACCCTCCTGACTTCGGCGTCCCATCCTAACCGTGTCAAACTTCTTACATCCAGAACTGGCCGATACGACCGCTCCTTTGTCCCGAGGGTATCTAGATTGTGGAACAATCTACAAAAGGAAACTTTTCCCAGTTCTACTAATCTTAGGCAGTTGAAAAATCGTATTAACAAAATTTCTTTGGGATCATCATAGCAGCCGCGGCTGTTTCGATATATAAAAAAAGGGTGTAAACGTTATGGTAGTCATTATTGAAATGGGTAATAGGGTGGGCGGGGGTCAAAACAAGTCAAAAAGATCATATGACCCATGGTCCAAAAGTCAATAGATTTTTGTCTAAATGGCTTTATAGTTTACAACTTTAAGTGCTTTATATCGACCACAATCACCACAATCTTACTAATTTTTATAATCTAATCTATAACGTTTTTAAATTGGATAATTAACAAATAAATGGCTTTAAGTTTTTCTAAAATTTGTAGTCAGTAAGTAAGTTTCATTAAATTAAATATTTAAAACACACATGACAACTTCGCGTCGGTCTTTCATCACTCTTATCGAACCGGCAATCGATCGCAAACGGTAACAGTGGTTAGTTATCGTTTTGCATAGATAAATTACTTTATCGTTTTGTCGGGCGTGTTGTTTTGTTTTTGTTCGCCGACATGTCGTTAGTTTACGGTGAAGCTCGTCAGAATTCAAATCTTGCAGCTCAAATTTATCGTGACAGATTTCATCAACGGGTACACCCAGACAGACGGACATTTGTGCAAGTGTACCAAACACTTTGAGATACAGGAAGTGTTCAGCCCACTAATATTCGCACTCGTGAAAGACAGGTTACTGTAGAGCAGGAGAAACAAATTTTAAATTTCGTGGAAATCAATGCAGATATCAGCACTCGGGAATTAGGCTGCCGTGTAGGACTATCGCATACCACAGTCCATAGAATCCTACGGGAAAATTTGCTTTATCCCTACCATGTACAATGAGTGCAGGCCTTGTTACCACAAGACTATCCTCGCAGACTAACATTCTGTCAGAGGTTTTTGCACAAAAACATTGAAAATCCGGATTTTTTAACGAAAATTCTAGCGACGGACGAATGTACTTTTACGCTAGACGGGATATTAAATTTCCATAATACTCACACGTGGGCCCAAGAAAATCCTCATACCATTCGTGAAGGTCATTTCCAACGTTTTAAAATAAATATTTGGGCGGGCATTCTTGATGATCAGGTAATTTGGCCCTTTCGAGTTACCCCCAAAGTTGTCAGGAGAAGGATACCTTAGCTTTCTAGCCAACAACCTACCATAACTTTTCGAACAGACCTTAGACAACATGCCATTACAGCGGAGACATAATTTGTAGTTTCTTCATGATGGGGCACCACCACACATTTTTAGAGGCGTCATTCAGTATTTGAATGAACATTATCCAAATCGCTGGATCGGTCGAAATGCTCCTGATCCTCGAAAATGGCGAGCAAGATCTGAACTCAGATTTCTGTTATTGGGGAGAACATAAAGGGATGGTTTATCGGGCTGGTCCAATAACAACTTCGCGAAAAAAATTTAATGTGGCTGAAATAATGAATGGACAACTTCGAAGACCTAAAGTAAGAAGAAACTGGGTTCGTCGTAATGAAGCTTGTGTGGAAAGTGAAGGACGACATTTTGAACACCTTCTTTAAATACAAAAAAGTGCAGTGTGGGTTTTAAAAAGAAAAACACTGTATGTATCAAAATTGTGTTCCCTATTTATAAATGGATTTTTTAATACGTTCAATAAACTTTCACACACCAGGTGAAGCGCTGAGACAGTTAGTGGTAAGCCCGTTTTTTTTCAATTGTTTGCATTTTACGAGTAAATTATCAAATAATGAAATAAGACCTAAGAGCCAAAAATAACAAACTCCATCTTTATTGACACTGCGTTCCGTCGTAATTTGCGTCTGGCATTGCGGCGTTGTCAGATTTTATTTTACTTTAAAGTCGCTTTTCTCTAAAAAAATGCCGTAATGATGTTATATGAAACTTTTTGCTTCTTTTAACCTCCTCTATGACCCATTTAAATAATGACTATCATAACTTTTACAGCCTGTATACATTCTTTAATTCGTAATCCTATAGTTTTTGAAACATACTCTCCATTGCAGGTGGTATAACTCAACAAACAGTAGTTCGGCCTATCAATCAGCAGCATCTAGCGGACTCAACGACGAATCCTCAAGTGCCAGATGCAGCGATGCATTCTCTGGTCGTAAATCCTAAAACTAAAACTGCTTTAGCCAATATGTTGAGCATTAAACTGCAAAGTGGAGGAGCTGGGACTATGGCCGTTCAACGTCCTGATACTATTGCTGAACCCTCTGCTGCTGGAACACTGAGGTAGGATTAATATTTAAATTCGTCTTCAAGAGAGCAACAAGCCAACAAAAAATATAATAGTGCATTTCCCGCGTATTTCGATTTTTTCAGTGACCTTTTTTGGGTACCTCTACCCCAGAACTCCCCTCCCCTCTCCGTGGTACCGCCACTGAGGTAAATTAGGACTGTAGAGTCCCAAATGTCATCAGGTTAGGACGACCAATTTTTAAGCTCGATTTCGGCTCCATAATACCACAATATTTTGATGGTTAGATTAGGTTTGAATTTAGCACCCTACATTAATGTGTAACAAGGTTCATCACTTGCAAAAACGGAGGTCTATATCTTTTAGATTTCCTACGAGAAAATGTACAAAACGCCCTGCGTGTATATGGCCTCTAAAAAATCTTTAAAAAACCCCTGCGTATTGTGGTCTCTAAAAGAATAGTCGATTAGTACAAGGATTTTGATAGTATTATAGATAATTTTTCTACTATATGAACACAGACATCCAGAGACTCTTGATAAATATCCCACATCACTACTAATCTTGTTTATAATTTTCTCATAATGAATATCAAAGTTTAAGGGTCAACAAAAACCATATTTAAAATTTTCTATGAATTCACTATCTTCACCATCAACATTTCATCATTTCTACCTTGTTTTTTATTATTATAGCGTTCGTTTTACTTGTATAATTTTTTAAAATTGCCTAAAACACATATTTGAAACAAGTTGTTCTGAAATGTGCTAGATGTTAGCAGATCCAGTAGACAGTAAGTCATATTCAGCAACTACACAGCACTAGCTCGTAGCAGCTAGGTGCAACTAAATTTAACCATTATTTATGCGGCACACCGTGTATTTCGTTTTAATAATTTTACGTAGCTCTAGATAATAAAATATGTCATTTCCTTGCAGGCTTATGACTGCTCAGCATAATGCTGCGTTGAACTCCAAACCCCAAGAAATAATTGCTTTGCAACGTAGAACTATTTCTGGGCCTAATGGGGAGATAATAAAGACACAGCAGTTACCATTATCAGCAAGTAGTGAACCGCCAAAGTTGCAGTTTACTCAAAAACCTTCCTTGCCTTTGCAACACAGGCCAGGACCGTTTTATGGGCATAATCCAAACCTGAAGTGTAAGTATGTCAACCACAAAGGGATTCACACTCCTTAAAGAACATGATTTAAAAATATTGAAAAGTATGAATATAATATAGTAATAAGAATAGCATGCATTTATTCGATTCACCTACATAAATTCTCATTTTGAGTAAGGTGAGGCACTACAATTTAAAATCAGAGTCGAAATTCCGGAGTGTTACCTTAAGATATTATTCAGCTTAGTCAAGACTCAAACGTACAACATTGAAGAAAGATAAAGTACTAAAGTAAAGCATAGAATTTCTGTAGTGTTTAACTCCATACAAGTACACATTTTTAAGTTTCATGATCATAATATTTATATAACTGAAAAGTTGTATAGATGATCTTATTCTAACTCAGTTTATGAAAAATGATCCTATAATGTTATCAGGTGCTGATAAACCATTGCTTGAATGTCAAAATCACACACCAAGTGTTCCCATTCAAGTCGAGTTTTAGTTATCGGATCAATCTACGCAACTACCTGTGTGCCAAACACGAACTGCATCAATGGCGATTATGACCTTCTGGCAAAGGCTCATTATTCTCCGATCCCATCAACATCCTTATGTGGATGGGCCGAATGGTGTCGTATTTTAACCTCCCTACCTAAATATTTCGAAAAGTGCGCATTTTCGAAAAACAGTTTCAAACAAAAGTAGGTAGCTTTTTTGATGCAGAAAAATGATAGTGGCTACGTCCTTTAAAGTAATTTCAGTTTCAAGTGAATATTTCCAAATGGAACATTATTTTCGATGGCCTTGACCATTGCCTTCAAGGTCAAATCGGGACATCTAGCTCTAGCGAAAATGTTTCGTCAACACAGCCGTGGGGGATCACCCAAAGATGACCTTGGCCATGACGTTCAAGGCCAAGTCAAAATTTCCAAAGAAAATTCTCATTGTTATATTGCAAATGAAAAAAGGAAATTTTGTCTGAACATAACCTGACCTGATTCTGAGCTCTGGCTTTGTTGGCTTTGAGCAGTACCATCTTACCATTCAGGCTGTTGTTCCAACACACTATATATTAACGAAAAAACAAACAGTATAGAGTGTTTTCTACATACAGGGTGTTCATTTGAAAACTTCCCACCACGGATTTATGTAAAACCAGTGATTAAAAGAAAAAACGCCGATACAGGTCAAAACATTTGTCAAGGGAGGCAACTGTTTAACCAAAAACTACTTCACCCCCTTTCACACTCTGTCCACAGGGTCATCACCTTGGAAATTTTAAATGACAAGGGGTATCGAGTAATGGGTTGTTTGAAAGGCCTTTCGAAGTCCTTTATTTTGAGGTTTGATTTTTTAAAATCGGTCAATTCGTTTTCAAGAAAATTTGAAAAATCTTTATTTATCTTAATTTCTTCAGATAAAAAAACAAAAACAAACGAAAATATCACTTTTATATCATTAAATGTTCAGAATGTTGCCCGTTATTGGAGAAACATTGATATAGGCGATGTTCAAATTCCTGACGGACATTTTCAAAAACATGTTGTGGGATACATGGCAGCTTTCGATGATGCGTTGACGAAGTTCATCCAAACTTTCAGGTTCAGTAGATTTCAAATGGTCCCATAGAAAGAAACTCTAATGGCGTCAAATCAAGAGATCTAGCAGGTCATCCTATAGGCCGAGTTCGCCCTATCCATTTATCTGGAAACTCGTCGTCTAGCCATTGCCGAACCGGAAGCGCCGTCATGGTGGAATATTTCAGCCTCATCAAGAATATCCTCTTCGATTTGGTTTTCAATGATTTCAGTGATAAGCAGACTGATGGTATTTTCCAACATATTCAATTAAATGTCTCCATTCAAATATCCATTAATAAACAATGACCCTATCACTTTGTTTCCTAAAATGCCTGCCCATACATTAATTTTTTTGCTTAATGAAGTATTAGCATTTATTACAAAATGGCCCAAAACTTCAACTTGAGCGACGTCATCCAAAACTCTCCGATGATCACGTTTTTTATATGCAACAGATCCAGTTTGAGAAAATTTAGTAACAAGGTCCAAAACATACCTATGCGAAGTTATCTTCTCCGGATGTCTGGCGTTAAACGTGACGGCAGTTTGCCGAGCACATTGATTTTGGAATTATTTAGTGTAAGTAAAATCGGAATCAATAAATTAATTTTCACTATCCCAAGATTGTCACAAAGGTAACTGACAGCAAATTAAATTATTTCTTCCCCTTAGCAACAAATAACTTAGCAGGTATAACAATAAATACAGTTCGCCCTGGATATGTGTTGATGAAAATAATGCGGAAAAAAATTCGGGTTGTTATTTGGTTGTTGCCACGTCTAATCTTCCGAATTGCTGTTTATGTTGGTAGTTTCCGTTTTAAATTATAAACGAATTGTAGATTTGGCAAATCCTATCGGGCAACATTTTTAACACTTATTGAAATAAAAAGTAATATTTTCGTGTTTTTCTTTTCTATCTGAACAAATAAAATAAATGAAGATTTTTCTAATTTTCTCCAAACCGAATCGACCTTTCAAACACGCTATTACTTGATACCTGCCTTCACTTGGAATCTAATTCTAGAAACTACTTTTTTTAGTACCACCTGACCTGTTCCTATTGGGTTGCATATTTGTGGTAGTAGAAGTGGAAAACTTCCTGGAGGAAAATGCTCCAGGTTGGAGACAGAAAATTGAAAAACACGGAGGTGAGTATAAATTATATTGCTCTATTTTGCTCCATATTAACATCTACCATTTGTTTTCTAGGTGAGATAGAAAAACAGTATTGTAGCCGAGTTACGCATGTTTTATGCGAGACTCAACGCCACGGTGTTGTCATGCAGGCGCTGCGTGATTGCAAAAGGTGTGTCACTGTCGTGTGGTTGAACGACGTCATGCAAAGGAAGCAAGTTTTACCGCCATGGACTGCGTTGCATCTTCCTAATATCTATTTAGATATTGCTCCTGCATCTAAACATCTAATTGCAATCAGTGGATTCGAGGGTAATGATAGAAACAGGGTTAAGCAGATGATCAAGTACACGGGTGCAAAGGTATGAAATTCCAGAACATTTAGGTATAATAATAATATTTATTCCAAATCTAGGATCACAAATACATATATATGATAGGTATCAATATATCTACTTTGAGATACTAATTGTTAATACATTTTCAGTGTACAACGTATTTCTCCAAACACAATACACTGCTGATCTCTGCAAAAGCGGACTCAAAAAAATGCCAGTACGCGAAAAAATGGCAAATACCCGTGGTGAATGTACAGTGGCTTACAGACATCATGCTGGGACATTTCACAGCTATGAATCAGATGGAAAATCAAATATACCAACAGTATCCCAATCCACCAAACTTTAGCTTCGATCCAAAGCTGGTTCCTAATTTGATGAGTAAGTACATTCATTCATTGATTTACCACTAGTTGATTGAAAAACATCGTATTTTAGTGGCATGGAAAGCACCAATAAATATATCTCAAGAGTCTTACGAGAGAGTAAAAAGATCTGCATCGCCAGTGATGTTACCGAAAAAATATAAAAAACCAAAGACAGAAACGACTGATGAGAATGGTAACATAAGTCAAGACCAAGTTACCAGCTCGACGCATAACATTCTATTTTCTATGTTTCATCATGATAATGAATTGGGGAAAATTGTTAGGTAAGCTAACAGCATAAGTGATGTCCAGAGTTGACAGCTGGACTTCCATACTGGTTTGAAATATAACCTTATATTTTGTATGCTTCGTGTAGAGTCGTTCATTTTGTGTTTTTGAAGCTTTTTTTTTGTTGTTATTGACTTGTTTTGTACGTGCTGGCGTCATGATATAAGTAATTATCAATGCTTGTAGTCTAATCATACGCGTATTAGCAAATTTCCCCGAAATAATTGTAAAGTCGGGTTTTATTGATGCAAATTGTCCTAAGGGGTATACCAGTTTTTGTGGGAATGCTTTTTATTCGACAACAAAGAATGAGAAAACGTGTTTTTTGAGATTCTATGGAAAGTGTTGGCAGGAACAAGATAACTCTTCAAATAAGATTTTTAGGTATTTATGAGACCTACAAAATGAGACTACACGTAAAAAGATCCGACTAATAGTAAAAAAGTTATGGCCGAAAACCGAAGGCGAAATGCAGGTTTTGGCACTTGTTGCTAACGCGACGATAATTTCACGCAGTTACTTGAAACTCTTAAAATCCGTAGGCTTCAGTGGCGAAGCGTCCATGTAACCATTGTTACCATTGGTAACAGTTAAAAATCTTAAAAATAAATATTTTATGACTAAGTACTGTGAAATAATTTCATTTATTTGTTTATCAACAGCGATAAGTAATA
The DNA here is from genome assembly GCA_963669975.1 of Acanthoscelides obtectus. NCBI lineage: Eukaryota > Metazoa > Arthropoda > Insecta > Coleoptera > Chrysomelidae > Acanthoscelides > Acanthoscelides obtectus. Next base: position 28,683,992 of record CAVLJG010000004.1, read on the forward strand.
GTAATTCAGTAAATAGCAAATTAGCCCCACGCAAAATAATGCGCCCTATAGTGTCTAGGTTTTGCGAATACGATGAAGCTGACTTGCCTCGACTTGGTGGTCGGTTGTTACCACCGATACCATTTTCATTTATGGATAGTAGTCCGTCGGGGAGTGCCGGTACCGGTTCGTGTCTGATCGCGGCCACCCGAGTGCGTGGGGCCCTGCGACTATTATGTAGGCGTGTTACCATTTTTTGATTTGGTTACTCACTTCTCACTCGTCAGTAGCCGTTTTGGTTACCGGCTGTAGTGTGCGTGCAATTAAAGATGGATGAGTGTCGCTGCGTAATCGATCAACTACTTGAAAAGTCATTTTCCTTGTTTAATTTATAAAGAGGAGATCATTGAAAATGGAAGACCAACACCTATTTTAGATAATTTTAAAAACGAATAAAAAAATGTAGTTTGATATTTTAAATTAAGTTGGTATATGGAAACTCTTGGTTATGTGGTTGCAAAAAAAAGATTGTATTGTTGGCGATGTCTTCTGTTTTATACAGAAAAAAAATGGGTGGACCAGCAGCGCAGTCAACGATTTAAATAGTTTTAGGGCTCTAAAGAGGAGAAATGAAATTTCTCCGTTACATGTGAGATGTGTAGCCAATTTAATTCAGTTTGGCAAGACAAGAATCGAAAGTTGTCTTAACCAAGCTTTTAGGCAGCACACTTATAGATACCGTATGTTTTTTGGCAAAACAGGAATTACCGTTCATTTTGAAGTGGATGACTCTGACAATAGAGGAAATTACAGGGAATTATTAACATTCATTGCCAAAAAAGATCAAGAATTTTCCGAACATCTAGAAACGTCGACTGTTTTTTCGGACGGCTTGGATTAGTCATAGCATAAGACGATGAGGTATATCAAGTGCCCCAGACGCTCAGTACAGGAATGTTTACCTTAATTTAAAAATAGTTTAAATAAAATACCTAAAATAACCAAAACCTTATATTTGGGAGGTTCAAAATTAACTTTTTTTTGGTAACAGTTTAGGAAAAGTCACGCGTCGCCACTGGTAGGCTTCATACTTCTAAATAACCACAACAAAATTAAAGTCGATTGGTCAAGTAGTTTTTGAGAATTTCTGATTGTTTATCTTAAAATACCTGTCTTCCTGTCATCACTACTAGTTTACTGAGCAAGATAGTAACTAGTCTAAGACAGTTTGAAACATAATTGTGTCTTCAGTTTGCGTGCTAACTTTATAAACAGTTCAACGCATTTAACACGTTGACTGCCGCAATGTTAAAAAAATTGTGTCTTCTCTGGCCGCAATACTTTTTTCAGCTTAAATGACTAATAAGCTATAGTTTAGTAGTTCTTACTTAATGATGTTGATAATTTTGACCTAGAACATGTAGATATTGATGAGGATCCACGGTGGGTGCACGCGGCCCTTAAGTATGATTTTACACCCAGGAGCCACGTGGCTCCTAAGTGGGATCTCAGCGGACCTACGTCACGGTGATAGAGCGCAAGCGCCAGCGGCTATTGCGAGATATCGTATAACCACGTGCCGCTTGTTAGTATATTGTTAGAGTTAGTAACAAGCGGAGCGTGCGAATAAAAAGTCTACGATGAGTTATGAAAAAGAACAAGAAAGGCTCATGAAGATATGGCAGGTAGGTGTCACTTGAGACTTTTGGACACGGTTATACCAAAATATCTAACTTTTTCAGGAGCTGTTGTCCGATGAGGAGGAAGATCCATTTCCTGATTTGTCGGATGAGTATGTACCAAGTCATGACGAGTCATCAAGTGAGGACTCTGATGATGACTGTAGTGATCGAAAACGCCGTCGTTTACTTTTCAATGAATCCCAAACACCAACATCTGATAGTAATGCGGAAGTCGCCAGTACTTCAGCCATTGATCTCGAAATGGAAACAATTGAAGAAGTTATTCGTAGTTATGCTGCAGATTCCAGTGAAGTTGGTCCATCAAATAACAGTACCACAGATCTTGCTTGGTACCAGGTATCTGGCTCACATTTGAAAGATTTTCATTTTACAATATCTGATCCGGGAATCATACCACAAATATACGAATCATATTCCAATAAAAATCCAATAAACTTCTACGAGTTATTTCTGAACGATGACATTTTGGATATGATGGTCATAGAAACCAATAGGTATGCTGCTCAATGCAAGGCACGAAAATCAGCTCCTAAGGCTAGGATCCATCAGTGGCGCGATGTAGAAAAAGCAGAAATGAAAAGATTTATTGGTATAATATTTTGGATGGGATTGTGCCAATTTCCATCCATTGAGTCATATTGGTCGAAAGAGGTGATGTTTGATAATAAAATAAAAAATGTAATGTCAAGAAACCGGTTCCAGTTGTTGCTAAGAGTCTGGCATTTCCACGATAATGAGGTAATTTCAGAAAACAGGCTTCAAAAGATAGTTCCCCTGATAGAAAAGCTACTTGAAAGTTTCCAAGCCCCGATCGTTCCAAAAGAATCGCTTTGTATTGATGAAACACTGGTACCATTTAGAGGTCGTCTACGATTTAGGCAGTACATAAAAAACAAGCGTCATAAGTTTGGTATAAAACTGTACAAGCTTTGCTTGGAAAAAGGATACACATACAATATCAAGTATATGTCGGCCAAGATAAAACCGAAGGGCAAGCATCGTCACAGAATGTTGTACTTACACTCGCTAAGAATCTCTTGTACGAAGGTCGTACGATTTATACCGATAACTACTACACAAGTGTATCGTTGGCTCATGAACTGCTTGAGAAGAAAACACATTTAGTTGGCACTTTGAGGGCAAATCGAAAACTTAATCCTAAAGAAGTTACAGAAAAAAAACTGAAAAAAGGAGAGACTATTGCTGCCGAATCCACTTCAGGCGTAGTTGTTCAAAAGTGGATGGATAAGAGAGATGTCCTCACTCTCAGTACTAAACATACCTCTGAAATGATAAAAGTCAAAAGTGGTGACAAGGAAACGGAAAAGCCTGCATCAGTGATCGATTATAACAAGCATAAAGCATTTATTGATTTATCAGACCAAATGAAAGCTTATAATACATGTCTGAGGAGAGGCATAAAATGGTACAGGAAGCTGGCCATTGAACTGTTGACGGGTACTGCCTTGGTAAATGCATACATTTTACACCAACAAGTAACAAATCAAAAAATGAGCGTTACAAAATTCAAAGAGGTTGTAACAACAGAATTTCTGAATGTGGGAAGCCTGTCAAAACCAAACGAAAATATCGAAAACATGCCATATATTCAACATACTCTTGAGGATGTTGGAAGGGCAGGCCGAGGAAGGTGCAGTTTATGCTATGAAACACTAGCACGCCAACTTGGGCGCATTCATGCACAAGCTAAGACGCAAAAAACCAAATTGAAATGTTCACAATGTATGAAACACTACTGTTTGTCATGTTTTTTTGAGGTGCATCGCTGTACAAAATAAATAATGTTTATTAATGTTTTTATAAAGTTTGAATATTACTTTTTTGTATTTATATTTTTTACAGTTTTTTTTGGACTACAATAATTATAAATATAATAATTAGCTAATAAATATTGTTTAATTTCAATGACATAGGTAACAGCCACGTGTACCCATACAGCACACTAAGTTCACAGGCCAAATGCAAATTCTACATATAACAGCCACATATTCGCGTCCCCATATGAAACTAACGCGGTTGAAGTCCAGCTGTGGGTACACGCGGCTGTTAAATATTTTTCTGCTTGAGTCCCCACAGTGTAGTCTCGCGGCCAGATCTGTCGATTTCCTGAGATCCCACTTTGGATACTCACGGCAGTCAACGTGTTAAGTCTGGATTTTTTTTTATAAACTTCAAGAATCATCTTTTTTCTAGTCATCGTTGGTTGTCAGAGCGGTCCGTGGGACCTTAGCTCTTGAGTCACAGTGTCAGTTTGTAAGTCTGTCAGGTCTGGTAACCCAGAAACCAGACAATTTTAAGGAAAAAGGCGGAAGGAAAGGAGAGAAGGAAGAACGAGAGCAAAGGGGAAGAAGATACTCTTTTAGAATAGGCAGCGTTTAGGCATTGTTAAAATCACTTCACAGATTTTGATATGGTCTAAAAATATTTGATTTTTTCTAAAGATTGTGTAAAAATGCTCCAATTTTGGTTGTTCTAAGTTCACGAGTTAATTTTGATTACAGTGCGAGCCGCGGCCTTTTGTGCTTGCGAACTTGCTCGACTGTGTAGTCCACTGACTCACGCAACAGAGGGTTGCTGTGCGATTCCGCTAGGCTATAGCGCCGCTGCGCCTGTTGCTTAATGTAGTCCTTTAGGTAAGGGACATCGAGGTCTCTATGTAGAGTTTCGTTAGAGACATACCATGGGGCATCAGCAATAGTGCGCAACGTCCTGCTTTGCAGAACCTGCAGATTTCGCATGTGTGTTTTAGCAATAAAACACCAAGCCGCACATGCGTAAGTCATTGCTCGTCTTATGACCACCTTATAGAGTCGAATCTTGTTAATCAAACTTAATTTTGACCGTTTACATAATAATGGGTAAAGCTGCCGAAACGTAATTTGGAATTTAGTTTTTAGCGCTTCCATATGGTTCCGCCAAGTCATCCCTTTGTCCAGAATGACACCGAGATACTTAGCGGAGGATTCCCATGGTATACGAAGTCCATTAATTGAAACTTCAGACGGAACGCCGCGACGTCTTTTTGTACAGTAGATTGCCTGCGTTTTCGAATGGTTTATTTTAATAGCCACCGATCCGCCCAATCTAATACTTCCTCCACCGCACTTTGCAGCCTGTCATGGACTAGGTCACCAGACCACGACTGAGCCACCAATGCAGTATCGTCAGCATAGAGATAGACTTCACAGTTGCTGGGACTAGGGACGTCATGGATGTACAGTGAGTAAAGGATAGGTCCAAGGACCGAACCCTGAGGGACGCTTCTGTAATCAGCCGTGTTGTCGACAGTACATCGTCAATTTTGATCCGAAATTTCCTACCTTCAAGGAAGGATTTCAGTAGTTTTAGAAGCCAAAAAGGGAAGCCCTTTTGGATTAGTTTATACAGGAGGCCCGCGTGCCACACCTTGTCAAATGCTTTTGAGACATCCAAAAGCAAGATGCCAGTACTTTCGTTAAGGGTGAATCCTCTGGTTACACGTTCCACCAGCCTAACCGCCTGTAGCTCCGTACTATGTTCAGACCGAAAACCGAATTGCACGTCAGGAATCACATGGTGATCTGACGAGAAATTCTCAAGGTGAGGTAGAATCACCTTTTCAGCGAGCTTAGACGCAGCTGACAGCAGGCTAATGGGACGATAATCCTGGGGAAATATCGAACCCACCTTCTTTGGAATCATTATAACTTCAGCGGTCTTCCACGCGGATGGGAAGTACTGGATCCTTAGCATGGCATTGACTATTGCCACGAGATAAGTTAAGGACTTCCGCGAAAGCAGCTTCAGCGCCTTATTAGTGTTTGATCCTCCCCAGGTGCTTTACGCACTTTAAGGTCTTTAATATGACCTTGAATCTCTGCTGGTGTGCAATGCGGGATCTCAGGAGATACCGCTGATGTGCTAAGCAAATCTTCGGTTGAAGAAGCTTCTGAAGAAGAATCTTCTGATGAAGAAAAATCACCAACGAATGCGCGACTGTCACTGACGCCGTTGGCCCTAAAATATCTCCTGACAGATCTTACGATGTCTTGCTCCTCGTCGAGGTCATTATCAAGATCATAGTTGGGAGAGAACTGTCTTTCCATGGCATCGGCGAAAACCTCAACCTTCTCCTCTGTCCTGAAGACAATGCCTCCAGGACCGTGAATGTGTGGGATTTGTTCACGCTTTCCGTTTTTGAGCGACTTCGCCACCTTCCAGAGAGGAATGCTTGAGTCAAGCATCCCCGCCAGAAAGTCGTTCCATTGCTCATTGCGGAATTCATGAAGAGCATTTCTTACTTCGTGAACAAGATTCGTCGCTCTGCGAATGTCATCAGGATGACAAGACCTTTTCGCTTGCTTAATTGCAGCTCTTTTATCAGAAATTTTCTGACGAATGTCTGCTGGCAGAAAAGGTCTGCCGTGTCGCTGCACGGGAAGTACAGCTGCACGCTGCAGAGTTTGCTGAACAAAACTTGTCCACTCTGCTAGAGCCGCATCTATACCGTTCTCATCATCTATGATCGGTATATTGGGGAACTCTTTGAGGAGCGACTTGTATAGCTCCCAATCAATGCGTTTCCTTGGAGGGATTTCATCCCCCAAGATCTGCTCATTAGCCACTTCCAAAACGACGGGAAGATGATCGCTTGAGATGTCATACATGACTCGAGAAGTGATACTATAGCTACAGTTTTTGGATAATGCCAAATCAAGAACATCAGGTGCGTGAAGGTGATAAAATGGGTGGTGCGTCGGCTCCTCAGTACTATGTATGAGGTAGCCATTTCGTATCACATGGTTGTACAGTCGGATCCCACTGGTGGAATTCAACCTGGAATGCCATGCTCGATGTTTGCAGTTGAAGTCCCCTGCCACACTAAGTGGACCCGAGCAGTCTAAAAGGACTTCCAGATCCGCCTCTTGCAGCCTGTTACCACACCTGACATACACCGATGTGATTTTTAACGGCACACCTCCCGTCATATTGACCACCACGGAAGCCGCTTCGATGCTCTGCATGTCAGCGTTTGTGCTTCTGTGGTAGTCAATACCGCGTTTCACTAGCACTGCCAAGCCGCCTCCCCGTCCAGTCAATCTATCAGCCCGGATAACATCGTAATTCGGGAAAGCTAGATGATCTCCCGGATTAAGTAATGTTTCATGCAGCAAGGCCACATCTATACTTTCGTCCACAAGAGCTTGATGAAATTCCCGTCTTTTGGGAATGTCCCTTAGACCCAAACAATTCCAAAAAAGAATTTTGATAAATGCAGGCTGTCGTCGATTGTACCTAGCCATTTGCAGGAAAGATCGCCTGCAAAGCCTGTGTTGCGCTAATCAGAGGACCTATGATCTGCTGTAAGGACCTTAGCGCGGTTGCCAGGTCCACGTTTTGCGTCTTCGCAGAAGATCCCACAGAGGGGGCAGCCCGGGTTGCATCCCTAGCTGCATCCGCGTAACTTACATTGCGCCTTTGCGCTATCACTTGCAGATTTTTCTTAGGGACAAATCTGCAAGTTCGGCTATTCGCTGGATGCCCCCCTCCACAGTTCGCGCACTTTCGTTCCTCAAGGATCATCTGTGACCGTGTACAAATTTCAGCTCTAATGTATACACAAGAGAATGAAGAAATCTTGAAAAAAATGTTTTCTTCGTAACAAAAGGTGATAGACACATCCGCTTTGTTTTAAAATGTGTATAATAACGTATGTTTTCCGAATATCATAGCGAATCTGTTCATTTACTCACATTTGAATTTGTTTAAAAGAAAAAAGTGCAACCCTTCGTTTTTGCATAAAAATAACAACGGAATGGTTTGAGATTCACGTCGGCAAGGTAAATTTATGTATTTTGGTATGAGATGCCCTTTGAACTAACCCTGTATATTGGTCTTTAAACTAGTAGTGATTGCTGCAAGACAAGTGTTTTGGGATAAACAATTAGAAATTCTCAAAAACTCCTTGACCAATCGACGCCAATTTTGTTGTGGTTATTTAGAAGTATGAAGCATACGGATTTGAAAAATTAGCTGCGTGAAATTATCGTCGCATTAGCAACAAGTGCCAAAACCTGCATTTTGCCTCGGTTTACGGCCACAACTTTTTTACTATTAGTCGGATCTTCTTAAGTTTGATCTCATTTTGTAGATTTCATAAATACCTAAAAATCTTATTAAAAGAGAGATTGAATCCCTAAAAACAGGTTTTCTCATTCTTTGGTGTCGAATTAAAAGTTTTCCCACAAAAATTGGTGTACCCATTTTATGGATCCATCCATGTTTTAAATACCCCCTTGAACAACTTGCATTAATAAACCCAGACTTTACAATTATTTCGCAAACCAGGGGTATTTTCATCTAATATGATTAGACTATTGAGCATTATTGTTTGGCTGTGTTACTGTTGCACTTGACAACACCGTACACCACAAAACGGAGACATTCTTATAGTCAAAATTTTCATGTCCACAAATACTAATTGTTACTTGAAGCGCTAAAATAATTCTCGCAAAGTACACTTTAAAGGTTATATACACTGCTCATCTGTCAAGTCTGGACATTAGCTATTGGTTCAAACTATACTGATATATAATTTCATGTTTCGTTTCTGCATTCATTGGAATATCCTACCTGCAATAGCTAATCTTATACTATATTCAGAATCCCGGCATCCAAAAAATCATCCGAGATGAAATGAGATACTATGACGCCATCTATGAGAATTTGTCACGGTCATGTTACTCCTCTCTGCAATAATTATAAATCTACTTTGAAAAGGTGGATGTCACATAAATTTCAGAGAGGAGAAACAGCTCCATAGATGACCCTACAATTCATCTCGAAGAATGTTTCGGACGCTGAAATAGAGCGTTACGTTAGGTATCTTCAATTTATAATCATCAAATAAAATTCAAAGCTGTGACTAAAAACGAGGCAAAAATTATTCAAAAAATGTTTCTTGTGTTATCTGTTAAAATTGAATGAGAACCATTGCTCCTAAAATTTGCCCGCTAAAAAACTTAAAAACCATAATCTTAAAGCTTCAAAATGCATATTTTAATGTCTAGATACTACCATTTTCACCGAAATATAGCCTCTGAAAAATAACCGCAAAATTTTTATATTAATCTCTTAATTTTTTTGAATAGTGTGTACATTGTAAAATTTTCAATTGTATTTTTTTTCACCCAACATTTGACGTGTGTAAACAAATTTTGTAAAAGACCAATAAACTGCTATCAAATAACACACAGCAATATGACGTAACAAAAAATTGCAAACGTTCGAGGTCCAATCAGTGATGATTGGGAAAACTTTTTTCATACTCTAACGAAAAAATCAAATTGCAGGGAAATTGGCGGCTCAGTAGCGAAGGACCATACCAGTTTTACACATCTTGTGATGCCATACTTGGCACGATCGAACAAACTGTTCTTTGCTATCGCTAAGGAAGCACATATAGTTTCTGAACAGTGGCTGAGAGACTCGTATGAGGCTAAAAAGTTCTTGCCAGAGGAAAATTATACCTTGAGTGCAAAGGAATTCAATATGATGTACAAATGTGATTTTGATCAGACATTGCAGACCCGAAATAGATGCAAACTGTTGGAGGGAAAGTTCTTTTGGGTCACGCCTAGCGTTATTCCCAGCAAAAAGGTATCTAAAAAAATATACTTTATAAACCAGAATTTTTCTATGACCTTATTAGGAATCAGTGCCTACCTAGGTGTAACGCGTTTCCTTTGATATTTTGGAAGAGTATATTTTTAGAGGCTTATACATGTATCTGTGATCTAAACGAAAACTCATTTTCTGTGTGAATAAATGGAATAAAATCAACCTATATTTCTAATTATAAGTAAATACAGCTCGATTAGGTCTATGATTCTCCTTTAGATCTGCATTTTCTTTTTTAAATAAGGGCCTGTTTAGTGCAACTTATAGTTGGTGCTGCAAAATACCATGTCAAAACTCAAATGTCGGTTTGATTATTGGACACTCTGGAGGTTGTAAGCATCTTAAGCATCTAATTTTTTTACCTCAAGGCATCGTACTGATTATATTTGTTATTCCAGGTTGTCACTGAGCTAATCCAAAGTTGTGGTGGTATAGTGGAAAGGCTAAGACGTAGTTCAGCTCAGATTGAAGCAACGAGTATTAATTCTCCATTCAGCTATTTCATAATCACACATGAAAACGATCTGCATTTGGTAGCAGATCTACTAAAGAATAAAAAAGATAAAATGCAAATCGTCTGTAACGTTGAACTGATATTCAGTGCAATGTTGAAGCAAACGTTTGAGGTGGAACCGTATGCTGTATGCGTTTTATGATCAACTAGATCTAAATCTTTCGACTGAATATTTTGATTGATTGAGATAGGTTTCGTTATACGAAGCAATTATCATAACTTTCAAAACTCTGATCTCACTACTGACTTGACCGACACTTTTTTTATCCAATTATGAGAAAGAGACATGTAAGACAAAATTGTCACTCAAATCGCGCGCCCATTTAAATCGCGCACTAGGAACCCATTTATGCTCGTGACAGTTAGACAGTGTAAGTTCGACAATGCTTGACATACGGCTATCTCTTTTTGACGTCATTGTCGACCGTTGTTGAGTGACATCGTCGCGTGTCACTAATCATGTCCACAAAAGCGCGCTTAACGATGTCCGATAAAGGGGCTAGAAAGATAAAGGTATACCCCATTCGTAGTCCATTTACGCCCAGACAAAACACAACATGCCCAAAAGCGAGATTCTACAGGTCCATATTTTCCTCAATGGTCTTGGAATAATATAAGATAAATGATTATTTTTATAGAAAGAAGTGCACATACTTTTCACAATTCCTTATTCACTGGAAGTAATTGAATCATCGTCCGAATGGTTAATATTAATTATTACAGGTTCAATTTGAATATCGATCATATTGTCCAGATCCCACATCTTTGTTTCGATTGTCTCCTGACGCAATATTTCCAACGATTTGCCGTCACTCTGTTGAAAGCTTCATAAAACAAATTTTTTACGTCAGAAAATTTCAATGTTCTCCATTGTTTGAAGCCCCATAGTTTTTTATATTTGCCCAAATCATTTCAATGGGATTTAAGTCGCAGTGATAAAGGGGTAGCCTTAAAACGATCTTATTGCCATATTGTCAGTAACATTAAGATTATATTTGTGCTACCTGACTAGATGAGCAAGTTCTGCTTTGACCATATTTTCATTTCTTGTGGACATTGTGGGAATTTTTTCTCGTTTTCTAGTGTGGTATGCAGCATTATTAAGTACAATGACGGCATTGTCGTCAAGTTTTGGGAGCGTTTCTTCAAGCCATCGTTCAAATGAACTCGCGTCCATTCCTTAATGGTAGTCACTCGTTTTCTTTCAAATAGAGCAGTGGGCACAAAGCCATCTTCACTGCCCATGTGACAGATAACAAATCGTTGTCATTTTTCATATTATAGCATTCAAGAAAATTAATAATAATACAAGCAGGTTATCTAACAGGTGTTGGTTCCAAATCTACCAGAAATAGTTAAGTTTAGTGGGCTCATAGATTCAGTCTACTTGACACCATTTTTACAACACACCTGACGGATTCTTTAGGCCAGTGGTTAGTCCATCTAAGAAGGCTTGTCTTGCTGATTTATTCATAGAGTCAGCCCATCCTTTAGGTTTTATATGTCCTGCATTTATCCAGGTTTCATCCAAGTAATAAGTCTTCCTGCCCTGGTCGCGGTATTTCTTTATTGATTTTAAATAATTTCTTCTCAATAAAATAATCTCTTGGCTGTCCATCAAAATACTATTTCTGCCCCGTTTCCTATATTCAAAATGAAGTACTTTGAGTAAACTATAGAATGTGGTCCTTTTGAAAGTAGGTAAGTCTTTATCACTATTATCCTCCTGTAATAGGGTCAATGTGGGTAATTGGAAACAATATTTGATATTTCACTACATCTTAGCATTTGAAATTTTATAAAAAATCTACCATGTCATATTATAATAAAATAAAAGTTGTTGGCTACTATATGATAAATCTATAGTAGAATGTCTTAGAACTGGTGATCAAATGACACACACAAAAAAGTTAATCTAAGTTTCCATTTACCCCAGAAAATTTGAGAAAAAAGTGAAAAAGGGGGTAAAAGGAAACAAGGATCTTCACACCTATTAGAGATAACATAAAACAGACAGGAGTAATAGTTTTAATATTGTATTAGGTTTTATCACTGAACATACCAATCTTTCCAATCACCCCCTGAATAAAATAAAAACTAGATAATCTTGAAAATTCTATTATTAAACTGGAACGTCGTGACTATTTTGTGCACAACCGCCGTCGAGTGGTCCGTGGGACCGCAAAATAAAAAAATATATTTTCGGTGTTTTAAGAAAGACTATTTTCTTGGAATATACATTTATTTTTAACTTTTATAGCATACAGTTTTGTGTATATTAATTTACCAACCTTATTTATTGTAGTTATAAATGAGTAAAGAACATTAAAACTGAAAATTATTTATCATATTAAGAAATACTACACCCTAAAGAACTATTTTGCACAAATATAAGCTCTATAACATCCAAAAGAAAAAAACGTGCAGAGCAAAAAATAACAGAATTTACTGTAATCTACAAATTACTTTATAAGAACACCTAATCTTTACTAACACAGCACAACATATAGGGTTTTTCTTTTCCTCTTTGAGGGACAGATGTGGCACGTTTTTCTTTCGTTCCTGGCCAACTTGTCGACACCATGGTCTTCTTGTGGCGGAACATCTTGATTTCCCTAAGCTCGTGCAATTGAAGATCTCAGTTCATATGGTAGTCTTCCGTTTTGCAACCTTTCGTTCATGTATGGTTGAACTAATTGTTTAGCTAAGACTTTTAGAAATTCCAACCTGGTGTAAGATTTTTTAATGTTTCTATGGGATTGATGAATAATATATGCATTCAGGAAGCTCATATCTAGTATTCTGTAAAAGATGACCATGGGCCAGCGTCTGCAGCGGCGACTAGTTGAATAAACAGTACATTTTTGGTCGACTGAGTCCACTCCTCCTTTTGTGTTATTGTAGTACATCACAATCTCTAGTTTTTTAGTACTTTCGTCAATTTCTCTTGCATGGTGCATTGATGACAGCAAAATGACGGACTAATTTTTTTTCGGAACATAAGATACCATTGTAAAGTTTTTTGTAAACCCAAATAAACAGGAGTCAACTGGCCTTGCAGATGGTAAGAACTCTGGCGGAATTTCCTTTTTTTTTAATTGTCCCAACAAGAGTAAGTTTGTTTGTGTTCAATACGTTCGCAAGCTCCAATGACGTATACCAGTTATCAGTCGTTACGTTTCTGTTGCTGCCAAAGATGGGTTTGCACAATCGAATAACGGCTTGTGTAGGAATATTAAACTTTTTGTCTTCTTCAGATAGGTACATACCATCACTTCCTTTACCATAGTATAAATAGGTATTATAAACATAACAGGTTCGTGCATCAGCTAGACATTGTATTTTTAGACCATATTTTGATGGTTTGGATGGCATATACATTTTAAAGCCGCAACGTCCTCGAAAAGCTACTAGCATTTCATCGATTGTAGTGTTTACTCCAAGAGTATATGCAGCCTGCGAATTTCTGTTAAAACTATCCAGCAATTCGGATATAGCAGCTATTGGATCAACTTGTTTACGTTCGTTTCGATCTTCGGCATTATCGAATCGTAGACAGGTCAATAATATTGAAAAGCGTCTTTCTGACATTGCTAACCTAAAGATTTCTCGACCCATCCCGTCTGTGGCGAAAATTGAAGAAATATCCTCATGGTTGGATTTGAATACCACCGTATAACAGAGAAGGCCCAAGAAGCATTTTAGTTCAGTAATTGTTAATTCTCGTAGCTCAGTGCGACGGGGATTGGAATATTTGGCTCTTATTTGCATCAGCTTTTGATTTGTCCATGTTAGAACGCACTGCAACATGTTCTCGTTGAAAATATAGTTCCAAGCAAAAACTGGATCAAACACTTCATTTTCATTTTGCGGAACACGAATTCCAGGTAATTTTAAAATATGTGCTTGAGTTCGGATATTTCGTTTTGGTTCGGTATAAGACCATTTAAAACGGTTTTTACCATAATAATAATTTGGGTTTTCGTTATCCGATGAGTCGTTGTCACTCACTTGTACTGATTGATTATTGGATGGATCAAACTCTTCATTCGGTTCTAGATCTAATTCGGAATCGGTATCATGTTCACTGTCTTCAACGTAATCTTCATCTTGGTCGGACATTTCCACATCTGAGTCTAGTGATTCCAGCATGCGCATGACCTTGGCTTCGAAATCGGGGTCAGCAAAGTTTACACTGTCGGGAACGCGTCCAGAAGCCATTTTTATTAACCTTCATAAACCCGTGGTCAGAAATTTACGTTAAATACCGAGTGGGGTGCAAATGTACCCCAACGTTTTTCTGGCTTATTTAATTACTGTAATTAAAGATTTTCAAAAAATAAACACATTCTGATTATAAAAAATATATATTTTTACATAAGTATGCTATAACATTGATAAACAAACACATTTGGAAAAAATAATTTGAAATGATTATAATATAAAGAAAGATAATTAAGAAGAAGATAAATATGTGATATTTTAAATAATAATTTAATTATCACACTTATTACAAACGGTTATATTTTTAGAATGTTCTGCACATACGTACTGATTACACCGAATACAAAACTTTCGAGATTTCCTGTCTTTACTTCTGTCGCATAAAAAACATCGCTGCTGTCTCCGAATAGCGGGAGCAGGTGGTTCATTCCTTACAATATTTAATTCTGGCAAAATTGTTAATATGGATTGTTTTATATTGGAATGTAACGACTTGTCATTATGGTATCTACGAATTATATTCTTCTTAATTAATTCTTGGCCCAACTCCAACAGAAACATTCTTCTCCTATCTAAACGATTTTTTTTCCAATCTGGATTTTTCAACATCCATAGTTTATAGGCGTTGATGCCACCAATATCCAGCAGATGAGAAATATTACCATCGGCCATCGATTACTTTTTCTTTGAGTGGTAAATTCCTTTGCCAATTTATCTGTTGTATCTACTGCACCCTTAGTTTTGTTGTAGTGTAAAATGATGTCCGGTTTATAGTCACATTCCTCTCCACTTATTCTGTCATCGTTATGTTCTGTTGATAAAAGGATAACTGCCGCATTTTTGTTTGGTACGTAAGAAACTAATGTTTTATTTTCCATAAAAGCAAACATGTTTGAAAAATCTTTCTTGTATTTTGCTGGAAGTAGTTCTTTTGGAATATAAGGTTTATTTTTTACGCAGTGTTCCACACAAGGTAATGTTTTTATCTAAGAGCTTATTGGCCAACTCAATACTGGTAAAAAAGTTATCAGTAGTTATCCCATATCCTGTAGATAAATGGTTTACCAGGTCTAACACTACCCTTTGACCTTGACCTTTCTCTGGTTTGTTTCCTTCTTTGCCTAAAATTTTAAAATCTATAATATCTGCATGTTCTAGGACATAGCTTACCTAAATAAATTTGCATATTCACTGTATACGCCAAACTACAATCAGCCAAGGCCCAAATTTTTAATCCATATTTGTCCGGCTTACTCTTCATGTAAACCCGAAAAGGAGCCCTGCCTCGGAACGGAACTAACTGCTCATCCACGCACAAGTGTTCAGATGGATTTAAAGATTTATTGCAATTAGATACAAAAACATCAAAGACATCTCTGATTGCGGCAAATTTATCAGTGCGTTTTCTTTCTTCTCTTGTTTCAAAATTGTCGAATCTTAGAAAGCACATAATTTGTTGGAATCTGTTGCGAGACATAGTAGATGATACCAAAGGTCGACATAAAGTTGGGTCTTGGCTCCATAATACGCATATTGGCTCTTTAGCAGCATGCCAGGCTCCAAAAATAATAAGCAAACCAATAAATGCTTCCAGTTCCTCTTGCACAAAAGGAGAAAAAGCCTTCCCATTTCTTGCATAATATGATTCGGCTTTTCTATTCGTCTCCGATAAAATCACATTCATAATATCTTGTGAAAAAAATAGTTCAAAGGATTCTTTTATGCTGGAAAATTGGGAGCTATATCTCGTCAAACCTGTTGGACCAGTTTGTATATTACATTTTCTTCTCTTTGTCCTCGCAGTAAGTGGAACTTTTGCCCACACACTACCATCTTTAGAAGTATAAGTTGGATTTTCTGTATAAGTTATTGATTGCCAACTACAGCTGAAGAATCTGCCAAATCATTCTCACTATCACTAACTTGCAAAACATCATCTATCTCATTAGTTTCAGTCACTATATCAGTCTCTTCGATATCACTTGAACCATTTTCTAGTATCGAATCATTAAAATAATGGTCGTAAATATCCGTTTCTAATATCGCCAATAGTTCTTCGTCTGTTAGCTTATTTTCATTTCGAAATTTCGGTGGTTCACTCATTTTTATAAGCGCGTAGACGACAATCACCACAAACGTAACGACACACACGAAACCTAAGATTATAATGCGATAATTGCGTGGACACGTTATACATAGCCGCTATTGGGATTCCCCGACAGTGTTGCCGTCACGATACGAGGAATCTCCGTCGTTTGAAAAATTTGGGGTTTATTTATACCCCAGTTAGTATTCAGCGTATGCAAAATATTTACCTATAGTTACATACCGAGCGGGGTGCAGCTGCACCCCAAGGAACAAAACTCACTATAACTTGTTACAATAAATCACAAATTGTTTAAAATTTTTTATACTATATTAGAAACATATTTGAGAAACATAACTCAAAGGAAATTAAATTAAAAAAAATATCTTAGAAAATAACACCAAAAATTGATATCTGGGGTGCAACTGCACCCCGCTCGGGTTTATAAAGGTTAACAATACAAAAATGTTGTACACACCCAGACACTCTACACTTAAGCCGCTGTGAGGTACCATGGACCGCTTTCATTTATTACGAAAAAACTAACGCTCAAATAAACACGACTACACTACTCTAGCGCTGCTGTTGTACTAATAGGAAGGTATTAAGACGGATACGCGTGAATGACAGATAGTAGTGTGGAAAAATTAGGAACGAATATCGCCAGCGGTCACAGGTACCTACGACGTCGGTTAAAGGTTAACATAATAGATATTAACAACTTATATCTATTGTCGTTCAAAAATATCCAGTTTATTAGGGAACTTGTAGAACATTCTTTCACCTTTCATGAAAAATACTTGGCTCAGGTGTTATGCCAATAATTTGTTCGAATTTGACAAAACTGACGTCAGTTTGTTTTATGGAAAATTGTTTGCAGGTACTATCCATACATATCAGAGCTACAATTTTAATTTCATCCTCATCCCAATCGATATCTTCAATCACACAGAGATATCTGTAAGATGTTGTCATCCTCTTACCACCTTTAAATTCCACCAACACAAATTTACCTTGCTGGAGTTTGTGCCTTTCTGCAGCTTCTAGTTCATGTAACTCTACTTCTTCTTGTTCATCCCACGGGCTGTCATCACTCTCAGCATATTGTACTTCTGTTTCACTTGCATCTGATGCTGATGATGACTTTTTACGTTTTTTGATATTTTTCCAAGATTTTCTAAATTAGTATCGATCGACTTATTATTCCGAACTTTATTTCTTGTTCTTTCATTCTATATAAAACTTCGTTAGCAGTTAATACTTCGTAGGCCATCTGTTTTAGCCGAGGTACAACTTTTTTTCTGCGGGAACAACTTCTGCAACTATCTCTGGCTCAAGTTTTTTTTTTATTCTTTCTGTTTCCAAATGAAATATACGGTCCAGTGCTTCTTTAGATGGGGAAATTAAAGAAGACTTGTTTATCTCTGCCATTGATATGGCAGATTCAGCTACATCTGTTTGTTGTACTTTACTTTTAGATGATGATGGTCCGGCTTCATTCATGGATGATTCAATAATATCTTCACTAGCATTTTACTGAACCTCATCAAAAGTATTTTCCGCAGAAGCTCTGGAAGAAAGTATCTTTTGTTTATAAAAATGAAGCTGCTCTGGGTTAAACTCAGATTCAGGAAATTTCAGTCTATTTACAGGATACACACCTGTAGTCTCAAAACCAGATATGATATTTTGTGAAAGCATAGCCTCCTGTCAAGTTTCACTTAGAAGGTCCACAAATTTGTCCTTAGATAGACGTCCAGTGCCTTACCCCATTCTCTTCTTACCGTAGGCTACCTACTTTCGATCCCATGTATATTTAACTGACTTAAAAACACACTTATCTAGGGGTTGTAATTTGACCGTAAGATGACTATGAAACTTAATGAGGTCTTGTGTGGTGGACACATTTTTTTATATTATTTAACGATGTTGAAAATCGTCTTAGGACATAAGCCTGTTTTGTTTTCCTTGCGTCTTTCAATACCATGAATTGTCATTTCAGGATGATCTGAAATTTCGCTCTCATAAACGTTAAGGACAATTTTTTTTTGATAGAATATTCAAATGTCCCTTCTTGTCACGTTTTCTGGAAGGAGACATCACTGAAGAGGAAGCATGGCTAAATGAAGCATTGGGAGAAATAGTCTCAGTTTAATCTGTTGTGTCCGTAGACGACATGCTAACGTATAAACACACGCTATATATGCACCAAATATGAACAGCAACTGCCGGCTACGGCGTGCCGGCGATACCTCGAACCTGAGTGCTATCTTGTCGAATCCTGCACTTGTTCGTAGTTTTATGACCGAATGACCAATAGCTATTGCAACGCTTAGGCGGCTGCCGCTTTGACGGACTGCATCTTTGTTGTGCGTAAATGCACTACGAATAGGGTATAGAAGGCTTTTTCACGGTACATCATTACGTTTTGACGTCCATTGATGTGGTGAACATCTAATCCTGAAGACACATCTCTGTTAAAGTCTGTATTGTTGACATACATGAATGGGGTAAAACCAATGAACTGTCAACACTGATGGAACAGGCGTAACGCGAATTCATTGCGGCTATAATGAGAAACGAGAAGGATAGCGCTAGTCAGGGCAAAACATTGGCAAAACATCGTGGTCCATTGTGGTATTTCCATATATGTTCTAAAGATTTTTGGTGAATGTTTGTTTTTAGTGACGTTAAAGATTAATAGTGATAGTTTGCGACAATTATTATAAACATTTTTATGCCGGACAGCCTTCAACAGCTGTTGTTTTATGTGATATTTGTTTAGAAATGGTTGAATCTTGCAGTGCGGTGAATTGTTGCAATAGACGCAGAAAAGATGTGAAGTTTCACAGGTTGGTTTTAATCATCTCATTTATTTTTGTGTGAGAATTACCTGTTAATTGGTAATTCGAGGAAATATCTTGATTTTTAGGATACCTAGAGATCCTAACATGAGGAAGTTGTGGTTACATGCTATAAGAAGAGAACACTTTACTCCCAGTACAACAACGGTAATTTGTGAAAAGCATTTCACTCCAGAGGATTATGAAGTTAGTGTTCATGGAAATAAGGTACTAAAAAAGGTGGCAGTTCCATTTGTGTTTGATTTTCCAGCCCATCTCAAGAAAGAACCTAGCCATCGAAGGGTTTTGAAAAGAAAACATGAAGAATCCAACTCAAAAGCAACAGGTATGTTCTTTAAAATATTCCCAGTCTAAGCTTAAGGTTTTAACTTCTCTACTTTTAAAAAAGATATTTACAATGATGAAGTGGGTCTTAGGCCCGTATCGTCAGTCGTCCCTACAATTGTAGGGCGCCTTTATGGCCTCCTTGATTGTCATAGTTTTCTACTTCTCCGTGTCAGCGCTCTATTTTGAGGTTATGTCACAAACATCTATTTGCATCAAATTGTGCTTGCTTTTGAGTTATAACATGTTTTATCAGCCTGAAATTTCCTACAATTTAAAAAAGTTATCTTCACAATAGGAGAGCGCTGACGCTGACACGGGACGGGTGCAATCTAGAAATGTTTGAAGGAGAGAAAGGAGTATGACAATCAAGGAGGCCATAAACGCGACTGACGATACGGGCCTTAGTAACGTAATTATTTTTAGAACAAACTTTGGATATTGGTGAAGTAGTAGAAGAACCTGAAAATGGCGATCATGCTGATGATGGAAATATATTGGCAGCTGGTCCGTCAAACGTAACACAAACTAGGATTTTTAGAATCAAGTGAACCTTCAAACATATGCAATTTAAGGTAATTGTCATTGAACTTTGTGTTTCTCATTTGTTACAACCTCTTTTTGTTTGTAGGGTCAGAAGATCACCAGTATACTTTGGGGATTTCAAAATTTCTGATTTAAATAATGTGCAGCGTCGGAAGAGATTTTGCTGCTCATGAAACTGTTCATAAGTACAAAAAAATTAACAAGTACAGTCAGTGTAAAATTCGTAGACAAAGAAATAAAATAAAAAGTCTGAATAGTCTGGTAGATGAACTACTTAAAGAGAAGAGAATATCTGCAGCTCAGTCATGTGTAAAGGAGAATGTATTGTCAAGTTTCATACATATGTATATATAAATAAATAAACTTGGTTTTTTAATTATAATTACGTTTCCAGGATTTTATCTCGTTCCAGTTGCCTGAATAACTTTTAAATCTTCTCTAAGAATCCTCGGTTTCCTATGCAATTCATTCTAGTCCGCGCGCTTTTTGCCCTGACTAGCTCCATCTCTCTCTCGGACCTCTTTGTCGTATCGTTTCATTGTACAAATGGGACGGGGCGATTCCATCAGTGTTGACAGTTCATTGGGTAAAACTCACGTGAAATTCAGGGTCGTATTGAGAAAGTAGAGGCGGTTAAAATATTCCAGCTTATTGTTTTATTCCTACATGACTTGAAATATAGCAGTGATGATAAACAGCCTTATTTCGTTTTGTTTTCCTTTTTTTATGCAGTAACTTTTATATAAAAAAAGCGTTGTTGCAAAGTATGGATTCGTAGCGTACAAATAAACAACAAAATACGGCACGGGTATTAGTATCTTGAAAAGTGGCATTTTGTAAGCTTTTTGTGGCATAACGTTGGTTGGTTTGTCTACAAGATGTTAACTTGGCACTAACTGTTGTACACTTGTGGTGAACAGTACTATGTTACCTAAACGTCATGATGCTTCAGCTTTGAATATTTGGCTCTGATGTGATGTAACATCTGCTTCAGAGATGGCATTACTAGAGGTCTGAGCTGTAAGTTGTATATTATAGCTGGAAGGAAATGGCAGTTCGTAGGTGCATAGTCGGGATTTTTGTGCTGATCTGAGTTGCTGATAATTCCATTGGTTTCTTGTCTCAAATACAATTATGTACTTAGAAATTACATATGCAAATTTGTTGAATTTTAAATTGAGAGAGATAAGAAAAGAAAATCCCTGGCTGATGACGTAACAGGTGAAAAAATATGCTACAGACGTGAATAACGTCTCTCCAGAAAGGACAACATATAAATAACCCATCGGACACAGCTTCATTGGCAGCATATTCTATAATAATTTTCTCACATAGCAAATATCGCTTATTTTATATACATGCAGACCAATACACATAATACATAATCATCCAGATGCAATCTTGCTACTCAACCGACTTTCTTTCTGTCACATCTTCTTAGAGAAAAAACACTACAACAACAAGCAACAAATGATGAATGTCCTACGCTTTTGACGACGCTCACAGCTATCATAGCGAGCAAACGTGGAATGAACTATTTGCACACTGAGAACTACCTAGTCTGCAAGATGACATTTTTTACATAATACCCTGGCCTTGGCAGATCCCTCATAAGTGTATACCACTTGTAGATATGGGATATTTTGAATGTCACTAGATAGTCAGCTGTTATTTGCTGTCACATGTGACGTGAAAAATAATCTATAAGCAATTTTAAGTGATCTATCAACCGTAACCGGTCGTCTCTGGTTTTCACTTCTTCATTTTAAGCGACGCGGCTTGCAACAGCTGTCAAATGATGACGTCACGAACTGGTCTTTTTTGGCGTTTCTGTTACTGATAGTTAAGCCCAATAACAACCTTGCACATGTGCTGGTTTCTATGCGGTTCTGAATGTATAACTCTTTTATTCTTTGTGACTCATAATTTTCCGTAAAGGTTATCAGTGAAAGAAAACTGTATCAGATGACAATAGGCGTAGAACTAATGAATTATTATGGAGTCATGCATTGTTTTTTTTTGCAGAATTTAAAAAATAATTTGGTGCATTTTTAATATCACAGTAAAGTATTTACTGATATTTGTATTATGTTTGTAATCGTCTTTTCTGTGACAGATGGGCAACGATAATAAAGGGCATAACCGCAGTTCATCATGGTTCATCGCTTAAAATTGCTTTATGTTGAACATCGCTGAGTGATACTGTCACACAATTTGCTTGCATAAATGAGCGTTTATGCTACTAGGAATTTTGAATCTGTATAAAAAATACATAATCTTTCATCTGCAACTCACAGTCACACGTTTTGTTGGTATTTCGCTTGTAAATATTTCAGTATTACCCACATGTCGAGTTCTTAGTGAGGGGTCCTTCGATAACTCTATTATGCATTGTATCTAAAAAGTTGAATAGAAATACTGTAGCCAACAGTATGCTCCTGACTTAACAAATATTTTTATTTCTATGGGGTGATTAATAAATGTGTGATGACCCAAACATGCATTTCTTAAATGGAAAGTCTCTATATAGGGTTTCATTTCTGAATTGTTGAGATATTGGGCAATCCAACGAATGTTAAATCATAATGCTTCAATGAAAGGGCCTATTCAAATCTGCAATAAAATGTGGGCCTTTCTATTTAAAAATGGATGTCAAGCTCACCACATAGCTATCAATTACCTTGTAGAGATAGACATATTTTACGCGTAACGAGCATGCTGTTGACCACGTTTTTATAATTAACTTTTCGTTGGCATACGTAATAACAAAGTTGCCAACTGAGCCCACACTGTATATCAGTAAATACATAACTTTTGATTTAAGCATGAACTATTTGAATTACATAGATACATCAAAATGAATATAGCTATTTAAGATTCTAATATGCTATATTTATAAATTATTGTATAAAATTAGTGTTATCATTTACTTGTAATTTTTATGACCATTTTTGCTCTCATTGAATTAAGTCTGGAGTCAGGTCATCTCTACGGATAGTATTGGAGAAAGACTCTGTTTTAATAATGGAGAATGATTTTTGTACATATAATTGTTAGCCATTGGTCTAAATCTATGAAAATATTTTTTCATTAGCAAACCTTTTCTTTTCTTATATATTTTCTTCATAGCATATATTTATATTAGATATATTCATGTATACCAGAACCTAGATCTATATGCGCACTTTTAAACCTTTGTAAAATGACTAGATGTTCTTGTGATTTGAAATAGTTGGGTATAATTATCCTACTTCAATGGGCCTGATTATATATACATTTTTTATATGAAGTCAACATGGAAATATAAGCTTACTTCATTTTTATTGTTATTGATGTAAAATATTAACCAATTTATTTTTGTTTCGATATTATTGCCTTTGTTATTGAAGGTTTAGATTGAATAATTTTTACCAATCAATTATTTTGCGATATGTTACGGTAATTTTGGAAGTACTTTCTGTTGAAAGATATAATATTTGTAAAATAAATGTTTCTTTTTATATGTGCTATTGTTATTTTTGAAAAGATCTCATAAAATCCTATTACCAGGTCATAAAGTCTGCTTTATGCACAGGTTTTTCGGGCGTTCCACTTTTTTACCAACGGGAGTATATTTACGCCCTAGCGCCCGCTATTTATAAATGACCGATTGTCGTCGACACAACTGTTCGTAATTATTTGTCACTAGGCAATGGCTGCAACTACCGACACCTAGAGGTGTATTTTACTGCGTACAAATCATTTATTTTATGACCACTTATAGGATGCGTAAATTTTGAACTTGCCCTATGAATCACGCACGTAAACCAACCCTGGCTTTTAAAATAGAGAATCGATACTGCGCTACATATGGAAATCCGCGTCAGAAAATGTTCGCTCATACGACACCATTAGACGCAGAGTATCTCAGTACGCCGACTGATACGGTTTTCTTTCGTGTATTTTAAAAGGGAGCGTTAGTTAAACGTGGGTCTAAAGCGCGTCATCTGAGTTTTGATATCACGTGCACGCAATACATAGCCAATCGGAGATAAACATTTTTAGTATCGATCTCGGGCGTAATAATCGATTATACATGCACCAGGCCTTGAGCACTCACCTTCAGCCTAGATACACAAATAGGTATTAGATCTCAAGTTTTTTGATGGTATCCATTGCAAATGATGCTGGCGGAAATTAAATTTAGATAAAATTCTTGTACCCTCAATTTTTCATCACTGTGCTTTGGAGAAAATTACGTGTAAAAATTTACACTTGATGAGTAAACAAATCTTTATTAGTTTTTAAATTGTAAAATAATATCATATAAATAATTGTATGTGGTACTACTTCATAACAATAATAAATATAATAACTGAATACTTAGGAATGTAAGTAATTATGATATTGTAATAGCAGTTCGTCTCACAACAGCACTTAACAACTCATTTGTATCAGGTTGCTCAGTAAGAATTTTCACTTTCACCCATTGTCTGGTTTTTGATGAATGTCTTATTGCACTAAGTACTGCCTGGACATACAAGCCATCCTCAAAATTTGCTGCAGATGATACTGGTTCTTTATTCCAGCCACTCTGTTTATGGTTAGGTAAGAATGCTTCTCTTAGACCTGAAAACAATTTTTTTTGTGAATAACAACGAAAATTTTGCATAGGTACAAACTACAAAATTCTATAAATTATTACTCACATTAGTACGATGAAGCATATACAGTGGGGTTCAAATTTGGCTGACGTCGTAATGGGTACGAGAGAGAAGCGCCCAATATGTATGTCAGAAAGAGAGGGATGATGGCGTCCATGACATTGTCACTCGGGTTACTAGACAACTAGGTGATTCTATCTCTTTCTAACACACGAATTGCGCGCTTCTCTCTCGTACAGATTACGACGGCAGTGGTATTTGGTTTTCAGTGTATATATGGGTACCTTAACACGTTCACTGCCACATTTTTTCGGTTGGTTTTACCCAGGAGCCAATTAGTTGTATAATGGTTAATTTGTTATTTTGGTAGCATAACTTCGTAAAATCAGTTATTGAGGTATTTTCGTAAAATGTTTTTTAATTAGAAGATTTTTTGTGGCTCTTCTAAGAGTCGACGGCACTGACTTACAAATCGGTTTCCTGTGTGCCAGCTGGCGCTTATAAGAGTAGGAAGATAATTATTTGTTTTTTTATAATAGAAATAAACTAAAAGCAAACTAAAAACATTTATTATCGACCGTTAACAAAAATAAAATATTAAAAATAATTTTTGTAACTCAAAATAGTAGAGAACATATAAAAGTATAACAAAAACTTTTCCGGTAAATAATACACCTAATGTGATAAGATCTAATCAAAAATAAGAAATGAAACAAATTTTTTTTTTAGAATATAAACATGAATTTTTGGTGAATGCAGACGATTTTTAGTGCAAAAAATTATTTGTGAATAATGTCACTGCACTCCAAGCAGAATCCTGGAACATCAGGGCATGTTCTACATTCATTGTTTGGGTATGGATTCCCTTCTTGCTACAAGACTGGCATCTTTTTCTGGATACTTGTTTTTTACCATCTAAATCACGTTTTACTAATTTGTGCTCTTGTGTGCCTGCAGTATTGTACCTTGTCAGCGGCACCGGCGAACATCTCGCGTTGACTCTTATAAAAGCCAGTGGCAGCGAAAGTGTTAAGCCAAACAATTTACCTACCATTTAAAATCCTACTGACAACTAAATTTAGAAACAACATAACTTGAACATTAAACCCTACAAATCTGGAACCCATCATTTTCAGTGAATTAGACAAAATATAAGAGCACAACAGACTACAGTGAGTATAAAATATCAAATCCTCACAAGTAAGCTTGTATGAAGTGTCTAATTTCTCAATACAGGTGAGAGGCCTATGTTCAATTATATCTTACCAGATACCATTTTACAGACTCCTTTGATAAAAATCTTGGGCAAAGTGCTGTTAGGTACAGGACATTGCAAGTCTTCAACATCAAGATATATCACCTCTTCATTTCCTTTATTTCTCCTACCAAATAGGTCACCACCTCTCACCACAAGGTGCCCAGAACTGCTACATATCATCACTTCTTGGTGAAAAGTACTACCTAAGTTAACAAAAATCATTATGTTAATTCTACACATTCATATTAATCTACTGATAGGATATCGAAAAAATATTTTTATGCCGAAGCAGGTGTGCAGACACAAGCCTAAATACCAGGGCACGAGATGTGTTCGTGATACGTTTTATCAGCTGTATTATCATTATTATTATTGAGCTTCAGGGTAACTTACCTCCTGTATGACTATTCAATGTAGCAGTTACTAGAATTCCATTCTGCAATTCCATCTGAAAGGTACAAAAGTCTGGTGCAGATATGCTTCTGATTCCATTTATGCCTTCTGTGTTTTTAGTGAAAGTCCTTATTAGTCCATGGACTTTAATTGCCTTCTGTCCAGTTAGAAATGTTATGAGGTCAATAACATGACTGCCAATCAAGTTCAATGTGCCTCCACCCATGCTGTCATCACATCTCCAATCAAAAGTATGAGCTTCTGAGAAAAGGCAACCACTTTGTATGCGGATATCTATTAATGTTATTGGTGAGCCTAAATAGTTTTCTTTGAGTGCTTTTTTCATATGTACAAATGCAGGCAAAAATCTAAATGAATGGTTGATGAGAGATATAAGAGATGGATAGTACTGGCCAGCTCTGACCATTTTCAAAGCATCTGCTTGCGTTAGTCCAGCTGGTTTATCACAAACTACGTGTTTACCAATTCCTAAGGCTTTGACGGAGATCTGTGCGTGTAAGATTGGTGGGCAAAGTACAAAAATTAAGTCTACATCTTTCTTTAATAAAACGTCGTCTATCTTGTTAGTAACAAACGGTATTTTGAGTTCTTTAGCAAGTTCCTCTGCATCTTGAATAGTTTGACTCCATATTGCTTCGATTCGAAACCCATTCTCTCGAAGAATGGGTACTAATACTCTCACAATTGGAGATGTCCCAAAAACCCCTATACCTGGTAACATTTATTATGAATTTTTAGATAAAGCCTTTCTGTAAAGAGTATAGACAGTTGTTTTGATTAGGAATTAGGAGTAAACAATGGTTGAGGTTAGGATGACATCGACAGCAGTGTTGCCAAACCGAAAAAACCGAAATCGGTAGATAGTGTCATTCTTAAATCGTTGCCGTCGCACAATGCACGATCACCAGCGGATCAAGGCAAGGGCCTTTGCGCCACGCAGCGCCGTCTAAGAAAAAAAACATTTTTCTGTATTGCGCGTGCACATAACATAGGTTTTTGAGAGCGTCTTTTCTTCACAAAGGATTAACCAACTCTTTTATTATACTGCATATACTGATTGCTCTTCAAAGTCCTTTGCAACCATCTTGGAAACTCATTTTTCCATTTTGATCAATGAGATGTGTATATCTTGTTGTTTTATTCCTGAACTTGAAACCTCATTATTTGATATTATGATTTAATATTAAAAACAGACGAGCTTTGGTTTCCTTATTACTTGCCCCGTGATAAGATAATGAGGGTAATCTACCAGTCTGTACCTCTTGTAGGCACAAAAACCAATACATACAGGGAATGCTGAGTAAGTGATGTGCGTGCATCCCTCGACTGCCTAAGTATACGCACTATGGGCCATAAAATTACATAGACTACGACATACAACTCATTTTTTCAACTTTATTTCTGGCTCTAGATCTTTTTACTAAAAAATCTGGAAAGATCTAAATGATCTTAAAAAACCGTAGAAAATGACGTTTCCCGTAAAAATACAGAAAAATCGGTAAGTCCGGCAACGCTGACTGACAGTATTTGTTCTGTGCCTCAACGCACAGAACAAAAGGAAGGGGATGATTTTTCTAAAATTGATATGGATCTGACCAATGAACAAAAGAATGGTTCATCATCTGACTGGCAAACCCTGCCTTTTTTTTTTCACACGGCATAAACGAAACAGAATTTGCGAACTGTTATAACCTAACTTCTATTCGCGCAGATATGGGATATATTTTCAAAATATATTTCGCTCACCCTTAGTAATGGCAAATTTGCAAAAATCGCACCAAGGAATAAAAGACATACTTTCAAAACTAGACGAAGATGATGTTATTGCTTTAGCAAGTACAGTCACACAGGGGTTATTGAAGGTTGCTTCAGTTGATGGTAAAATAAAATAAAACTAGCATCATACAAATTCAATTTTCAATAACTTTTAGAGGCAGTCAATGGAATACTTAAGCATTCACCTACATTAGTTAGTATCTTGAGAAGAAAGATAGTTACAAAAGAAATACTGTTTCAATATCTTGATGAGAACAATGTATCATTCAAGAGCCCAGCCAGTAAAAACGATCTTATAGATAGGATAATCGAATATTGGAACGAGTCGCTATCTCAAACAGTTCTTGATGAGCCAGTTTCCTCAGATGTCAAAGAAACTTCACCAGGTGAAAGTGAACAAGTGATAAGTCAATTGGCAGATCAGTTTGCGAAGTGGTTTTACACTATGTTAAACTCTGATGAAGGAGTTGGTACTGAACATTTTTATGCTGATGCTAAACTGAAAATAGCTATAGTGACTGATGAAGGTTGTGATCTGAAAGAAGTTGAAGATAATCCAGAAGATATATGCAGTGCTTTACGAACGTTAAAGTTACAACACCAGTTATACTTCAATCCAAATTTCACAAATGAAGGTATACAGGGAAGAATAGATCCACATGGATTAGTGATGGTGTTCACATGTGGAACCCTACATGTGAAAGATGCAATCGTAGGAGTGTTTGAACAAGTGTTTTCATTAGCCAGAGACCCATTCTGTGACAATAACTGGAAGATTAAAAAAACAGAACTTAACTTACGAAGTAAGAATAGCACTATAGGGCAACCACAAATATGTGATAGTGAAACATCAGATATGCTAGCCATTGCTCCAACCACTAGGTAACCATTGTAATGTAGGTACTATAAGAAAAGTCTGTGAATTTATTTTGTATTTTAATGTTCCCACAATACAAATTAAAAAGGAATGTTGAGCAATGCATCAATTTGGCTAAATATATATCACCCTTCAGTATGCATATCACAATCATAACAAATATAACAAAAAAAAAAAAACAATAACATTAACAAAAACAACTTAATATAAAAGAACAACAATATCCATTTGAAAATTATAAATAATTTCACCTACCCATGAAACAACAATTGAGGTGCTAAAACCTTCAACATATTACAAGTTCTATTAGACCCTCACATTTAACAAATAAAAAATAACTGCACAACAATAACAGAAAAACTATGTATATATGTTGTATGTAAATATAAACAATTTAAAGGATAGTTTTTTGTGAAAGTTTGCATAAGAGTCCTCAAATAAATATTAAAGGCTGTCCAATAAGGATGGAGCACTGTTGGTTGAATAAAGCAACCTATTTGTGACTTTAAATTTTCCAATTGACAGGTAAGAACCTAGAACCTTTGTCCAGTCTTCAAATTAGGGGACAAAGCCCTAGTTATTAATTATTGGAAAATCTGTATCTTCAGCACTTTTGCTAAGCTTTTGGATGTCCTTTTATATAATCACAACTATCTGTTTACACATACGCACATTTCTGAAGACCAGCATGGGTTTAAGAATATGAGATAATATATATTATAGTGACCAAATCTTTTCTGTCATATAATAATAATACATTTTTATTTCAAAATAACAGTACATCATTACACTGTTAGGTGAAATATATGTCACAGCTAACATATACTGATTTGCATTAACAATTCATGAATACTCTTTATTTTGAATTATTTTATATCCAACAACCTTTTATTTTCTTGAGGGAACTTATTTTATATTTTGGTATGGCTGTAATGGATATTTTTTTCGGTAACCGTGACATGATGAGATACAGAAGATTTATATTTCTGTTTTGTTTTATAATTACTTCGCGGGTTAACAATAAAGTTGTCAATGTTTTTAAATGTAAAAATTAGTATCAATTGAATGTATATTATGGCTACAGTTAAACATTTTATTACACTTGAATGTTCCTCTGCAAGTCTCTCTAGAGGAATTTTTTAGGATGCACCTTCTGCACTAGAAAGATCCCTTCTATTTTTAGATCTAGGTACTTAGTACTCTAATCTTAAGGTGTGCATTGTTTAATCTTTTTTCTAGATGTTCTGAATGTTTAGCGCCGGAAAGTGCTTGGTCAATATAAACTCCTAAGAATTTCCTACAGATCTACAGTACCCAACTTGACAATATTTTCCCAGTTAGCGTCTAATAGGTACATTATATAATCAAGGTCATCTAGGTGTCATATATTCAGACAGATACAGAAACTTGTACCGCTTTGGCTTTATTAATCAGTCCATAAAACTATTCTCGTCTTAACTTACTGATCGTCGCTTGTAGGTAACTTATAATAGATACAAGTCTCAGCAGTATTTGGCCACTTCAGGGGTGCCCGAAGGGTCATACTTATTGAGTCGTTTCGTGTTTTTGCTATTTATCAGTGCTCCCCATTATGAACTTAAAATGTAACATGTGGTACTTATGGACGACTTAAAAGTATTTTGTCAAATTAAAATTTTCAGAGATGGTGCAGTATGAATAGGCTCCAATTAAATGTCAGTAAATGCAACATTGTATTCTATACACATAAGCAGAATATATAAGTATATTTCAAGTGGTGTAAGTCTTGAACGATATGACACTTTTTGCGACATGAGATTAACATTTGTTTTGATCATCACATATCTCAAACAATTACTGATGCCAGCATGTCTTTTGGATTTCTAGTTAGAAATTGTAATAAGCTTATGTTTGATATTCGATACCCTGAAAGCTTTATACTTTTTTAAAACTTGAAATACATCAATAGTTCAGAGTCCTTACTACCAATGCTAAATAAACAGGACTGATTATGTCCAGAAAACGTTTTTAAAGTACCTAGTCTTTAAAGTTGATGGATTTTATCCAGAGAGTGGTTGTGACTTCGCAGTTGTAATGAATATATTTGGGTTAGCCTCACTGAAAAACCGACGTGAACATAGTATAATTAGCTTCTGAACAACTTAATAGATTCGTCTGAACTGTTATTCCAAATATACTTTTATGTTCCTAGACTTGGTTCTCGGCAGGATCAGCTTTTGTTTTGTATGCGTGTAATTAGGAACCTGCTATTAATGTCACCACATAGAGCTATGCGCTCAAATTATAATCACATTTTTTATTTGTGCGATATATTTAATTGTACTTTTAGAAATATTAAAAGTATCCTTAGTGAGCTTTGCTATTTGTTAATTTTATATACTAATATGGTGTTGTCTTGTAATTCTCACACATAGCTTATTTTATTTCACCGTCAATCCGTCCTTTTGAAGACTCTTTACTGAGAATGACATCAAGCTGTCACTAAAAACTGTATAACAAAACGTTATCTAGTTTTGTAGGTACCTTTCCCCAAAAACAACGATCATAAAAACTACCCCCTGAATTGTTTGACGAAGATTTTGCGCAATTATTTGCCGAGCATATGAAGAAAATAAATGCCTTAAGATACTTCACTAGGAACTGTAGCAGGTATACCTCCAGCAGTTAGCCCTTCAAGATCCAACTGCTGCTTCCTGTGGTGGTACATATGCACCCGCAAACAACTTTGGTTTCTCATAGTCTTTCCGCATATTTGACAGTCTAAATCAGTAACTTTGGTTTCATGTTTGTCCCTTACATGTACCTTTAAATTGTACCTGTTCACAAACTTGCGGTAGCAGTACGGGCAGAACACGTGAGTTTTGATGTCGGCACAGTTTTGAAGAGAATCTGAAAATGTATAAGGTAAGAATAATACAGTTAGAAGGAAGGTTGACTGGTTTTACCTTTAGGTACATGAACAACCCAAACACCAATGCGATTTTTAATTAACCATGATGCTGAATATTGAGATGATATGTTGTTAGTAGGGACATACGTTGATCGATCCATGCTCACTATCCTTTGCGCCTCCCTGGTCTGTGGATAAAATATAGCAAACCCATTATACCAATATTACTTGCAGGATACTCAAATGCCTCCATGGTAACGTGACTGACTTAATGCCAACAACACACTTCACCATTATCAAAGGTATTTATTTGGATGAGACACCCAAACTTAAGCCAATAATCCTGAAGTACTGCAATTTACAGCAAATTGCGTGCAAATCTAATTTGACGCCCATTTCTGTATCATCAAAGAACGTAGTAGTAGTAAAGCACTATATTCAGTCTTGTGTAACCAAGTTAGGCAAGGTTTACAATAAAACAAGCAAATATTTTTACACAATTTTATTCGAAAAAATACAAGGTTCAAAAAAGATATCAATAGGTGAGGCTAAAAATAATATCGTAATTTAATATAAATTGTATGAAAGTTATACAATAACAATAAAAATCGTGACAAATGAGCCCTGCTTATTGCCAAATAAATTGATTAACGTAAATGGTGTTTTGGTATAATAAAAATAATGCCCTTAATGACAATGACTGACTAGTAACACATATTTCCACAAATAAAGCATCATAGTGCTGAACTATATAAATACTTCATAATGCCTTTATACGTATTTTTAAATTGATGCGATGAACCTAAAAAAATATTGACTACCTCAGGACTAACTTGTCTAAATTCGAAAATTTAGCTTTGGTAACTCTTAATACACTACAGCAATTCCAAAAACCATATGTGCTAATCGCTATCAACAAGGTTGGCGATAATAACTGTTATACCATACTGGTTTTGGTGTAACATGAATCTATAATTATTTCAGATGATTAGAAGATAATGCTTGTAACAAAACTATTACAATACAAAGTAGATCTATATGAATATGCTCTAGATTTGGAAATAAAATGTATAAGCGCTAAAACTTAAAACCCTAACAAACATTAAAATCTAGAAAGATAATTTTTAACATCATAACTTATCGAGAGTATATAATAATAAACGAATATATTATTGCAGGTAACATATTTGAAAAGAGAATACTTTGTATATGATTGAGATACACACGACATTTAAGGCACTTAGAATTAAGGACCAGTGGGTAGGTAAGCTGCACCTAAATAACATGTTATACTGACGCTAAAAATGCCACTTGTACCACGGAAGATAAATAAATGCACTGTTAGGGCGTTTGCTATTCATGATCAACCCAACATGACGTTGTTACACAGGGAAATCTTAAGCAATGAAGGGGTCCCTGGACTCGCCTCAAGCTCGGGGCCTGCGGCTGAAAGAACCCCACGGCAGA
The DNA here is from genome assembly GCA_963669975.1 of Acanthoscelides obtectus. NCBI lineage: Eukaryota > Metazoa > Arthropoda > Insecta > Coleoptera > Chrysomelidae > Acanthoscelides > Acanthoscelides obtectus. The sequence goes on from CAVLJG010000004.1 coordinate 28,717,237, forward strand.
GCGGAATGCTTAGCCTTATTTTGACGTTAGGAAAAATTGAAGAGCGGAGGGGGTACTTGAATATTGTTTTTTAAGCATTCGGAAGCTGAGACCGGGCCCGTGGGTAAGCACGTTCCCTGCGGGACCATTTTTTGATGATATGTCCTAAAAGACTTACTGGTCACATATATCTTTTAAGCATCTTCCAATAAAATGAACTGTAATTTGTAAGGACGTCTTAAGACTAAAACTTATCATACTAAACTTTGTTGAACGGACGTTTAATAACAATGCGCTTTTGTCGCACATATATTGGAAAAAAGGTTAATGAAATGCCAGATGCAAAAGTTGCGCTTTATTAGAGGTATGTAAACAGGAACCATATTAGTACAATTTATTTTACGTTCCATTCAAGATCAAATGTATACCCTATTTCACGAGTATCCATCACGGTAGAATGACAGCAGATTATCTAGTAATATCTCAAAATTCCCCATATCGGCGCAGGACACATAATTCTGACGGATCCGTCAACGCCAGGTAGTCGGAGCCGTATTTTGTTTTGTTTTTTTGTACGCTACAGATCCATTTTATACTTGCTAACAGCTCTTTTATTTATTTGATAAAGTTATTCTTATTGTTTTGTAGCACCTACACAGTTTTCGACAACGCTTTCTCCCAAAGACTTTGACTGCGGGAGAAGCAAGTGCTTTTTCCAGGGTACGAGTATTCATTGCCTTGTGGTTATCTCACGTCAACGCAAATTGCAATTTTTCGATGAATCGAAACAGAGTACATTCGTATTAACTTCTTTGTAGGAGTTAATATAACTTTTAAAGTGTTTTTTGTACACCATTTCAATCCTTTTCTTATTGCGTTATCATAGGAAAACGTTTGGTCGTTTATATGGACCCCCTTTTTGACTCTTGTGTGAGAAAATCATTACTAAACATGCTGCCAATGAAGCATATATAGCTGTGCCCAATGGGTTATTTATAAGTTGTCCTTTCTGAAGACAGGTTATGTTCAAAGTTATAAATTACGATTTTTTACGTTTTTTTTTCGTGTTTTCAAAATCTTTGAGGAGAATTACAGGAAATCACCTCCGCGCTCGAGTTATCTATAATTACTGTTAGCATGTATATGACTTGTAATTCGACAGTGTACAGTGAATATAATTATTCTCATTTTTGAAATTCGGCAAATTTGTATATGTAATTTCCAGAATGGATACGAAAACTGGATGCGCAACTAATGTCTACCTTTGAATCTCAATTTGAGACAAGAATCCAATGGAACACATATTATTAGCACACAATACCGTTACCTCCAGTAATGCCATTTCTGAAGCAGATTCACATCAGAGCCAAACATTGATAACTGACACCTCATAACGTTTAGCCAACAATGTACAACTACAAAACGAGCTCACAACGTTTCCATCAGTTAGTGCTAAGTTAGCATCGCGTAGAAAAATTTATATAATGTCACAAAAAACAACATAATGTCACTTTTCAAGATAAGTAAAACCAGTGCCGGTCTGGATCGATTATAGAAATAGAGCACCTGAAAAATGGAGCGACTGTGGATTCTACCTGTACAGCCCGCTCAACGCTCGCCCAAAGGGAACTCGTTTGAATGACTTAGATTTTATTATAGTGGAGTCCTCCACCCAACATATCCAGGCTAAATACGTCACATGTTCAGCGTTCACATAACACGTCATTAATTCTCACCTCATGTAGAAAATAATTTCTTGTGACATTTAAATGTTAGGTCCAACATGTTTTTATGGACAACCTAAGGCTATATACTTCAATCGTTTCTAATATTATGCTGAAACCCACTGGACCTATAAGAGCAATATCTGCTAAGCCCCCACTTCTATCTTCTGAATATTGTCAGTGACTGTGGACAAGTGAAACTTGGCCATGTGTTTCCTGAGACTCTCCGTATTTTTGTAGAACTGTTCGCAAATCGTACACCTGAAAGGTCCAGCGAATTCTCCGTGTATGTTTTTCTCATGGGTGCGTAAGTGGTCTTTTCGGGAAAATCGTTTCTTGCATTGGCTGCACTGGTAGGGATTTCTGTGGTTCTGTTGAAACTTGTCCAGTTTTCCTGGATTAAGAGAAACTCATAGAAGCTTCGTTGGTTTGAGATATGGTGAAATGCTTACTTGACCTCCTTTAGCAGCAACGTGAAGGAAATAGAGATGTTAGATTTCAGAAGTATACTATGTTAATGGGTAACACTGAATAAACTAACTTCTCAAATTCAAGTGTAAGAGAAGATTATACATTCAGACAATAATGATATTAGTAATTTGAGATAATACTACGATTTTGAATTTCTACCTACAAATTGTGGTTAATCCAAGCTATTTAAATTTGTCAACTCTCTTTGTCTCTGGTATCATATCATCTCTCATCTTACCCAGAATGACTTCTGTTTTCAGAGTTGTTTTACTTAGAAGCATTTACAAATCATAGAAGACATTTGTCCACCACTGGATGTAATATATTTATATCGAATTCCGAATACGGGAGATGAGCGACGATATGTTAGAAGTAGATTCACGTTTGGGATACAAATCGTGATGCTAAAGCAACATACCTCTAAAATATATGTAGAAAATCCAATTGCAGCTGTAAAATCAGTAGTAATAAAAACGTTGTTAGTAGAAATCATAGCTACTTACCATGCAATGCAAGTTGATAGAACAGGCACAAAATAGAAACACGCGATGAAAAAAATGCTATGTGCAAGCTCTAAAGTAGTGTTTTACAAGATCTTATTCTACCACCCACAAAAAATAATTAGTTTATAATACTTTCAAATATCGATTTTGCAGCTATAAGCTACAGTAGCGAACAAAAGTTTGAAAACCTTCTTAGTAATTTTTAAAAAGTGGGCTACAAAAAGATTTAAAAAATAATGCTTAGCTAATATTTGGTAGCATAGCATTTAGCATTCAACACTGCCTACCATCTGCTGCTCATAGAAGATACCAATTTTTACAGACGACTGTTGGGATATTTTGCCAAATATTTTTTTATTTGATCAAATAAATCGTTCCTATTTTTTTTTTAAGTTTTTCTTGTTAGTTGTCTTTTAACATGCACCCACATATGTTCTATACGGTTTAGATCCGCGGATTGCGAAGGCCATGTAGGAACATTAACATTTTTTTGTCTTAACCAGTACTTTACGAATTTTGAGGTATGCTTGGAGAATGTCCATCGTAAAGGCATTTCTTCTTCAGCAAATGGAGCATGTGTTCACTAAGAATATCCTTGTAAAGTTTTTGATCCATTTTCCCAACAATTTTAACAATTGGACCCGTTCCAGAACTAGAAAAACAGCCAAAAACGCATGATGTTTCCTCCACCGTGCTTAACTGTTGGCATCTGATACTTTTTGTTGAATCTTTTTCGTATTGGACGTCTCACATATGCCGTACCGTCAGATCCAAACAAGATAAATTTGCTTTTATCGCTCCATAAAACTATATTCCATTGTTGTTTTGTCCAAGTTAGATGAGTTCAAGCAGAGCAATACGTTTTTTTTAAATGAGAGGATTTTGCACTGGGCGCCTACCAAAAAGCCCAAAATCCACCAAGTGTCTCTGCACTGTGCTGACAGAAAAATTTTCGGCACTCTCGTCTACGATTCTTTTGAAAATTCGTGTGGCTGGCATTCATGGGACAAACGTTTAATGTAGCGATCCTAAACATGATCGGTTTTTTCGATCTTCCGCACCTGGGTCGCGTTGCTGTTGATCCGTATTCTTGATATTTACTAATAATTTCCGAACTCGTCCCTTTGTTTATTTTTAATCTTTGAGAAATGTCAACATTTCTGGCATCACTTAAAAATAATTATTTCAATCTCTTTGTCTCTTAAATCTTTCTTTTACTTTTGCCATTCTCACTGATGTTCATATTTACCGCAAAAAATGTGGTATTTAAAAAACCGCGTCTTTTATTTTCAGAGAAATTGAATATTGATAAGATCAACCTTGTATTAGTACGGGAGCCAAAGGTAGACTTTAATATATATATATTATCTGTTTCTTCACAATTTTAATTTAGGTATATGAAATGGTTCATAATAACGTTAATATTTTCTTCTAAACTTTTGTCCGCTACGGTATATCAACATCATCTAAAATCTGAATTGATTTGGTGGACGTTTTCCTGGTTCACTGGTTTTCACTGATCAAAAGTGCTTGTTAAAAATATCAATCCCTTTATGAAAATAAGATAGAGAGACTGAATTTATACTTCAAAATATTTTAATTGTCAACAGTTGTTGACCATTGCTCAATCTACATGTGGAAGCAATTTAACATTTTGGAAAGCAGAGAGAAAATACTTTTTGTTCAAAGAAAGGATGTTTTAAGGATGACAGAATCAAATGGAAATCAAACTATAGATAGCATGCACTACATATAGCAACACAGTCAAGCAACTGTACACACAAAAGCAGTTTGAGTGCAATTTTAAAAATTGATATGTCGTGTCAACTGGACAACCTCAAGATGGAATTTAGTAATTGAGTTATATGCACATGATGGCGATATAATAATCTGCTTTTTAGGTACAAACATTTAAAATGTCATTAATAAGTTGACAAACATGTTAGTGACACCAGGGGTAAACTAAGCCTCAATTTCTCATGCAAACAATTATTAGTTGGTAGAACACAAAATAAAAACGGAAAAATTAAAGAAAGTCTTTGTGACATATTTAGTTTTGATTGATAAGTAGATAATAGGTTTGTTCTTGTAAAATAAAAACTATAAATATTGGCTACAAATGAATTTGCTTTTTAACTCTGATTCATAAAAAGTTGTTGGTACATATAGCTCTTTTCACGGTTTTTGATGGTTACATTACACTGTTGTACGAAATAACTAAACATATTGGCATGAGATAGCGCAAAGCGCCATCTATCGCACCAGAATCGACCATTGTGGATCGCGCCAGAATCATCAGCCATCTAGCGACACGGCTATTAAACTCAAACTGAGATCCTTAACAGTTCCAACTAATTGCAGCGATGCGCGATCCACAGTGGTCGATTCTGGTGCGATAGATGGCGCTTTGCGCTATCTCATGCTGATAAACCGTATCTATGGTATAGATGATCATTGTGATACTTTCGTTCATTCGTCCAGAGATAAAAGACCAATCCTATACCATGCTGATGAGTAGCTAAGAAGCACGAACCAGCTGACCATGGCTGGTTGAGTTCCTTTTCTGGTCAGACAGATGAAAGCATCTTGTTTAAGCTAAACATATTGTCTCATGCAGAGCATAACTTCCCTAAGGAAAATTGCACACTGCACAAACGGGTCCATAATGCAGCTGCTACTCCCCCTAGCACGCACATCAATTGAGTGTTGCTTGTTTTCATTCATTTTCCCAAAATACTCCAATCAATTTAACATTAACTGTTATCATTGCAGTCGTATCTTCAGGCATTACTATATCAAAGATGAACAAGAATTAAACTCGCACGCCCATGCCAAGTAAGTTTTCATACCGACAACAAGCCTACCTAAATGTTGACGAGAAAATGTTCTAGGCGGTGAGACAACACAACGTATGTATGTGAGCTTACAGAAATGTCCGTGTATGGAGACTGATTATATATGCATGTGTGAGGAAGATGGATGTATGACAGTAATTCCTGTAGTTATACTTTGATCTGCCAAAAACCGTCAAATGACCTATACATAAGCTAATTGTGCGACTTTAAAATTAACAAACTTTTTTCCATTTTCTTTCTGCTTCATGTCATTCTTCTAAGTAACACTTCCTTATCTACGACTCATGATATTCATGGTTGAACGTAAAACCATTAAAAAACATTAATAATGAGGATTCAACAGTTTCCAGATATAACATTAACTCATCGTTAAATTGTGAATATCTTCCTGCTATAGATGAGAAAGTGTTGAATTTAGTATGTAGTCCTTGAGTTCCATGTGTACCTTGCTCTCCAAGACTTTGATCTCCTATAGAGCTCTCGCTGCCAAACCATGTGACTTTCATATTAAGTGGTTCTTTGGCTTCACTTTCAGGACTAGCAGTGGTAGTGTTAAAAGAATTGTTTATGTTAGGAGTCTCACTATTTTGTATATGGCTGTAATCTTTGGATTTCAATGGTTCAAATTCTTCTTTAGCTGGTGATGGCTTTGATTGCGGATAATCACACTGAAAAATAAAAAACATGCACAAAAAGGGGTTCACCTGTAATCTTAATTTGCATGTAATATTTTTACATAAACAATTTATATGATTTTGAAAGTGAAAAAAGTGTGTTTTTTATTGCTTTTGTACATACCTTGGCACGTTTGGTATTTGTACTACAGTTGATATTTTTAACCCTTTTTCCACTTTGATGAACATTTGGTTGTGTATTTGGCTGATATAATGGTAACTCCATGTCTGCCTCTATCAACTGGTTGTAAATATCACTTTCATCTTCGTTATCACATACGGATTTCACATCTTTTGTTGATGAGGTATCATCTCCCTAAAATTTGTAAAAATGCCCCATATTTTGGATATGTATGCAAATAGGTTCAAGGTGGCAACAATGGATCACTTTTAGAGATGTTGTAGCAAAAAGGCTATAGCTCTTTTTTTGTAAACAACTCAATAAAAAATAAAGCTGTTTATTGAGTCTTTCTTGACCACAACTGGTAATTAAACATATTTTCCTTTACTAGACCAAAACAACACAACTTGTGTTGTGCAAACAAAAACAAATTGTGTTGAAATCTTACATCTGAACAAATATCAACATAAACATCTATTTTTCAATTACAGATGAAGTATAGGCCAAAGTTATAACCTTCAAGTAATATGAGGAATCAATTCAGTTAACATTAAGAAGAGAGTAAATCTAATGGAAGTCTATAAAAAATACTACATCTTAAAAGATAAATAACTGATATGGAGGTTCTCAAGATCTATCTAACATTCCTACTAAATCAAATTGCTACATTGTAAGGAGATGTTTAGATGTTATGAAAACATTATGTAATTAGTCATTTAAATATTTGCATTTGCATCACTGATAAGGTTTTATAAACAAAAACATTGATAATATTTTTAGCTGAAATAAATATTATAATGATTATTACTCATATTGATAACATGTATTCAATTATCCAACTGAATCAAAATTGTAAATTGATGAGAAAAGGAATAAAATATTTTTCACATGATACCTGGTGACTTAACATGAATAACATAAAAATAAAAAAATGAGTAAAAAATTAGATTAATTCCATCTTTTTCAGGTAGTCCCCTCACAAGCCTTAGGTTGTGTATATCCTTACTAATAATATAAATGCCAAAGTAAAGCTGCAGTAAAGAGGGTTCACCCAGGCAAATAAAATAGCAGTTTCAAATACTTAAACATAAATAATCCATATTGGTTATCACATACTTATGCTTTTGTACTTTTGGTGGGGTGACACTACCAACTTTCTCACCAGGTGTCACCCAAGGTAACTACACTGCCTCAATAGTCAATGACTTGTGTTGGAATAATAATTCTTTTGAGTTTATATAATAATCATTAAATTCTAATAGAGAAAAAATTAATAGAATATGTCATCATTTTCATTTATAAAGATACCTATATTAATTCACCATTATTTCTAACATATTTAAGTGTAATGCTTCTACAGTTAATTGCCTGAATAAAAAATTGGAGCATGAAACATCAGACTTAACAGAACTTATCCTTGCCAGAAAAGAAATACACTATTATGAGAATTATTAATTGATATAATTTTTATTTTAATTAACATTTCCAGAGTTACTCCAGAAGTATGTGTCAGTCAACTGTTCTAGAGATATTCATTTCTTATTTATCTACGCATCAGTAGATCAACTTACAGAATCATCTCCAGTGAGTCCCTTGACTTGTAGTAGCTCTGCAGTCCTCAAAAATTGCGTCAGATTCTCACGTAGCACACTGACTTGCCCCATATACATAAACTCCAGTATATCCTTCATGTGTTCGTGGCCTACGTCTTTCAAAATTACAATGGGATGTTTACAAGGATTTACCTTGAACATTTGTTTGAAAAATGGACTGCATATAGAGAGAACTATTTTATGAGCCTGGAGGAAGTGACCATCCACAGCTAATGTAACATCCACCATATCAGCCGCTTCTAACAACTCATGAAAACCGGATGTGAGGTTAGAATGAAAATTGTTCCACCGAAGGGAAAATTGCTCCGTCGTAGCCATTATCTGGAAAAAATGAACACAAATGATAAATATTAGAGGAAGACGCCATGGCAAGGAAATAACCTATAAATAAACCAGCTTACTCACCCTGAAGTTGCTGCCCAAAAATCCAAAACAAACGCCGATTAAACTTTGATCACTACCGATTGTTTTGCTGTTGTGTGTTGGTGTTAAGGGTTACATAACAAAATTCCAGTTGTCAAATCAACAGTACGTGAAATGAAACAAACGAACATCAACACGGGCGAGCAACCCTAATTAGCCATTTCCGGACCAATCCGGGCATCCGGGAATTACGATTCGTGATTGATGCACTGTGCGGCGTAGCCACGTTTCTAGATATGATAAGCCGGGCTTGGCCGGAAATGAGTCTTAGGCCTGGGCTAAGGCATATTCATAGAAGCAGATACAGTGGCGGTGTGAAAATAGTGCCCTCAAATTGGTAGGGACTCACAGCATTCACAAAGATATATAAAAATAACAAATTCATATCTTGAAGAGTTATGGATACATAACCACCAAGTCATTGCTGTTTACCTGAAAAAAATCGAGCTTTTTGGTTCGCAGACATTTATAGCAAATTATCTCTAAGGTCTATAAATATGCCTACGATTATAGTAAGTATAATAAATCCTGCACTCTACATTTCATATACTTTGTGCTTTAGTAAGTGAGGTAAATCGAGTGCATGTTAGCTTACCATCATAGGTAATTTTTATTTTAGTGGGTTTGAACAAGGAAAATGAAAACTTAAACACTTTCAAACTAGGAGTAGAGCCATCAAAAAGTTGCATTTAGAGAGAAATTCCAACAACTTGACAACATTGCTTGCATTTTAAGTTTGTGTTGGTGGGGGGATGGGTGGGAAATTTAAATAGGCGCATTTTATCTATAATAGTGTTCTGCATCTTATTACGTTCTTACCTATTACTGTAAAGGTCGTGGGCAGAATTTATGGTGGCAAACGAGTCGCTTAGAACCACATGTACGTCCTAGCGTCAAATGAATGTAGAATTCTCAACAGATTTACTATTTAAATCGAGTTTTGACGAGGAAGTATTGTAATCACGAAAAAAGTTCGAAAATGTATGTACATAACAATAAAACCAGGATATTCATTTCCGTCGGCTTGTCTGTCTGTCTGTCTGTCCGTTAATCCTTGGCCCGTCTATAACTTGGAAAGTAGATACTGCTCGGATTTTGATGAAATTTTTACACAACGTTACTAATATGCCAAGCCAAGGATGAAAAGGCGTTGTAGTTGTTGAAAATCGGGATAATGGCGGCTCACCTAGGAAATAAAACGCCCAAACTTCGTTTTTGGCGTTTCCAGGCCTCCTGATCAATTTCAGGAAAAAGTTTTGTAGAAATAAAAAATGAAAGTTTGGGATTTTAGGAACTGGCGGGGAGAGTATATCTCATTTTTTGGCGTTAGTGTGGAATTTCTACGCTCATCCCAACTAAGAATGTATGTTTTGTAAATATCCTAACAACGTTTACCAAAGTATTCTTAGATATAAAACAACAACGCCGCTATAAATGTCCTAACAACGTTTATACAATGCTATTAAACCCAAAAATGATGCACTCTTGCGCAGCATTTTTCTTTAATTTGTTTTATTAAGGCTTGCACAGTTTTTACCGGATAAATTGTTTAAACGTTTTTAAAATTAATATAAAACACGGTATGCAACCATTATAACATTTATTGAAAACAGTTATGGAACTAGAATAACACAATTTTATAAAAGTTGTTTTATTATCTTAGATGAAGTTTTTTTTTATTTTATCTAACACTAAAAGTTTGCTTTTGTTGCTAAATTTCATCCACTGAGAACAATTTGTTTTTTAATGATCCTTGATTCAACAACTAGGCAAGCATTAAATCTTTTTTAGCAAATAAAATGTTTGAGTAACTACATCAGTCATGTTGCATTTGATTCTTTCAGTTCTGATATATACTCGTACACCTAATACCAGACAGGCAGAAATTGTAATCTTTATATTTTACTGCGCAATTTTTTTGTATAATATATGGTAGCAACATTTTCAAGCACATCAAGTATATTAGTTATTAATGAATTTTAAGAGACAATGTAAACATTTTCATTATTTGTTTTTCTTTATTCTGGCCTCTATTGTAATAAAATAATCCAAGTGAACCATCTTATACCATTATATAAACATTAAAGTAGTAAATTAACACATTTAATCATTGCAAAAATGATTTTTTGTAATACACAAAAAATGGCTTCCATGTTATGAAATACTTTTTGCTTTATAAGAGATTTTAATAAAATATTTAATTTATGTGTTTATTTTAGTTAAACATTATAAAGAAAGATACTTCTTAGTACTAAGAGCAATAATAAAGCAACTATAAAATAAAATACACGGACAGTCAAAAATGATAAAATATATTTGCTAGTTGGGATGTGCACCCACAGAAAGCTAGGGGGCCGAGGCCTCTCTCCCTAGGAATCAGTTTGGCCCTTAAAATTTGCATATTTAGCATGATTTTGTGTATAATTTAGAGATTTATAGGTTTTGACCCCCTCGAGAAAATTTACTACCCCCGGCTATTAAAAAAGTTTTTGAGTCAGGTGCACTTTGGAAAGTTATCTCTCCCCTATAATCGCCCCCCACTGAGAAAATTCCTACAAGCGCATTATATGTCTACGCACCTGATATACATATATCACTCATCATAGATTTAACCGTGCGTTCGCCCTTAAAACAAAAAGCGAAATATTTTCAGCACTCGTCTCTGGAAATACCTGTGCTCTGAACGAAAGTAGTCTGTGGTGGGTGCCATGGTGCCGTGGCTGGCGAGTGGCGAGGTTAGTCATAGCAACGTTGGACGCTGGTCGATACTGTCGGTAGAGCAGGTGGAGAATATGGACCAATTGTATGGGCCTGTTTGTCTAACTTGGTCCATTTATTATTTTTCTTGTTATTTATGTTCGTGCATAATATAATCCGCTATGAACTGGTGACTGTGTTTCGTGGGAAGTGTCGAGTCAACCTACCTGAGACTATTTTTGTCATAGGAATCCCAAAAATATTATGGGACTTGGTAGGACAAATTTCCATTTTTACCAGCCGTTGATACAAGTGAATGAAACCTAATTTGGGGCACTGAACTACGATATAATCGTCAAAAAAAATGTTAAACTCGTAGGGTTGAAATGTGGTTAGAAAATGGGCTATTTGAAAACTCTCGTGGGTCCTAGCGTTAAATTGGACTTGGAATCTACGAATTCGACTTAATATAGAAAAAGACTTTTTTAAGGGCTTACCCATACGCAAAGACTAATGAAAATTGTCAAAAACGAGATTCAAAAAATATAGGATGTGTTTTTTGTTAGTTCTTTTACATATGGATGAAGCTTGAAAATCCTAGTTTTTTGTGGCGCTGAATTCGAATATATTCGTCAAAAAATTCTGAAGTATAATGGGGTCAAGCTAAAAGGTAGAAGATGGATTGTTTGGGCCTCGCAGTAGGTCCTAGCATCTAGTTTGACTTAGGTAACAAGTTTTTGTAGGGGTATATACGTAGGAATTCTTTAAAATTTTCCATTTTCGTCAGCATTTTCCGTTTTTATCCAATGCGCACACGCGACTCGAGACTAGGGCCACGGCTTGATAAGGGATAAGGGCCCCTCAAAGCCCTACAATCAAACGAATTTAAAAAAAAAGATGTCAGAGCTTAAGATGTCTTAGACGCAAGCTGTTGTTACAAGTGAATCAAACACCTAGGCAGTTTATGCTGAATTCATTTCGTAGGGTTGAACTCTAGGTAGAAAATGGAATGTCGAGATAGTCTGTAGAGTACATCTCCGAAAATATGTGACAAAGAAAATTGGTTGGCTAGTAGAGTAGCAAGATCGCATCTGGATGCTTGGGTGTATCTATTGGTCTGCATGTGTATAAAATCAGTGATATTTGCTATGCGAGAAAATTATTTTTGAAGATGCTGTCCATGAAGTACAGATAACCAGACGAGTTATTGTGTTGTCTTTTCTGAAGAGAGGTTTCGTTCAAAGTTATAAATTGAGATTTTCCCCGTTATTTTGCGTTTTCAAAAACTTTGAGGAGCATTAAGGGAAATCACCACCGCGCCCGCGTTGTGTGTAATTAGGTCACATCAAACAAAAAGTAGGACTGACGCATTACACATAAAACATTTTTGCAGTGCCTCACATCTAGGCGCTGATTTGTATTTTCTACTTGACATCGCAAAATGAATTTCTATAAAATTTAAAAAATAATGTAGAATGTCATAACTTATTGACGTTCCATAAAAATTTCGGTCAGTGACGTATTTTTCCATCTGTTGGTTGAAATATACTTCACCAACAAGGGATTTTCAATTCTTATCTCTCTCATTGTTTAAATCCAGCAAATTTGCATATGTAATTTCCCAGATGAATAAGAAAAAGTAAAAGCACAACTAATTTATAGCTTTGCATCCACCTCAAGTAAGAGTATTTGAGACAAGAAACCAACGGAATTATGAGCAACACATATTATTAGCACTCAAATCGTCACTATGCACGTGTGCACTGCCGTTTTCTTCCAGTTATAATACATAGCTTGCCGCTTAGAGCTCCAATAACGCCATCTCCGAAGCAGATGTTACATCACGACACAGCCAAACATTGATAGCTGAAGCGTCATGGCGTTTAGGCAACACGTACAGCTACAGAACGAGTGCACATCAAGTGACATTTTATAGAAAAACCAACAGAATGTTATTTGGTTGGTTTTTGGGCAGTTAGGCCGTCGTAAAATATTTTTACTTGACGTTTCGTCAACACGAGTGGTTGGCATCTTCAGAAGATGTTCACAGTTTGGAGTCCTGGGAGCTACTGATATCTCCGCGGTCTCAGCGCTGAGCATTTCAACATATATGCCCTTTCCAGACTCACGCGCGATTCGCGCGCCAAGCCGCGAACTACCCGCGATCCATGAGTGTGGATCCCATTCGCGTAGGTATTCTTCGCGGCTTCACGTCGGGTTCGCGCGTTGTTCCCGTTTGTTGTCGGTTTTTTGTTCCGCGACAAAGGGTTCGCATGGCGCGAACATGACTAGGCTCCACATTTGCTGGTGGTTCAGTTGCCTCATAGCGAGTGTCGGGAGTGGTTGTGTTTTTTCCACTTATTTTCAATTGCTCTAGTTTTACTTATATATGCGTAATTATAAAATGCCAAAGCGCAAAGTAGCCCTGCAGCAGCAGTAGCAATTTCACCATCCATACTCGTCAAGACCGCGAACTATACTGTGAAAGAAATTTCGGGATTCGCACCGCGATCCGAGCCGCGATTTCACGCCGTGATTCGCGCGTGAGTCTGGAGAGGGTATTACAATGTCTTAAAAACCAACATACGAGGGCGGTTCAATAAGTACCCGTGTTAGAAATTCTTTTTATTTTTCAACATAATCCCCTTTTAGAAAGATACACTTTTCTCCACGTTCCTGCCATTTTTTTAACCACCCCAAAAATAGGATTGGTCGAACTGTCCAAAATACGCCTGTCTCGGCGATGACTTCCTCGTTTGAGCGAAATGTTTTCCCGCGAGCCGTTTCTTCATGTCAGGGAACAAGAAAAAGTCGCAGGGGGCCAGATCGGGTGGATATGGGGGGTGCGGCAGCACTTCAATTTTTTGTCGAAGTGGTCCAAAAGCTCACTATAGTAGTCTCTAGTAATATTCCTTCCCTTTTCTGAAAAATACACGCGGTTCGCATCCCAAAAAATCGTCGCCATGACCTTTTCGGCCGATGGGACCGTCTTCGCCTTCTTTGGAACAGATTCACCTGAAGAAATCCATTGTTTTGATTGTTGCTTAGTTTCCGGTGTGTAATGATGAATTCAGGTTTCATCGACGGTGACAACTCGAAGGATTTGGCTTAAATTGCTCCAAACAGTGCTTCGAAGACAACCGCATCCGCTTGTTGTCCACCGTGAGCAATCGCGGCACCCATCGGGCCGACATTTTTTTCATAGCCAACTTATCATGTAAAATATTGATTGCCGTTCCGGTCGGCACACCTACGACATCTGCTACTTCGCACACTTTCGTTCGTCGATTAGCGAGAATCATGTCGTGGACTTGTTGAATGATTTCCTCGGTAACCGGGCGTCCTGGTCGATCCTTATCAAAAACGGATGTTCGCCCACGCTTAAATTTGTTTTACCAATATCTAACTGTGGTCATCGATGGCGAAGTGTCTCCATAAACAGCATCGAACTTTGCTTTTATCTCCTCGCATTTTTTCCCATCCAAAAACAAAAAGCGAATTACCGAACGATACTGCTCTTTTTCCATCTTAGCGAAAATCACGAAACACGTGTTACTCGAATGGCTGCCAAATCCAAAAATCCAAACTAACCTAAAACCTATCAATCAGTCTGATATTGGTTGTACCGACCTTTGATAGATGGCAGCACACGATGATAACATTAACTTCCCTCAGGAACGCCCTCTGTCGTCAAACACGGGTACTTACTGAACCGCCCTCGTAATGTCACTTTTTAAGACAAATAATACCCCTGTGGGACTCCCCGAGTGTCCGATCGTCAAATTGCCGTCATATTTGGAATAAAAAGTTTCAGATACGCAGGTTGTGTCTCACAGAAATGGGAAACAATAAATTACACTATTATTTGATGTGTTACAGATTTATTTTGTTGATAAAGTTTCATTACATTGATTTGTATAATGTATACGACTGTTGTAAAGATAAACTGTTTTTGGTCAGGTACAAATAGGAACAGTGAGCCTGTGATCAGGAAATTTTGTGAGAATCACGTATATTCAAGGAACATGAAAATACGATACGATATCCTTATTATTATTTACAGAAGGTTAAAAATATTAGAAATCTGAGTCGTGAATCATCGTATATGTTTGTATAAAAATGCATGTCCGGAAATGGATTTATGTATATTACGGATTATCTGCTATTATTACGCATACAAAAATGAACTGACGATATGCGGTACTTGCTCTTGTAGAAATATCTAACAAACAGGAATCATTTATTTCCCCAGTTCGAGAAACTATGTCTGTTCATCGTGCTGAGATCGTCTTCCTTTCTGGTCTTGTTGAGTACTCTCTTGAACATTTCTGGTAGCCCAGTGTTGTTCAGCAATGCATTGATGCAACTAGAGCTCGAAGATTGAGCTGCGGCCGGCTTGAAGGCTTCTTTGGTCTGTCTTATCCATTCTTGGTAGTTGGTTATGTAGGACTGAGACCTCTCACGACCTTGCTGATTTTGACTGAAACAGAACAAATCAATTGAGCTTAGTTTAAACTAAATATTTAGGAGTTTTTTTGTACTCTTTTGCTTAGAATAACCATTCTTTAACGTATTCTACCTGGTAGAGTCAACAATGGAATAAGTGAAAACATTTGAAAACATAAAATTGAACAGATTGCATTGCAAAGTAAAGGCTTAACTGTTGACGAAACTGCTACAAAACTAGAAGCAATTCGTCTTTATATCGAAGAAAAACGGGGTCATGTTGCGGAAGAGGCAATACAATAAAATATTGCTACAAAAAATCAGAAGACTACGATATTCCAACAGAAAGACGACATCGTCGTAAAAAACGGGTGGTTGGTGAGATGGCCAATGTTGACTCAGACTGAAAGAAGAACTTCAAAAAGATATCTAGGAAAGTCTTAATCGACTTAAAGTTGAACTCCTGACAAGATCGACGTCTCTTCAAGACCTAGCTTCATTGTTCGAGATCGTACAAAGAAATACTTTTTGCCGAATACCGAAGAACTAAAATTAGCTACATCCAAATTTAGGTCTCAGAAACAGAATTACTTTTGGAGATAGCAAGACTGCGAAGACACTTAAAAGGAAAGGAAAGGAGTTTCAGTAAACTAAAATTAAGAGGAGTTTCAGTAAACTAAAATTAAGAAAAAACTATTTGCGGGCAACAATGACCCAATCGCGGCTTAGCAATCTTGGCATATTAGCCATCGAACTGCTATCAGAATGTACGAGTTCTTAACAGTAAAGTAACTATCTTCAATTGTTTCTGAGAGTGAGTTTGACCTAATCGCGTTGAGTGAAACCTGGTTGAGTGTTAGTGTTTTGAGCTCATAACTATTCGCCAATATTTACACAGTTCATAGGAATTCTTAGGAAAGAAACTGGAGGTGGTGTTCTCCTTGCTGCCAAAGACTTCATTGATACTATGGTCGTTGAGACGAGTAATTTTGACTTACAGTTCCCTTCTATTGATCTCTTAATAGTGAAGTGTAATGTAGGCTTTAAGTCATTTTTTGTAGTTGTTTTGTATATACCTGATGGAATAAGCGTTGTGGAGTATGCATGTTTCGTTGATGCTCTCGAACAGTTGGACTTCTTGAATGACGGTAATTCTGTATTCTTTGGAGACTTCAATGCTCCTCGCTTTATTGAGAAGAGCATGCTTGATCCAAAGACAAAAGTTATATGCAATTATTTGGATCTGCTCAATTGCCAGCAACTGAATACCGTGAATAACCACTTAAGCAGGTTATTAGAGTAGTAATTACACGTTTTACTTGTGAGGTCACTCATGATGTTATGCCTTTGGTTTCGGAAGACAAACATCACCCTGCTTTGAATATCTGTATACTTGATCTAGTTGCCAAAGAAGCTAAAATCGAATTCAATTCAAGTGAACGTGTTTACAACTTCAGAAAAGCTGATTTTCCTTCTCTTTACAGAGCACTGTATGAAACTGACTGGAGCGTATTATTTGTTTCTGAAGATGTTAGTGCTGCCCTTGATAAAATATACGAGATAATACACCAACCTATAGAAGCTATAGTCATAATTACCCCCTTGGTTTGATGCGAAAATTATCCGCAATATTAAGCAAAAGGTGAAGTACAGAAACAGATTCAGGAGGTTTGGTCGGGGAGCTGATGAATGCGAATTTCAGCGGCTACGAAAATTGATTAAGATCCAGATCAAATGTGCATACGACAACTACCTTGAAGATATTCAAAATTCATTATCGCATGATCCTAGGGGGTTCTGGTCATATGTGAATTCAAAAAAGAAGACTTCTAGGATCCCTGGAAAGATGTTTTACCTTAACGAATCATTTGATAATCTGCAAGACATTGTGAATGCCTTTAGTGTATTTTTCGAGAGTGTCTACATAGAGTCTCAAGCAGCCAATTTGGGTAATGTGGACGATAGTTTCAACAATGTTGCTCATGTACATATTGATGAAATTTATGATAATGAAGTAATGATTGCTGTTAAGAAACTTAAGGACAAAATTACTTCAGCCCCGATAATATTCCATCCTTTTTGATCAATATTGTGCCGGAGCATTCGTGTTTTTTTTAACAAAATTCTTTAATTTGTGTTCGGTTGAAGACGTTTCCGAAACTTTGGAAAGTCGCCAAAGTGTTCCCTGTCCTAAAAACTGGAGACAGGTCCAACATTGAAAATTGTCGTCCGATCTCATTTTGTGCATGTTCTCGAAGATAATACTTTTCAATTGTATTTATAGTGCCGCGCATAATCAGCTCTCACAACATCAACATGGATTTATTAAAAACCGTTCAACTACAAATCTACCCAACTAGCAAAGTAGTGGTATAAGCTTTTGGTAAAAGAACCGTTCAGCCATAAAAGCTCTCTATTGTTGTTGCCTGAACACCAAAATGCTGGCTTAATGTTGTGTGGAATGCAAATTTGCTTTCTGCAACATATTTGCTCTAAAATGAGGTGTTTAACATATTCTTATAGCCTTGTTATGCAACACCTTATAGGGCAAATGTTTAACTGTTGCATAAACGTTTATAAAACTATTTTATACGGCATATTTGCAAGTTAGTCAAAATGGTTGTGTTGTGGCATCCATGGTAACGTTTATAAAACAAACCCGAGCCTTGTTGTTTTGCTGTGCAATTTACTACCTTAGCCAACAAATTGCTCCCAACGGAAGTACTTATACAACTGTTGTTTAGTATCTGTTAAAGGCTGTACATATGCTAAATATGTTGGTAAAGAACTTCACCATAACCTAACTTTCTGCTGTTATATTTTTGTTAAAATGTCATAACCAATGTTTTAAGACAAACAACGCATGCATATTGGTTCAAAAGGTTTTATCGACTGTTCAAACAGAAGATATAGATCTGGTACAAATTCTGGGTAAATCATTCTACTCTGTCTGTATTTCATTTCAGACATTTGTCAAATTGTTGTATAACACCTGCAGGCATCACCAAAATATTCTAATAACCTAAAGACAACATGGACGATGCCATGATTGTACACAACCACCCGCCATATTGGGTGAACATTTATTCCTCTATTCAATATTAAATAATTATGTTTCAGTTCGAAATTACAGATATAAAGTGATAAACATTAGTGTAATTGTGTCTAAATATAGGATTTGTGGAAGATTTAACGCAGATAAGTTCAGTTTTCCATCTTAAAAATGTAGACACACTTTTGATCATTTTCAAAATATGAATCAAATACGAAGCCCGTAGAAATTGGGTAACTAATTTGCACGATAATCACAATAAAATTTGCTGCGCAAGTAATTCAATAGCCCTATATCAAAGTGTAGAAGTTTATCATATACCTGTGTATGAAATTCACAATGGCCGATATGTAAGTAAACAAGATGACTGTAATGTGTTAGTTATATATTCTCCACTTCGTCTATGCAATACATAAGAAATAGTTTGCTTGCAATAAAGTAGAATCACATAACAGAATAGTTGTATAGTTGACAAAAACTGAATCTTGCACTGACGCAAATGTCCTATAACGGCTGCAAGAGGCGTACACTTTTGTTGTATAACTGTTACCTGCAGCCCTTATACAACCTCTTAAATGACTGAAGTGTCCTATTAGGTGTGCCCATTCCGCTTGTATAGCTGTTCTAAGAGGGCTTTGCCAATGTTCTTACAGTATACAGTGCTGTTTAATCATTCTTGCAACTCTAATAGGAGTGATAATCGTTAGTTGAGTACAATAGTCAAGTTGACGTCACCTACACGGACTTCTCGACGGCCTTCGATCTAATAAATCATGATGTATTGCTTGGAAAGGTAATCAAATTTGGTTTTTCTAGTGATGCTAGGGACATTTTTGAATCTTTTTTATCTTCGAGGTGGCAATTTGTTTCTTATAATAATTTTCGTTCTGATACTTACTTAGCCTCATCCGGTGTTCCGCAAGGTTCAAATTTGGGTCTTTTGCTGTTCTTGCTATTCATCAATGATTTATGTGAAGATATGCAGAGTGAACGTTTATGTTTTGCGGATGATTTGAAAATATATTCCGTTATCAATGATTTTAATGATTGACCTTCCTTCAGACTCAATTGGTCATCCTCCAGCACTGATGAGATACCAGTAAGTTATTTCTTAATGTACCCAAATGTAAAATTATGAGTTATTCTAGGAGGAAAACAACCTATCACTTTATTTACCTGGTAAATGGACTTTCTCTGGAACGTTGTACCGAAATTAAGGATTTAGGTGTGATTTTTGATTACAAGTTGACATTTGGTAAACATATTGAAGCATTAGTCTCACATTCTATACAGTTATATGGATTTGTTGCTAGAAACTGTAGACATTTCCATAACATAAGAAACATTAAGCCACTGTATTTTGCTTTTGTGAAGTCTAAACTGGAGTATGCTTGCATAGTTGGGAATCCCTTTTATGAGTGCCAAAAGAGTTGTTTGGAGCAAGTACAGAGAAGATTTTCTAAGTTCTTAGTTTATAAAATTGATGAATGTACCCAGAAAGAGGTGTTACCAATACCGAGTTATACAGTCGTGTTGACCTTATATCTCTGGAGCAGCGTAGGATTTGCGCGTCATTGATATTTTTGTTTAAGCTTTTAAATAATCTAATTGACAGTCCCTCACTTCTTGGAAAGATCAACAGCAGTGTACCGACTTTTGCGTCGCGTACTCACTTCACGTTCAGAGCAACAAGGGCAAGAACAAATATTTCACTGAAGTCGTCGCTAAATAATATGTTTAAAAATTTCAATAGAATCTGTACTTTCTGTGACATATTTTGTACTTCTAACAAAGAATTAGTTAGGATAGCTAATACATACGTACGTCAAGGATATACATGAGATATTTTTGTTTTGTTATATAGTTTGTACTGTATCTTTTGTATGGATTTTGTATAATATTATCCTGTTAATGGGCCACTGTTGGACAATAAAGCTACTATCTATCTATCTATCTATCGAACACGAAGCAATACAAAATATAAATTTTGATGAAGTTATTTCTGAGTTTGCAGCTGTCAAAGCTAGAAAGAAGTGATTTTAAGTGTAAGATAAAAATATTTTTTTGCCTTAGTTTTTATTGTGTTTTATCTGTTCAATATTTTAAATATAAATATTAAATGATCCATGATGCTTATAAATCATATACAATGTATTGCTTCTGACTTTCGTTGGGGTGACACCACCAACTTCCACACCGGGTGCTACCCAAGGTAGCTACGCCACTGAATATGTGCGACTATTATATCTAATAAATAGTATTACCAGGATCACAAGTTTCTTAATCTATTATTGATAATAATAATAGAATTTAGTGCCCCGATTCATCTATCTGTCTTTAGGTAGGAATATTTTGAGGTTGATTGTTGGACCAAGGAGGTTATGGATGATATGGTTTGTGGGCTATATATCAATAAGGGGACTCCCTCGTACACATTTTTGGTTACTGTGAGGTTTGAGGGAATCTTAAGTATACTATGCAGAGGCTTAATCTCCTGGAGCCACAATATATGATGAGTGGGGCCCTGGGTGTCTTGGCCTTTGCTAAAAAAGTCATTCTTGGGAACTAGGGCGGATAGAGTTGCAAAATGTCCTACTAGTTGGTCTATTTATTCATTAGGGATGACTTGCCCTAATCGGAATTTACTCTATGGGCATACGGGGCCCGTCTCCAGGACCCCAATTTGATGGGCGCCCCTCAAATGCCCAAAAATCAAACGATATTTAAATGTTTGTGTACTCCCCACTTTAATTGTCCCCAACTGCGTAGTAGTGTCCCAAGTTGTGCTCTAGCCTAGGGCCCTTCAGCCGCAGACCCGAGGTTCCTGTGGGCCCAGGCACCGCTAAATAGCTTAACACGACCCTGCTCTTACCTGTAGGTTGGTGCATATGAGTGGGACCGTTCTCTTCCTACGTCCTGGTGTTGAATAGTCACGTATGACTGTGAACGTTCTCTGCCAAATCCTTGTTGCTGGAGGGTTACGTATGACTGAGATCGAGCTCGATGAATTTTTCGGAGATCTTCTTTTGATAGCTCTTTGCTTTCCTCTCGAACCGAAGAACTCTGCACAAATATATCTAAGTATCACAATGAGGGTATCCACGAACATGTTATATACTAAGTGACATATAAATCCGAACACCCAGTTTAAATGGTTTTATTTTAATAAAATTTTGTATAAGTACTTAATGAAGCATAATAAGTAAATGATATGGTATCTCATTCCAGGCAACCACCAACTCCTCTCGAAGTGCTTCTAGAGTCTGAGGAGGACGTTGCAAATTGAGCAATCTCCTACCTATCATATCCCACACGTGTTCAATTGGGGATAAGTCGGGAGATCTTGGTGGCCATGGTAACAATGTGACATCATTATGTTGAAAGAAGTCTATTGTGACTCTTGCAACATGTGGTCGGGCATTATCTTGTTGGAAAGTTGGATCTGTCAGGGTGTCAAGATAGGGTAAAAGATGGGGTTCTAGAACTTCGTCGATATAACGCTGCGCGTTTATGTTACCTCTGATGAAGATTAAAGGTGATCTGGAACCATAAGCTATAGCACCCCAAATCATAACTCCAACAGTGTGATGAACATGTCTTTCAACAAAAAACTGTGGATTCCTCCTTTCACCACGTCGCCTTCTAACCCTGGCACGACCATCATGCATGCCTAAACAAAATCGAGACTCGTCACTAAAGACAATACTGTTCCATTCCTGATCCCAGAGTGACCGTTTTCTGCACCACTCAAGGCGATTACGTCGGTGTTCTCGAGTTAAAGGGAGGACCCATTGTGGCCGGTATGAAAACAAGCCAAAACTTCTCATTCGTCGGTAAACACTTCGCATGCCAATAGGTCTTCCGTGTTCTGCAAACCATTCATTTGCAATGGACCTGGTAGTGGAGAAACGGTCCCTTAAGGCCAATAATCTTAGGCGGCGATCTTCACGGTCTGTTGTTCTACGGCGGCGTCCAGTGCCCCTTGCTCTTTGCGTACGGCCTTCTCGAAGCCATGCCTGACAACACCTAACCACAGTGTCTACACTTCTTTGCACTGCAACTGCAATTGCCCGAAAATAAAGTCCAGCTTCCCGAAGTCCCACTATACGGCCCCTATCAAACTCACTAAGTTGACGAAATCGTACAGGTCTCCGTACTCTAGGCATCGTAACCGATCGTAAAGGATGTCAAGAACCAAAATCCGCCAACGTTGATTCTTTACTGCGGCTGAAATATTCATTTTTAGAGCGTTAGTGAATTAAAAAAAAGCAGTATAAAAACAGGAATGTCCAACTGATAAGGCTGAAAATTATTTCACTTGTTATTTACAGTAAGATAAATACATCCACCAAATTTCATTAAAATAAAACCATTTAAACTGGGTGTTCGGATTTATATGTCACTTAGTATAAATCTACCATAACCCTAAAGTTAAGAGTTCTGGGTTGTACTCCAATATGCGGCCAATAAATGTTCTGCCAGATGTTGAACAAGTTTTTGAAGAAACTATTTAAGAACAGATCATCAAATTTATTGAGGGAAACAACATTTTAACCAAATTTCAAGCTGGATTCAGGAAGAAACACTCAACTGAAGCGGCAACACAAATGGTTTTAGAGGACTGGAGGAGATGTATGGACAATAGGAAACATACAGTAACAGTGTTTTTGGACTTCAAAAGGGCGATTGAGACTATTGACAGGCATAAATTACTTACAAAATTGCACCATTATGAATTTAAAGGATCAGTATTCAAAATTCTACAAAACTATTTAATTGACAGAAGTCAAAAGGCCAAAATTGGATCTACATTATCAAGGTCAAAAAATATTTCTGTTGGTATATCACAAGGTAGTAAACTAGGTCCACTACTATTTATTTTGTACATTAATGACATTTGTAGTATTTTAGATTATTGTAAACTTCAGATATTTGCAGATGATACATTAATATACATATCAGATGAAAATATAGACACTGCTTTAGAAATGCTAAATTCTGACTTGGCAAAAATCGTAAATTGGTTAAATGTAAATAAACTAAAATTGAATACTTCTAAAACAAAATGTATGCTAATAGGGAAATACCTAAATGAAAATAGTATCACAGGATAAATGGAGAAATGATTGAGAATGTTGAATCAATTAAATATTCAGGTATATATATTGATAGTAAACTAAAGTTTGAGGATCACTATGAATAATTCCAAAAAATCCCAAAAAACAAATTACTCTTATAGGGCTTCTCATAGTCTTGCTACCTATTCCAAGAAAATAGTGTATAATACAATCATTCTACCGCATTTACTATATTGTTCAACTATCTTGTCAACTGCCAATGAACCTGTATTCTCAAAATTACAAGTCCTTCAAAATAAAGCTATGAGAATAATATTGAGTAAAAATAAGTACACCAAAATAAAATCTATGTTACAAGAATTGCAGTGGTTGAATACAAAAAATTTCATATCATATATGGTTTTTATTTTTATATTTAAAATAAAAAATCATATTTAACCAGAACATTTAGAGCACTACATAGAATTGAATAATCATTACCACAATTATTATACAAGAGGAAATATAGATTTTCATTTACAAAATTGCAATAGCAATATAACTAGAAAATCAATATTTCAGAAAGGATTACTTGAATTTAATAAGCTAAATAATGATATAACGTCTACTTGTAATTTAAAGATATTTAAAAGAAAATTAAAGGAATATTTCATGGACAATAAACATTCTTAGAGATTCAAATTTTCTTTTTTTTTTCTAAATATGTGTATGTTATGTAATTGTTTAGTTTTTTTAGAAGAATGTAATTGTAGCAATCATGTTAAATAAATCTTAAACGAACAAACAAAAGTTTCATAGTACTTCCGGAGAGAGACAGGAAAAACGAATTTTACCACAATCGTTTTAATTTATTTCTGATTTATTTATAGTGGGATACTGAAATTGATTGCGAATTTTTCTTTTCAACAATCTGGCGTAATTAGAATTTCAATAACATGAAGTTTCGTCTCTTGTCCTACAGCATCAAATTTATTTTTGCCATATTGAATTTCTGCCTAGATAAATAGAGTTTTTGATTTTGATTCCAAAAATGTACAATATGTCATACATTGACAACTGCCTCCCAATTATCAGACAGTCGTTTGTTTCGTATGCAGGACCAGACCTCAAATTGAACATAGTAACAGAGTTTGGAAGACTGAGAAGAAGGAAAATAAATCGAGCAGTGAGCAATGTACAGAGAAGTCAGGCCTTGCCTACAAAATAAGACAAAAATATTTTAAAAATCTGCTATTATTTACTTCTGATTATTTATGTTATTGTTATTACCGTCAATACAGTTTTCATTTTGTGTTCAGCTTTTAAAGTACCTTTTCATTCAACAACAAATTCATGGCCAACTAAGGAAATACATAACTGAATTTAGGTCTGAAAAGTCCATTTAAATTTACAAAACTCCAATATAACGTCCCTATGAAAAACAAAGTTGGTTATGGAAGTTGAAAAAAGAAACCTCGACTTGATTACGCCATCGTATAGAGGAGTAATAATGACAACATGCAATTTATTTTAAATTCCCATTTTAAATAAAAATTAAAATATGATATGATGAATTTCAACACCTATCTAGGAAATTCTGCTTTTTTGAAATAACTAGTGTTTCTCAATGTCAATGCATGACGAGTAATATATTTTTAAAATCAGAATTAAAAACTCTATTCATATGTGTAAATATCCAATATGGCGACCATAATAAAAATTAAAGATGATGCTGGAGGACAAGATACGAAACGTCATAGTGAAATTCTAATTGTGCCAACTTATAGAAGAAATAAAGTGGCTATGTCAATGTGCAATTTATTTTGAAATCCCACTACAAATAAAGTCAGGAAAAGAATAAAAGGATTTTTGGAAAGCTCGATTTTTTCCGTCACTCTCCGGTAGCACTTTGAATCTCGGAACTTTCTAAGCGGCATTTTCATAAATACCTGAATACGCAAATTTGCCCGGTGTCAAGCGACTGTGTATCTCTTATAGTTTCCGAGATCCCAATGGTGAGGGTCGAATTTGAAACACGCGGTATATGCCACAGGTGCATGTTGCATGATTACTCACCTGTCGGGACAGTACCGGCTCTGAATTGAAGGAACCTTCCATATTATAAATATTATCCAATTCACGATCATTACGGATAAGAACATTTTCCAGAATGTCTGTAATTTTCTTGCAACACTTCAAAGTTTCACGTATTTCTTCCAGAGATAATGTGACATACTCCTCATTTCCTTTGTCCAATGATTCTACTCTATGTGGGCTGCCAGCACTTTTCTTATCCAGACCGTCGTCATGCTGTAAATTGAGTCAGTTTGAAAAACGCCTAAATATCACTCTTATCATTCCATCACTACTGTGAACTGGGTCTTATTTTCTTACCTAACCCGGTTGCCTCAGAATAGTTTTGTCCGTGGTTAACTTCAAACGATGACAAAAATATCCGATCAATACTTACATTTCTTTCTTCCTTATTTTCGAAAGTACTCGACAGATATTCGGTCCTCCCGCTGTTGTAGTTCAACCAAAAATTGTTCCATTCTCCAACTCTACTGTCAATATCTGGTACTTCGGTGACCCTAGTTGCTCCTTTTCCAAAATACTCTTCTTGTACACTTTCAATCCAAGAGAGATAGTTTGTTGCTGGGCTGGGAATCCTCAAATTTTCGTTGAGCTAGTTGCAGAGCAAAAAAAAATAAAGAAATGCGTCAGGTGTGTTTTGGTGGTCTTAAACTTGGGACTGTTATATATTAGGAAGAAAAAATCAGGGATATCAGATCCGGCACTGCTTTCAGCAAAGAATTAGGTAAAAAGAAATGACGTGCGTCAATATGTAACCCAGGCACTGCGTTCCATGTAGGTAAACAAAGGTATTTGCTTATAAATCTGATTTGGAGAAATCTAAAATGGAACACACCTATAACAGAAATAACAGACTTGTCGATTTAATATTAGTTTACGATGTGTGTCTTCAAGATGCTCATGGTGATCCGCGAGCGTATTCAGATCGGTTCATGGACTTTCCATCCCGCGCCCCATAAATTGGTTTATTCGTAAAAAGCTTGAGGTGGACTCACGATAAAACCTAGAAAGCTCCTATTGTTGCACATTAAGGATGAATTCAATAAACTTGTGCTTTGGCGACAACTTTCAACAGTATTTATATGCACTTTAAATTTTTATCAAACGAACAGTTTTTTAGCTGCAGTTTCACCACACATTAACTTTGTTATTGTAAACGCTGCTTACTCAGAAAAAAATCTGCTTTTTTCATTTATACATTTTTACCGCTTTGCCAGTCTTCCTTCAAAAAAAAAAAAGAAAAAACAATACTGTAGCAGTTATGTGAATGATATCTTTACACTATTTCGTGAATCTTTTTGATAATGTTCCGAACAATATGAACATGTTTACTTGATATTCAGTGATTTTTCTGTGTTGGTTGTAAAAGAATGCTCAAAAATAAGGTACTTCTTGTCGGTGTTGCATTTTCTATGTCATTTAGTATTATTAGTTTTTCTGCAGTATGTATACCTGAAGATCTCACATAATTGCGTCGAAACAACGTGTAAAAGATACACGAATTAATTGACCGAACCCCAACATTGCCCCGTATTTAAAATTGGAATCGACGATCAGGGATAAACACAAATGTGCCTGAGAAGAAAAGTTCTAATTTTCAGAACACCTTCCCATTGCCCTCTTTTTCATTACTTTTTTTCTTCACTTTCTCAGGTATCTGGACGACCAGACCTGACAGATCAACTGACCTATACCTAAGGCTGTAACTAAGAGCCGCTGTGACAGACAATGTCAGATAGGAGGAGAATGCCGTAGCATATTATTTATTTGATACACAGCAGACCAATTTTCGGTATGATCTAAAAAAATAAATAGATCGAGTGAGTCAAAGAGGCCTATACAATTAGTCCATAGTCCCCAGATATTTAATAACAATCCCTTGCCCTACTGAAAGTATATGGCAACGAAGCTGAACCATACCAGTCAACCACGCCATTAGCGCTTTCCATGATAATATAACTCGAGATTGAGAGTGCCAGCGATGTAGTCAGGCGCAGACAAGGCTTAGCCATGGATGTTGCCGTACGACCGCGACCAACATACGACGCGCCTGTAAATAATCATCTAATTTTATGGACAAAAGTACGGTGATTTCTAGGATGTGTGAAATATGCACTAATAGGTATGCAGAATGCAAAAAATGAGATAAACCATCCACCAAGCACCTGCCATCCCCAACCCTCTATTTTAACTGCTACATTTTTTTTGGAAAATGATTAGAAGCCTTAAAAATGTCAAAAGTTTTAGTTATTTTTATTTTGCCCTTGGCTCCGCCGTTACTGCAGCGATTTTCAAATATCACAAAGCTTCTTCGTCCTCGCCGTAGCAATAACCTTCCGTCTCCGTGCTGTACTTTCTAAGTTATAGACGGGTCAAGGATTAGCAGACATAAACAGACAGTCAATTCGACAGAAATGAGCATGATTATTCGTCATATACCTAAATGCGATATACTCGTAACATCCAGTGGCGTATTTAGGGGAAGCGGCGCGGGGGGCGCGCGCCCCTTCCTAGACGTCTGACACTTGCTTTTGTAATCTAACACAATTGTGATACTTTCTGACACATCATGGCGACAGAGGCATATTAACTATAAGTTATAGCGATAGAAACTGAGCATTGCAATTTTTTGGTATCCTTTGGAATTCCAAACGCTGTTCCTCTTTGACATCATTTACGTTTACAGCACAATTCTTACGATTTATACGTATATACGAATATTGTGACTTGTGACAAATCTAATTCTGAATAATACATGTATATAAGCTATACAAATTGCACTTAAAAAGTGATTTATATTCTGTTTATTGCTCAATAGTAATTTCAAAGGTGTGTAAAGCTTGACTGATTTTGTTCGGGGCTGGTGTTGCAGCAAAGCACTATGTTAGATGAAGATCTAAATTGGAAATAGATATTTATGAGATTTGTTTAGCGATGCGTCCAGAAAATGCGTCGATCGATGCTCATTTTCAATACCACACCTCCTGCATCTCTTCCTGCGTATGAGATTTTGTATTTATGTTGCTATATTGGATTCGTTTGAATTACAGAGCTTCTGCAAGTACACGTGAATATGTACAGCCATGTATTTCTGTACTTTCGTTTCGTACAGACATACATTATCGAAATAATTACGATATAACAAATACAGTCTTTTCCAAAGATTTACAACATTTTTACATGGTGTAACTGTAATATCTATATTGAATTTAAAAAAATAATTGACTATACCTATTGATATTTTTATCACCTGCTAATATAATAGAAGTACTTGATTGTGTCAGTATTTGCACCAATTACTTGATTTGTTTCATGGGCAGTTTAGAGTCTTAATCCTCAAGCGTAGTACACACTAGTAGACCTCGCTGCGCAATTTGTCTATGGGCAGTTTGGATACGATCTAAAGACACGATTTTTCGGTCTCATGTTCGTTTTCGTCATCAAAGACATTGTTTTGTGTGGAATGGACTGGGATATGTCTCGCCTCTAGACGTCGGGTCTATTTTATACAATATCGAATTTTTGGTGTACATTTTCATTAGCTGGTTTTAACATTATATTTCTGATTTTAAATATTTTTGCATACACCTTTAAGACTTTTAGACAAACCTTGTACAGATCTTATATAGAGTGTACTGCTTGTGGTTGGTAGCTGTCTTAGAGGTATAGGTAGAGTGCAAAGATTTTAAAATTTTGCGATGTAGCAAATTGTTGAGGATGTTCATTACTGCAAAGTATGTTTTCGGATAAGTTCTTCTCTATGAAAGATTTGTTGATTCGATGATAATTGTCAAATAAACGATTTACGACACCCCTTTTTTATACTCGTTGCGTATTTTGTATTGTAGATTCATCAGTGATACGAACACAGGATAAGTTTCATGTTGTGTAATACGAGAGCCGCGCAATATATTTTGAGGTACACGAAA
Source organism: Acanthoscelides obtectus (assembly GCA_963669975.1). Lineage (NCBI taxonomy): Eukaryota > Metazoa > Arthropoda > Insecta > Coleoptera > Chrysomelidae > Acanthoscelides > Acanthoscelides obtectus. Next base: position 28,746,875 of record CAVLJG010000004.1, read on the forward strand.
ACTAAAAAACTATTTTTCGAAAACTAGTTTATTCACGTTCAAAGTATTCTCCTCCAGCATCAATGAACTTCTGTAGTCTGACCTACCACAAATTGAATACTTCTAACCAGTACGTCTACAATGTCGGAATGTGTGAAAATATAGACGTGCGACTTTTAGTCTTACAACAGACCCGTAGGCGGGGCTTGGTTTATGGACATGTCTACATACACATCCTGAGACATGTTTCAGAAGGCAAAATCGCACAACATGTCTACTAGTGTGAACTAGTCTTTACTATTGCTTGGCAACGTTATGCCAGACAGCAGTAATACAGTAGTGGGGGTAGACGGTAGACCGTTTGGTCTAGGCGCTAAGGGTCCTAGACTGGGGAAATTCAAATTCAGTATTTCAGTTGTTCGCGGATGGCGTTACGGAGCATGTTTTATTTTTTTTGCTCACAGAGCAATGAAGTTTTTTATGTTTTAATCTTTAATATTATTACACTAGTTAATTATAAGTGCCACGTAGTTATTTTGTTCTCATATAATAAAATATTGCCTTTCTGAGGATTTAAAGCATTTTCCATGTTTTTTTTTTCAAGCTGGCATTAACCAGATAGAACGCAATGGCAACAATAGGATACATTCTAGAAGTTCCACTGAGGCTGAAAAATTGCCAGCCCCCCTAGATAACATCCAACTGTATTTCATTTTCGAAATTTTTCGCGATTACAATACTTCCTCGCCAGTGGCGGGGGAAGTGAAAACGTGTAATTTTCAGGCGGTTGTGGTGCAATGCATTAAGTATGTTGTATGGCAGATGATTCTTTGAAAAATCCTACCTTTAGCTCTTCAACCGTGAGGTAACTCGCCTGCCTAGTCTTACTCTCATCTTTTCCTTCTCCACTACTGCTAAATTGACTGTCCGCACTTCCTTGCCTGTCAAGTAGATAGCTGGATGGGATACTGCTCCTGCTCAGAGTCCCATCCGAAGGTATGCTACCTCTCTCCGATATCCCACTAGAAGGCAGGCTACCCCTGGCGGAACTACGGCTACTCCTGGACCTGCTTGATGACGGAATACTACCTCGAGGAGTGCCATTGGTTCCTCCACTGGACGTTAGGCTGTCTCTATACTCAAATGAATACCTATAGTAACTTATATGGAAGATACTGGTTAGACAGTACTTTGCATATTTCGACTCTATTACTAAGTTCAGACGCCATTTGTGCTGGTACGGGTGTATTGAGCCAAAGCGCCAAGTTATGTTTGATATCTCTTGAAGGTTATAAGGATATCACAATGTCAGAATGCTGAAGTTTGAAGGTCTACGTTGGAGTCATAAATAGTCTAGCATTTTTTGTCCGTAAATAACACACCTGGTTTTACTGTGCCATTCGCCAAGGCTAATGCGAATGAAACTCAATACATGTGTAGGTAATTTAGAGCGCTGAGTTCAAATGATCTCCAAAAAAATAGAAAACGTGAAGTGTTGCGGAGCCGAAGAAAATTGGTGGTTTGGGAGCCCTCGTGGATCTAACGGCAAATTAACGTCGAATTCGTAATCTACGCATCTTACGCACCCAATTTACCCAGGGAAACGAGATTTACAGATATTACAGGTATTCCTATAACCTACGCAGACGACGACCCCGGAAGTGATTTTTTGTAGAGACTGCATCTACGAGATTTTTCAAAATGATCTTGTAGAAGACGTGAAGATATTAAAGGGTAAAATTCCCATTTTTGATAGCCTTAGTACAACTGGTGTCGTATGGTCGGGTTTGAGGTTGTTTCAGACCTCGAAAACCTTATTGGCGTCGAATTCAAAATCTACGCACCACCAGATTTACCCAGGAAATGATTTATTGTGGAGATCGCAGATACGCAGGAGTTTTAGAAATTAATCCATAAATATACGACTTTATGGGTCAAAATTTCCATCAGTTGTTATTACAAGTGGATGTACGAGGTCTGGCAACACTGGAGGTGCCGGGCTTGGGGGAGAGATAGGGGAACATGTGATCCGCCTTCAGTACAAGTTTGAACTCGCTCGAGTCATTTGGTGGGCCGTCGAGATTTTTTTGTGAAACAGTTTTTTATATTGTGTTCTAAAATCGAGTGACATCAATTTCGATCAACGGTGTGCTATGAGGTTTTGCACAGTGCAGCAGAAACTCTTGTCAAGCAGGCCTGCGGAGATAGTGTATTGTCAAGAGCCCAGCGTTTTCGAGGGCTTAAGGCATTTTCAGAAGGGAGACGGTCGATTGAGATGAACGACGAAACGAAAGGGCTTCATGTTCAAGAACCGATGAAAATATCGATAGAATCCGGAGTCTTGTGCATTAAAGCCCGTATCGTCAGTCGTCTCTACAATTGTAGGGCGCCTTTATGGCCTCCTTGATTGTCATAGTTTTCTACTTCTCCATGTCAGAACTCTATTTTGAGGTTATGTCACAAACATCTATTTGCATTAAATTGTGCTTGCTTTTGAGTTATATCATGTTTTATCAGCCTGAAATTTCCTACAGTTTAAAAAGAAAACATATCTTCACAATAGGAGAGCGCTGACGCTGACACGGGACAAGTGTAATCTAGAAATTTTTGAAGGAAAGAAAGGACAATATTATTATATATTGATGTCGAATTTCGAACCTATGCTCTCGATTTACTGAACGAACAAATACTTAAATAATGCAAGGCATTGAGTATAATCATCAAGAAATGGTGAAGCGTCGTGAGGCTGAATTCAGGTTAAAAAAATTGAGATCTGATTCGAAATTATGAGAGTTCACCCAAACACACAATGGCGCCTAAACTAACCGTTTTATAGGTAGCCTTTCCACATACCTAGGTTCGTCAGTTGGTGGACTAGGAATTGTCTTAGAGCTATTTTCTCTCGTATCTGTGTTAGAATTTGAACTCAAAGTTGCATAATCCAGTTGCTCCGGAGATAATGATTCTAAAGACGAGCTGATGTCTTGACTCGTATTATTCGTGCCATAGTATGGGATGAATGTGTGTTTGGCTTTGTATTCTGATATAGACTCTAAGCTGTGCCTGGAAATAAGAGTAGGATAGAATTAACAGATGAATATAGGAGGTTTGTCCGGAAAATACGTATAAAACATTCGGGGCGTTGTGGAAGGGTGGCTCGGTGGTTCCCTCTCTCTATGCAATCCCGTCTATGCTCAGATCCAGCCGGAGTGCTTTGTGAGTAAGTAGGATTTACGTATGTTTGTTGAGAGTAAGTTTCTTGCAAAGCTAGGCAAGAATGGTCGTGGGATTTTTGAGTGCTTGGAATAAGTTGACGGAGACAATTCTCTGGAGGAACCAACAATGTTGTTTTCTTTGATTCTCGGGGCATTGTGAGCCAGGAGTTTGTCCCTTCCGGCCAGACAGTGAACGGACATTTCTACATTGAAGTTTTGCGTCGCGCGTCGTCTCAGAGCTCGACCAGATTTGGCACAAGGGGGCAGGTGGATTCTTCATCACGACAATGCGTCTGCTCACACGTCTCTCGTTGTGCGTGAGTTTCGGGCCCGAAGCTCAATCACCGTGACATAACACCCGATTTAGACCCTTGCGACTTCTTCCTGTTATCAAAATGAAAAATGCTGCTTTGGGCGCGGCACTTGTGGGATGTAGAAGATGTAGAAGCAGAAGCGATACGGCAAATGAAGAGACTCACAATTGAAGACTTTTAGCGATTGTATCAACAGTTGGCAGAAGTGCATTTTGTATCAGGGGGAGTAATTTGAAGGGGACCATATTGAAATACCTGAACAATTGTAAAATAAAGTTATGACTCCACTTTTATACGTATTATCCGGACAAACCTCGTACAGAAGTTTTTATACCAAAAAGTCCTTGAGTGATATCTAGAGTGATTTGGGGATGCAGACAAGAATTAACGAACTGGGTGAACACAACAAGATAATCTTTGACATAGTGGTAACATTTTGGGAAATTTGATCAGAATCCGAGCAAGGTAGACACAAATGAGTGACATGGGGTTTCATAATGTTATGTTACATTCAAGAAGCATATTGTCTTATTGTGTATATGATTACAATACTAAGTATTAAAAAAATCGCGTGAAAAGGGTACGTGTTCCGATATATTTCAATTCCCCTTTAATGTCGGTTCATCGACCAGAAAAATATCATGTGATGTGAAATTTGAACATACAGTTCTGATCAGTGGGCTAGATATTGTCGTTAGCGGCCAAAGCAAAGCTGCGGATCTGCCCGATATAATCCGCTCATGTATGGCACACTAAGGACTGAACTTGTTCGATCTAGATATGGGATCGAATAGTGATTGTTGTACAAGTTTTACAATAAAACACCGGAGAAGGCAGAACGAGAACGCGTTCCACTTTTATTGGAAAAGCATCATTACACCCAATCATTATTAAAGTCAATCTAACGATCTATCAAATAAATATCGATCGCGCTACGACTTGTTCAGTGTTTTATTGTAAAACTTCCATAACAAATTGTACTATTCGATCGCAAAAGAGTTTCGCCAAGTAAGGATACATATGAGGTCTGTAAATTAAGTCACGAGACTGGGAACGTAGAGTTTGATCTGGCAACACTGGAGGCGCCGGGCTTAGAGGGGAGACAGGGGAACATGTGATCCGCCTTCTGAGCAAGTTTGAACTCTGTCGAGTCACTTGGTTGTCCGTATCGATTTTTTTTTCTGAAACAGTTTCTCCTATTGTGTTCTAAAAATGAGTGAGATTAATTTCGAGCAACGGTCTGTTATCAGGTTGTGCTTCAGACTTGGGCACAGTGCAATGGAAACTCTTGCTAAGCTTCAGCAAGCCTACGGAGATAGTGTTTTGTCAAGAGCCCATGTTTTTCGGTGGTTTAAGGCATTATCAGAAGGGAGAGATTTTATTGAAGATGAACCATGAAGAGGAAGGCCTTCATGAACGAGAACCGATGAAAACATCGGCAGCATCCGGAATCTAGTGCGTTTAGATCGACGGTTGACAGTCAGAATGATCAGCGAAGAGTTAACTCACACCACCGTTCATCAGATCAAGAACAACTGGGAGTTGCATCATGAGTAAAAACATTCTTGTGGCTCCTCAGCCTTCTTACTCATCTGACTTGATCCTTGTGACTTTTTACTCTTTCCGAAGTTAAAAAATCACCTCAAGGGAACTCATTTTGGGTCAGGCGAAAACATTCATCCGGCTGTAACCGACCAGCTGAAGGCTATTTCAGTATCAGGCTTCCAGAACTGCTATGAGGAGTGGAAGACCCGTCTCCAGCGCTCTGTGGCTTCAGAAGAAAGTTATTTTGAGGGTGAAAATATAAAATTGTAATTATATTCGAATAAAAAAATTAAAAAACTCAATCTCATCACTCAATTTACAGACCTTGTACCTACTATCTTTACGATCCAGATATACGGATTATTCGCTCGTCTATGGATCTTTACACTGGTTTATTAAACATATAAAGTAAACTTATCAGAAATCAACAGTGCTTTCGTTCATCTAACAAACCGTTTATGGTGTTTCATCCTTATTGAGAATAATCAGCACGGTCCAAGTAGGACGACGAATAAAGACTGAACAACTGAAGCTTCTACTGCAGGTATGAAGATGATTTCTGTCTTACCTAAAGCAGCTATCCAATGACTTCCTATATCTGTTCCCCATCATAATCTCCGGACTGCTATATCTTTCACCCCTGTTGTGCATCACAATTTCGTCTGTTCCGTTCGTCACCAGTTTGGGCAGCTTCTCATCCTTTTCCTTCTTGTCATTGCTACCTGCTCTCCTGACTGTCCCGCTTCTGAATAAATTGTGTTCTTGCTCAAAGTGTTCTTGGAAGAACGGTTGTTGGTTTGGCGAGCTGCCCGATGAGCCGGATTGAGAATTCGAATGGGACATCTTCAAAGATCTCTTCAACGATCGCGATGATGATTGTTATGACACTTTTTGTCGGAACCAACCAACAAATTCACTAGGTAGAAGGAGAAAGCCTACAATTTGTTTGCCTCCAAAATCTCAGTCTGTAGTAAGGATGAAAATGGACTAAGCATAAGTTAGTAGGGGTATCGTGTAACAGTTTACTTGAAAGGTCTTTTGAAGTCCTTTATTTTGACGTTTGATTTTTAAAAGTCAGTCGAATCGTTTTCGAGAAAATTAGAAAGACCTCTATTTATCTTAATTTGTTTAGATAGAAAACAAAAACACAAAAATATTACTTTTTATTCGTATAAGAGGGGTTTGCCAAATCTACAATTCGTTTATAATTTAAAACGAAAATTACCAACATAAACAGCAATTCGGAAGAATAACAACCCGAATTTTTCCCGCATTCTTGTCATCAACACAGACATCCTAGGCGAACTGGATTTATTGTTATACCTGTTTAGTCATTTGTTGCTAAGAGAAAGAAAGAATTTACTTTGCTGTCTGTTACCTTTGTGACAATCTTCGGATATGAAAATTAATTTATTACTTCCAAAATGGTTTACACACTAGCCGAAAGAGTGGAAATGATTCTAATGTATGGTGCCCAAAATAAATCTCGGTTAACTGCCGTCACATTTAACGCCAGACATCTGGGGTTAACTTTGCATAGGTATGTTTTGGACTTTGTTACTAAATTTACTCAAACTGGATCTGCTGCAAATAAAAAACGTGATCATCGATGAGTGTTAGATGAAGCCGCTAAAGTTAAAGTTTTGGGTCATTTTGGAATAAATCCTAATACTTCATTACGCAAAATTGTTGCTGCGACTGATATTTCAAGAGGCTCTGTACACACAGTTACTGAACTCCATAAATTTCATCCATTCAAAATAAAGGAATTAACCGAACATGATTTCGATAGGCGGGTTCAGTTTTGTGGACAAATGACTGCAGCGATTAATGATAATACCATTCATGTAAAGGATATCTGCTACAGTGATGAATGCACATTTTATCTAAATGGATTTGTTAATAAGCATAACTGCAGGTATTAGAGCAATGAAAATCCTCATGCTTTTGTAGAAGGGCATACCCAGTACCCCCAAAAAATTGATGTATGGGAAGGCATTTTAGGAAGCAAAGTGATTGGGCCATTGTTTATTTTGGGAATTTGAATGGAAACATTTATTTGGATATATTGGAAAATACCATCAATTCGCTTATTACGAGGGATGTCTTTTAAGTTTGCATATGGAAATAAAACAACATGGTAGGTAGCTTTAAATGACTTTATTGTTTATTCTCCACGAAGATTAATACATATCTGCATGCGCTCGAACCAATTTTCGAAGCACTTATTCCACTCGTTTGCTGGCAGATCCAACACGGCATTTTTCAATGCGTCAACTGCTTCTTCTGGTGACTGGAACCTTTGATCACGCAGTCTGTTTTTAATTTTCGGGAAAGTAAAGAAATCGTTAGGACCTATATCGGACTATATGGAGGATGGTCCAATAATTCCACGTTTTCTTCCATTAAATACTGTTTTGTTTTTTCGGCTGTGTGCGAACTTGCATTGTCTTGGTGGAGGATGATTCTTCTTTCGGGGATGATTTTTCGAAGCTCGGTGATGACTTTTGGCAAATAAATGGTGGTATACCAATCCGCAGTAACAGTTCTTTGCTCATTAAGAGGAATTGTTGCAATATGACCCGCTTTTGATATAAATGTCGCGACCATCTTTTTCGAAACACTTCGAGAACGGATGACTTTTGTTGGCTTTTCTTCACCTTGGAACACCCAAACAGTCGACTGTCGTTGATTTTCTGGTTCATAACAGTAAATCCACGATTCATCACCACTAACAATGCTGTACACATTTTTTGAGTTTCCGGAATTGAAACGGTCGGTTTTTTGACACCAATTAACACTGGCTGCTTTCTGCTCTTCAGTCAACAGGCGGGGTATCCAACGAGAAACTAATTTTCTTACTCCTAATTCTTCATGTAAAATTTTTTGAATCCAGGTCTTTGAGATCTTCAAGGACGCCTCAATCTCGCGATATGTCACATGTCTATCTTCAATGATGAGTTTGCGCACAGCATCGACGTTTTCCTGGGTGACTGCCGTTTTTGGTGCACCCACCCTGGGATCGTCGCTAAGACTCACCCGTCCACGTTTGAGTTCTTCATACCAACGGGAAATTGTCGACTGATGTGGCGCTTCATTGCCGAAAACAGACAGTAACTCCGCAAGGCATTCTTGTTGCGATAATTGTCTCTGAAAGTTATACTAAATTATGGCGCGAAAATGTTCTCGGTTGAGTTCCATTTTTCTACTGACTTGGTGACACTTAAAAATTCACTGTAGTGAGAACACTGCAGGTATTGTTGTGAAACTTTGAATTTAAGTTTACTAAGGAGTAAGGTTAAGATTCAGTACTGACGTTCGATCGGCGCGGCGTACTATGTTTCTATATGCAAAACTTAAAAGACATCCCTCGTACTGAAACCATTGAACCAAATTGAAGAGGATGGAAACCCTATACTTGATGAGGCTGAAATATATTTCCTCCTCACTATGTTCTTCCGGTTCTGCAATGGCTGGACGACGGGTTTCCAGATAAATGGATAGGGCGAAGAGAGCCTATAGAATGGCCTGCTGGATCTCCTGATTTGACGCCATTAGACTTTTTTCTATGGGGCCATATGAAATCACAACAGGTTTTTGAAAATGTCCGTTAGGAATTTTAACATCGTCTATATTATTGTTTGGCCAATAACAGGCAACATTTTGAACGCTTATTGAAATAAAAAGAGATATTCTGTTTACTATCTGAACAAATTAAGATAAAAAGTATTTTTCTAATTTTCTTGCAAACGAATCGACCGATTTAAAAAATTCAAACGTAATAATAAAGGACCACGAAAGACCTTTCGGACAAGCAAAAACTCGATACCCCTTGTCTCTTAAAATTTTTAAGGGGTGACCCTGGAGGATAGGGGGTGTAAGCGGCTGAAGTGAGTTGTTGATTAAAAAGTTGTCCCCCTTGACAAATCTTTTAATCAGTGGTTTTCGATAAATCCGTGGTAGGAAATTTTCAAATGAACACCCTGTATACAGTTATTAACAATTCTCGATTAATTCGTGTTTTTGAAAGATGGGTAATAGGAGAGTTGTCTTCATCAATCAAATAACAATGGAGGAATTCTAATAGTGGCACTACTTGTTTGAAATCTACGCGGCTGTGATCCGACGATTCTTGGCTAAGAGAAAATATCTAGTTGAGCCTAATATGTAAATTACTGATGTTATATCATTGTCATTACTTTGATAAAAATATATGGAGGTTATCTAATCAATTTGATATTCACAGAGTTTTTGGGACGTGCTGAGCTTCTTCACCAAAGTCTCTTAGCATTAAAATGAGAAAACGTAATACTCTCAATAATATAATATGTATTACTATTCATACAGTGCTTTTCTTTAATGTCCTCCACCCCTTTGATTTTATAAAGTACTCGTCAGGAGCTTCAAAATGATATGCCACAAGACCCCCGATTTCATATATTTTTTTTCCAAGATGGCGCCCGGCGGCCATCTTGACATTTTCATCTGTCAATTATACTCCAAAATATGGTATCCACGCATCAATTTCATTACCTCAAGTTTTAATTTTTTGAATTGATCCGTTCAAAGGCATTAAAGAAAAGCACTGTATATGTATTCAAAGTTAAGGTAGATAAGACTAAGTTTTGGTTGACACTCTTCAGCATCTATTAGAAATTGTGATTCTTAATTCGTTGATCAAAATCATAAATGGTATATGTTTTCAATAGTCTGAGGTCACAGTTATTTTATAAAAGTTAATATTGCAAAGAATATCCCCACCCTGAAACGCCTCACACATCTGATCATACATGATGCACGGTTATTTTGAAATAGTCCGATGTACCAAATATCACGAAAAGTTCATTATACAGGGTTTTACGTACTGAAAAACCGTAATTGCAATGGCGCTTTTCTGAAACAAATTTAAGTAGAAATGTTCATATAAGCATGTATTCTGAAAAGTCTGGTTTTCAAGACAGCAAGAAAGCTTAAAAAATAGTTATCCCAAAGATTCTTGTCCTTATTTTGCTGAATTTTGACAGTGTTGTTCATTCCAAGACGATGCTAAGTTAGCACTAACTGGAAGATAACTATGAATCCAAGTGGCGTCTCGAGGGGGTAGTCTCACGAGTAATACGGACTTAAAAATTTTCGCCACTGTATTTAAAAAAATTTATATCGTCGTTGTTTTGACGAAACCTCCTATGTGTTTAGAAGCAGTTTTTACAGAATGACATAAACTCTTTTAAATTTAAAAAATTGGTTTCGCGTTCATTCACACGGATTTTAATCAAATCTCTACAGATTTTTTAGAGCTTCTTATTATGAAACTCTTGTACATCAGATTACGGAGCTCATATTTGACTATACAGATATTCTGAAAGCTTCGATGTGAAATAATTGTTACTTAGGAGGTTTCAACATAACAATGACGATATATACTTTTCGAATTAAGCAGCTGATGGTACAACTTTTTTGTTTTTTGGTATATCCATACACCGTTTTCGATGAAAAAATGAAATCAATCTCGTTACAGGTCGAAAAATTGTTAAAATAGATGCGAATCAACTCTGATCCTTACTAAAAAAAAATTATTCTGTCGCTTTTCAATAGATTACGTACAAAAATAGCGTGACAGTAGATTATCTATTTGGAGAAAAAATAAAAGCTTTTAGGATATTGTAGATATTCCACCGTATAGGATATATCTTTGAGCACTTTGTGAAACTTGGGGATATTGAATCATTAACTTGAGCTTATTCCTTGAAATGCCAAATGTGATGTTTGAAATCTAATAGAAAAAAGTGAAGGAGCAGAGTTTAACGTCTATCTGAAAATGGTGGATGTGCTACATTATTCGCGTATCTAAAAGTGGACAATATGTCTAAACGACTGCGGTTACCGTTAGTTATATCGTCGGTCTCCGTACGTACAGGCGTAAATGACAAATAATCTAAAATCGAGTTACGCCGTAATTTCACAGATTTTTTTGTAGTCTCTTACTTCACGAAGTGACGTAGCTATATATCAGTTCGCTGCTGAGAATTAAAATTTTCAGAAAATTGCCTAAGTTATAAAATTCCGAAAACAATTTTCACGTACCAGCTTAAATAGATTTACGCCTCTGCGTTAATACTGGTTCTACATCACTTTAGTCTAACAAAAAGAAACAGCAACGTTCAGACTGAAAAATCAGTATGTAACTTTCAATCTCATTTATTGCTGTTTTTCGTTTAATATATAAATATAAATAAAATGTTATTTACGCCGGTACGTGCGGAGACCGACGATATGATAATTTGCGAAAGACGTTCATTTTGAAATAAACTATTATCCAGCTTTGTTTGTCGTTTACGGCGCTTTTTAATTATTGTTAGATATAGAATATCACCTTAAAGCTGTCAGTATCGGCGCTTCAACTTCAAGAATAACAATATGAAACTAACAAATCACGCTCACAATTAAAAAATCTTAGAGAGTCGACACACGAATTAAATTTATTGCATTTCATAGGTTTTCCACACACTGACACCAGACAGGCACCCCGTAATCTATTTTTACATCACATGTAGATCGTCCCAATGACCGTTTCCACGCAAACTGAAATTTGCAAAACAGGATCGCAGACAGGTGTGAGCTAAGACTCACGGTTGAAAGCCCTGTAGCTATGGAGACGATTATCTAATGAATCTTTGCCGTTTCAGTGTACACGAGTGCCGTCAGGTGTTATACGGTGCTATAGGCCGGTTTCCACGGAAAACGTGATGCTGAGGGAGATAAACCAATTTAGCAGGGATTATTTATTCTTCAGCAGCGCAAAGGTAACACAGATACTGAAGAAATACGACTATTAGAGGAAAGTGACCAAAAACAGATCCTATTTTTTTTTAAAAATATGTAAATTAGCTAAAAGTATGTTTTAAAGGCATACTACGTTTACTTTGTAATATTAAGCATCATTTACTTCAAACGTGGTTAAAAACGTTATTTAAAAAGGACAAAGCTCTGATTTGAAAAATAGGTGCTAAGGTCGGACATTCAGAACAATGTGTCAATCATCAATCAAGATTTCATTCTTAAGCGACGATACAGAGTACCTTAAAGGGAACGCATATTTTATATTTCCTACGCGACAAAAATCGTAAACGTACGTTTTTCTGTTCCCTGTCTTCTCATATCCCATCATTCTAGTCCGAAAGCAACACTAGATTTAGCCATTCTAGAAGAATCCCATTTTATTTTATTTGCTTTTTCCCAGCGGCATAGGTACCGCCATATCAGCCTTTCAATGGTACGGGGCCTCCAGCTTACAAGAGCCCCCACGAACGAAAAAAAAAACATAACTGCTATTTAAACGATTTTCAAAAGTGAACAAATATCACCTACTATAAGCCTACATAGATTTACGTGTTGTACACATCGCAGAACAAAAAATATTTAGTTGCACTTCTAAAATGTTCGCTTTCATAATACTCCGACCACCGTCCCCAGTCCGAAAAACTGCGACCCCTCACTCTTCAAAAAGTTTTGAGGGTAGCCGGACTTTTACAGTTATCTCTTGCCGATCATCCACCCCCTCTGACTGAGAAAACTTCCTTCAGGCGCCCATGATCAATACGAGACAATTCTTATTATTCAATGTGTTTCTCTTGTAACAATCTATACCTACTTCGAATTTTACCCTCCATTTGGGCCCGCCACAGTTGGGTGCCCTACCCCTACAAATTTTGATACGAGGCCTCCGAGGAGTGACCTACGTCACTACTTTTCCCATTATCCTTTACATGAAAAGGGATGTATCTCCTGAAATTTGTCCTGTAGTTTTCATGTTCAAGTCAAACCATAAACAGGGACTTGTGTTTCAAATTTGACCTTCACTATTGGGATCTCGGAAACGGTAAGAGATACGGAGTAGCTTGAATAGGGGCGAAGTTGCGACTTTAGGTAACTAACAAAATGCCACTTAGAAAGTTCAGAAATCAAAGAACTTTCGTAGAGAGACAAAAAACTGAATTTTCCCAAAATAGTATCATTTTTTTCCTGGATTTGTAGTGGGATTTCCATATCCTCGTCTGTTGTCCTCAAGATCAACTTTATATTGTCTTATGGACGCACAGATGCACAGATGAATAGAGTTTTTAATTCTGGTTCCAAAAATGTACAATATGGCATGCATTGACATTGCCAAACGTTACTTATTTCAGAAAAACAGGATTGCCTAGGTAGGCATTGAATTATCCGATACTCATTTGTTCCGTATACCAGACCAGACCTCAAATTGAACATAGAACAGAGCTTGGAAGACTGAGAAGGAAAATAAACCGAGAAGTGAACAATGTATAGAGAAGAGTCAAGCTTTGCGTACTAAATAACGGACATTTTGAACGTTCTACTATGATTCACCTCTGTCTATTTATGATTATTACTGTTATTATTATAAATAAAATTTTCATCTTGTGTTCAGGTTTCACCATAGCTTTCTATTTCCTTGTAATTTTCGGTCTAACAATACATTTATTGCCAACAAGAAAATACATCACTGAATTTAGGACTGTAAGGACCATTTAAATGTACAAAATTAGTTATGGAAAATAAAGTTGGTGATAGAACTCAAAAAGTGAAACTTCGGATTGAAAATTCTAATACACCGTCTTTTGTAGAGGAGAAAATTGCAACAAGCAGTTTATCTTAAAATCTCAAATGAAGTCAGGAAAAGATAAAAATGATTTCGCGGTAAATCTAGTATGCGAAACAAATGACTATCTGGTATAACTTGAAATAACTAAGGTTTGGCTACATCAGCGGTGACCGCAGTGGTAGACGCTTCGTCTCCTGATCAGTCGCCTTGCGCTGCGAGGGTTCGAGTCCCGTCCCAATAGAAATGTTTCTCCTGGCTATGGATGTTGAGGTAGTAGACGGTCTCTGACTATCGTACGCGGAGGTACCACCTGGCGGATCTCGAAGGCGGGGCCAGAATGTGTGTATACTGTATGCACACGTGTTCCTCGCTAGATTCCGTGTGGCGTCCCCCCCTTTCCCCTATATGTATCCCCCTATAGCCACACGGTACCTCATGGGTGTTTAGGCCTTGGGCCTACGTGGTAGCTAGAGTTTAAAAAAATATGTCAGTGTATACATTTTTGGAATCAGAATCAAAAACTCTATGTGCAAAAGTCCAATATGGCGTCCATAAGAAAAAATTAAGTTAATGCTGAAGGACAAGAGACGAAAAGTTATTTTGAATATTATTCCATCTTATAGAGGCAAAAAGTGGAATATTAATGAGCAATTTATTTTGAAATCCCACTACAAATAAAATCGGGAAAATTCGGCTTTTTGTATCGCTCTGCGGAAGTACTTTGAATTTCGAACTTTCTAAGCAGCACATTGTCAATTACCTAAACACGCAGTTTTGCCTCCATTTAAGCCATTTTGTATCTCTTACAGTTCAAAATAGTAAGGGTCGAATTTGAATAATCCGGTATATGTGGTTTGATTTGACCAGTCAATGCAGTCCTTTGGGAAGAATAGTCGATAGTACGCCTAGGCAACTGAAAAAGGTCTACTTTGTGTCACTAAAACCAAAAACATATCAATTTAATAAAATTTTACCCAAACGCATAAAGGAACCAATTTCATGAAAAATATAAGCCCGTACAATTCAAGTGGGTCACTGGAAATAGCTCATAAAATGAACAAAAATCTACTGGCAGATAATTGCCTTGGGCACTTGCCTATTATACTAAATCGATAATCTCCCTGGACGACATAGATTTGATGTGCGATGTCTCCCTGTCTACCGTATATTCCGTGTTTGTTACACGTGATGTATCAAAGGGAGCTAAAGTGGTAATACGGTCCTTGATGCGCTTTGGAAAGGAGGCTACTGACCAGGCGAATTGCGGTTTGAGGTATTCTTAAAGCTAAATAAATTGTTCTACAAAAATCTGGCTTTAGTCAAAATTATAGCACAACTTCAGCGCTTGATCAAAAGACTCAATGTGTTTGTATTGATCAAACATTTTCTCATGTGTCCACAAGGCTCTCTGTTAGGACCTTTATTATTTCTGATATACAGGGTGGCGTATCGAAAACGAAACAGACGCATTTACTGGCAGCTCAGTTTTTCTTTGAAAAACGCTCTGACCCGTCGATTTTGTTTTCGAGGGGGACACAAGTTTGGCAAAAAATCACGTTAGCACGTGCAACCCCCTAAGAGGGAGTGACACCACCCCAAAAATCTTAAATGGAAAGGGGGGTCGAGTGATACCTTATATTAAAGGTCTTTCAATTCCCTTGATAATGATATAAAATTAATGTACTTCAGTTCAGTAGTTTTGAAGATTTATTGATTTAAAGCTTAAATAAAACTAATATCACTAGTGGAGATAAATACATTTGGTAGCAAAGTAATTTAAAAATGAAGAATGAACTGACCCCATAGGTAAGTAAATGTTGGAAATAGCCACCATGACTCCCCATGCAATAATAAATATTTTGCTCAAAACGTTGCCGCACAATTTACAATATTTGAGTAGTAATTTGAAGGCACTCATCCACAATTCTTTGTCGCAGGTCTTCTAATGATGTTGGCATGTAGCATAGGTTTTGCTTTTTAAATGACCCCACATAAAGAAATCCAAAGGTGATAAATCTGGCGATCTTGGGGGCCATTCAATGGCACCTCTTCTACCAATCCATCGATTTGGAAATGTCTGATCTAAATATTGTCGAACACGTAATGCGTAATGTGGTGGGGAACATCCTATTCGCAATGTACCGCCGATAATTCTGATTTTCAATTATGGCTGTTAATGCAGGATCTATGGCGTCTTCCAGTAATTCCAAATACATTTCACCGGTTAAATTTCCAGGTAAGAAAAAAGGACCAACTAAATGATCGCCAAAAATACCAGCCCAAACATTTAATTTTTGGGGCTGCTGTGCATGTACCTCATGATAAATTCTGGGATTAGAATCGGACCAATATCGGCAGTTATGACGATTTACTACGCCATTTAAGAAAAAGGAACATTCGTCGGAAAAGCAAGTGTTGAATAGAAAATGTTCATCGTTTATAATTCGTTCACTCATATCTTCACAAAATTGTAATCGCCGATCAAAATCGTCTTCATTAAGTTCTTATACCAGGTGAATTTTATACGGATGAAAACTATGGGCCTTTAGAATCCGTTGGATAGTACGTCCACTAACATGCAGTCTTCAATTTGCGGGTGCTTAACGTAGGATCTACATAAACTTGCCCTAAAACCCCCACTTCTATTGCTTCGTTACTTATGGGATTTTCAATGTTGCGTTTTTTATTGGCGACTGACCCAGTTTCCCGAAATTTAGCTACAAGTTCTAGAACATATTTTCGATGCACGTTACTGTTCTCATGTCGCTCATTAAATATTTCTGCTGTTTTCTGCTGTGGAATATTCCATGGTTAATTTATGTAATAAAGCGTTACAAGTTAGTTTAGCAACAAAGTTTGGTCAAATCAATCGCAAACTATGTACTAAATTCCTATTTAAAATAAGTACGAAATATTTCCTTATCTTTCTTCTAGAAATAACTTTTTTGCCACAAAAAAACGCTCCAATAGCTATTTTCAACAACAAAATGATAAACAAACCATGAGCGTAGTGAAGAAAAGCATTTACTTATTAAGTAAATTCTTTTAGTCAAATTTCTTCTGAAAGTAGTACAAACTAATCTGATGTACCTATTAAAGTCTACTTTAAGCTATAAATCAATAAATCTTCAAAACTACTGAACTGAAGTACATTAATTTTATATCATTATAAAGGGAATTGAAAGACCTTTAAAATATGGTATCACTCAACCCCACTTTCCATTTAAGATTTTAGGGTTGGTGTCAACCCCGCCCAGGGTGCTGCACGTGTTAACGTGATTTTTTGTCAAACTTGTGTCCCCCTCGAAAACAGGATCGACGGGTCTGAGCGTTTTGCCTAAAAAAACTGAGCTGCCAGTAAATGCGCCTGTTTCGTTTTCGATGCGCCACCCTGTATATATTTTTTTACCAAAATTCTATAAACAATACTCATTACCAGTTTTTCGTCAGAAAGTGAAACCATCAATACTTCAATGACTTAAATGAACAATCATCCTTTTTTACTTTCCTAAACATTTATTTTACCTTTTCTACTTTTTGATTTGGAAAGAAAGCCAGTTTTCGCTTAATTGTAATAATTTATTACTAAGAATTTAAATTTGTTGGGAATAATACTTCATTATTACTAACATCTGCTAGTAACTTTTATGGTTAAATCTAAGAAACAGCGCTACATGCGTATGAAATAAAAAAATCTATATACGTCAGGCCTGAATTCTGTTAAAAAATTAAAACCCGATCGCAAAATGTTCATTTTTGATGTTATTTCTAGAGCAAATCAAAAACCAATTTTTGTTCGCTTATATTGGGAAGTTGCTTAGATCTTTTAAAGGTTCTTATGAAATTTTGCTTAAACATTTTATAAAGATTGGAGTAACAGCTCTTGAAATTCTTGTGTTAGCGCTGACTTTCATAGACTGCTGTTACAAAAAACGCTTCTTCTGACCTACTATTTTTTATTTTTTATTAATATTTGGGATTCTATGTTGGGTGGTTTGGAAGCCAAGTAAAACGCAAGCTATCAAGTTACCCGAGCAAGAGATGTCACAAAATATTAAGTTTGATTTTTGGTATTACTTCTAGAGCAAAACAAAAACAATCTTTCTGTTTATTTTGAGAAGTCGCTTATAACCGGTAAGTCACTCCATACCTAGTCAAGGTCTTGGGTGAATCGTTTGACCCAAGCCTCTGCTTCAAGAAGCAAAAAGGGAATGAAGCTGGATTCATAGTGAGAAATTACAAATTGTTCACCAGTACTAAATTTTCAAAAATACTATTTTTGCGTTTGTTAGATCTAGTTTAGAGTACTGTTCATTTGTTCGGAAGCCTTATTACATGTACTTAAGCAGAATCTAGAGAGAATGCAACGTTGTTTATTTCCCGTAATATTATATTGAAAAGTTAAAGAAGTCTATCCTGATAGGGGCATCAGTATAATACAGCTTTTATATAGTAAGCTCAATATGGATTGCTACAGTATAGTTCCACAGATTGCTCCGTCGAATTTCAAATTGATTTTAATTAATTCAATTTTCCCCCAATTACGTTACGATCATCTGAGGTGGTATACCAACTTAGGGATGAATTCGTCATTGTATGTAGCTGTCAAATATTTCAATGCGGTATCTAATAATTCTGATATACATACATGCTGATTCTTTAAGTGTTATTCTATCCTCTCTCACTGAGGCTCACTGTTATATGTCTTGACTTCCGCATTGCGTTTATTTGAACTTCTGAGAATATTTTTATTTCATGTGTTTTCTTTTCTCCTTAATTCTTATATATTGGAAACTGTAGCAATTTTTCTTTTTTTTCCTTCCTTGGTTTTGTAATACATTTGGCATACTTTTTTCTGTATTATTTGAGTTGTCCTGTAACTGGAACTATGTTCTGTTGCGAAATAAATAATTTGTTTGTTTGTTTGTTTGAAAAGTTGAAGTGACAGTCTTCAGAATTATTCAATCTTGTACAGGGTGTCCAGTGGGAAAGTTCACATTTCAAATTTGAATTACGCGGCAACCGTATACGCGAGGAAGTGGGGAGACGTCTTGATGGACGCGTTCGGCGTGCGGGTTAAATAGTCACAACGTTGGACCGGAGCGCAACGTGCTTTTGCTATCGAGGCTTACTTTAAGGGTGGTGATTCATACGCACCTGCCCTTCGGAAATTTTGTACACGATACAACATTCGCCGACCAAGAGATGCCCCAAGTAAGAACCTATTGAAAAAGTGGATTAAGAGGTTCCGTGAAACAGACTCTACTCTCAGTCAACCGATTAATGGCCCCACACCTACTGTATCAACCGAAGAAAATGTACGTCGAGTAAGTGATGCAGTTTACTGCAAATCCTCTGCGTTCTGTACGGAAGCATTTCGCTGCTTTGGGAATCCCTAGGTCAACACTGCATGGCATAATGAAGAAAAAGTAGCTTTTCATCCTTATAAAATCCAATCAGTCCATGCTTTAAAGGAAAGTGATTACGTATTACGGAAATCTTGTGCTAAACGGATGTTGAGTATTTTTCCTGCGCAGCGCAGACTCGAGAACGTGAACAAGCAAAATTGCAGAAATTGGGCACCAACGAACCCAAAAGAGAAACATCAACAACAGCTACATAGTCCAAAGGTGACTGTGTGGTGCGCCATATCCTCTAGCGGTATTATTGAGCCGTATTTCTTTGAAGATGAAAACGGTTATGCATCGACCGTCAATTCCATCATTCGAGTAGTCAAAGCAATAATGCTTAAGCTATTTCAAATGATTTACTTCTTTTCTTTGCTCCATTTCTTCCTTCCTTTCTTTCCTTCTTTCCCTTTTCCCCTTAAACATGGTATATGGGTAGCCAGACCTGACAGACTAACAGACCGACGAGACTTTTAACTAAGAGCAAAGGTCCAACGGACCGCTCTGACCAATAATGACGAATAGTATAAGGACATGATTGACACTTTTTTGCTCCCATTGTAACAACAGAATGTCGATTGAACAGAAACACATGGTTTCAACAGGATGGGGCCACTGCCCATACTTCCAGAGCATCGATGGACACGGTGAAAGCACTTTTTCCTCAAAAGTTTGGAGACATTCACTGGCCTCCTAGGTCACCCAACCTCACGCCATGCGATTATTTTTTGTGGAGTTATCTAAAGTCAAAAGTGTATTCCAATAATCCACGAACGCTGGAGGAGCTTAATGACAACTTTCGACGAGAAATAAACATCTCCCCGGTGAAGTACAATTTCAGTAAAGCTAATCTTTGCAACCGCTATTTAGACTTCTTAAATATTGACTGGAATTGGTGTGAGCGAGAAGCGGATGTTAATACCTTGTGTAGTCATTTTTATGAAAGTATTTTCGATGTTATTGAAAAGCATGTACCTAAATTTAAACAATTCGTTACCCAAGATGGTATACGAGAGATATAATCAGGAATATCAAAAAAGCACCATTATTACAAAAAGTTTAAGGAAATTGGGAATTTGGAGCAATATAACGACTTTAAACTTCTTAGATCTAAGATAAAGTTGAATTAAGCCATGCATGCCAAAATTAGATAGTTAATGTTCAAGATAATATTTCTAAGAATCCTGACATACATTGTAAAAGACTGCATTAGAGCTTTTGTTAAGCCTCTATGTCAAATTTTCAACAAATCGCTTAAAGATGGTGTCTTCCGGACTGCTGGAAGGCCTCCAAGATACGTCCTATTTTTAAGAGCGGAAAAGTGAATGATGTAAAGAATCTATATCGCTCATGTGTGTGATTTTTCTAAACTTTTTGTGATGCTGCTTTATGAGTAGTATAAGTAACATGTTATCGGAAAAACAACATGGATTTAGGAACAAAAGATCGACAATAAGTAACTTATGCTCTCGCTTGCTGTAGATCAACAACAACAGATCGACGTTATATTCACGGATTTCTCAAAGGCATTTGACCGAATAAACCATTCGATTTTGCTTAAAAAAATGTATAGATTTGGGTTTTCTGACGGCTTGTTGATGTTTTTCCGTTTCTATTTATCTGAACGCGTTCAATCTGTGCAGTATAACGGCTTCAAATCGGAGGCATACACACCAATTACGGGAGTACCACAAGGTACTAACTTGGGCCCCCTACTATTTTTAATTTTTGTTAATGATATCAACCATATAATAACAGTAGAAAACCAAATGTTTGCGGATGACTTAAAAATTTACTTTAATGTCCATTACCAGAAAAGACTCTATCATACTATATGATTATATGCTGGACAATCACAAACTTGACAGAGTACAGGAAGCAAAAGACCTAGGCATTACTATTACTGCGGATCTGTCATTTTCAGCACACTTGAATCAAATAGACAAATCAGCTTCACGTATGCTTGGATTCATTATGAGAAATTGCAGATATTTTACTAACATAGAATCATTAAAAATACTGTATTTCCCTTTAGTTAGAAGCTTACTTGAATATGGTTGTATCATCTGGTCTCCTTTATATCTAAAGTGGAGAAGATCCAAACTAAATTTTTGAAATATCTGTATTTAAAAGCATCTGGTGCATATCCTTCATTCAACTATCCAAAGAAGGACCTTTTAGGTCACTTTGGCATGGTCAGTCTTGAACAGAGAAGATTTTTGTTGAGCTGCTGCTTTGTGCATAAGTTGCTAAGCAATCAGATTGATTGTCGTGAAATTTTGTTGAACTTAAACTTTACTGTTCCTAGGTTTAATGGTAGGAACTATAGCATGTTTTATCTTCCAAAAGCTTCAACAAATACTGTGCTAGCATCCCCTTCATACATAATGTTGAAATGCTTTAACGAGGTTGCCTTTGATATGAGCGAACATATATATGAAAGAAAAATATTGTCAGATTTAAAAACCGTTCAGTGACGTAAACTATTTTCAGCTTTCCAGTACCTTTTAATCTTATTCTTTATCTATCTTAGGGGTAGAATTAACGTTCAGAAATATATTAATTTGCATGTGTTACTACTTCACTGATGGGGCTTTGTGTTGGATTTCTGATACACACATAGGGTTTTTTTAGTATCATCAATCCATGATACTATTTTTTGTATGTGTGTCTATTTGCTTTTCAACACTTGTATAGTGTTTCTCTGTAATTGGATCTTGTATCTGTTGAGAAATATATGAATACAATAAAATAAAATAAAACTCTGCAAGAGAGTGTTTCAGAATTTGCGCGCGCGATTAGAGGAGTTTGTCCGAAGAGATGGCAAACATTTGGACGGAGTGATATTCAAGAAATAAAACCTGCCAAATTTACGAATACGTTGATAGTAATAAATATTTTCTTTTCATGAAGATTGTATTTTTTTCTTAAATCAAAAAGTGAACTTTCCCACTGGACGCTTTTACAAACTGCTATTTCAAAAAATGCTTCTACTCTGTTGGGTGGCTTGGAAGTAAAATAAAACACACACTGTCAGCTACACAAATTATTTATTTATAAGTATATACTTGACGTTGCATAGAATGGATGTCTAGTAACCCACGTATTATAACAAACAAGGCTACGCTTCTATGGACGAAACTACTGACGAAACGAAATAATAATGGATAACAAATTATACTTAAGGTAGTTGGAAGTACAGGTCATGAATGACTATATCAGATTCATTTTCGACGTGCACTGGTTCGCCGTAATAGAACGCCCGCAGTAATAAAAATGACAGGTCAGGATCAGCTCAACGCAAACAAGTCAACTATTGTCTTCAGATATGCGCACCATTTGGGATAGACTTTACGTGCAATCGTTGATTAATGTATTCACCATGTGGTGGAATATGTCAATCAGTGATGATGTAATAGATTTTCCTAAATATCGACATCGCCCTCCTAAGTGGCACTGGATACTGGTCTGGCCAGTGTAGCCCAGCACCTCATGCCTAATATTGTTTACATTGAAGCCACCTTGAAAACTAATGTTGGTACCTATAGTCATTTCTAATTATACCCAGTCAGGTTACTGCAGTATATACCGGGTGTAACAAAAGTAAAGAGCTGCTCTCTTTTCATAGGTAAGGTATTTTTTACTTTGAACAATGAGCTCAATTGTGACCTTGGTTTTGGCTTTGAGTCTCATATTCAAGGTTATTAGGAGGTGAACTTTTATTTTTTTAATAAAAAAACCCTTTTTTGACTCCGAAAATCGGAATAACAGAAAATTCCACGTCCGAATATGTATTGAGATCAAGGTCAAATGAAGCTTAAATGTATGAGCCTAGGGAAAATTCCGAGAGGTTTAGCAGGGACATTGATGAAAAATATCAAGGTCAGCCGATTAGTAACATATAACAAGGATCTAAATATTAACTATGGAATTGTCCTCAAGCCTCAAGGCGGATTTACAAACTCAAACGATGCCGTACTGCCGGCGTATCATTTTCGTAACCCAAAATTGTATTCTTATTCACATATTTGAATACAAAACTTGTAACACACATCTCCTGAAAATACATATTATTATTTAAATAAACTAAATAAAATATAGCAAAGAATCTCAGAGAAAGCCACGCCGACCGAAACAAAACATATGTCATGTCAAACAGAGCGAAAAGTGGAAAAACCAGCTGATCTGTCGCAATAAACACGTGATTAACAGGCTCCCTTTCATTGGTTGAATCGGGAATGGCAACCGCAGAAAGTTAAAATTTCGTCAAGTCTAGTGTGAGCGTTGCGGATCAACGTTGTGGAACTCTTGTTTATAAATAGTTTAACATCAGAGCTTATAAGTCGATTTTAAATGTCATAATCGCACATCTGAAAGTAGTAGAACTTAAATTTTTTCATTGACGATGTCAAATATTGGGGTCCTCATTTAAAAAAAGTTGACTTTGAAGGCGGGGTTCAAGGTTAAATCGTCTTTGTTAAAAACTATTAAAACATATTTTTTTATCAGTAATCCTGCTAAACTTCTAGGAACTTTAGCAACACACATTTGACCTTCATTTGAGCTTTAGAGTTGTCTTTGATCTTAGATTTTGATGTATATTAGGAAATAGAGCTTCCCTTTCGACTGCCAATATCAAAAAGGGGGCATTCCATCAAAAAAACTAAAATTGATCTCGAGATAACTTTAATGTCAAACACAAAGTGATCATTAAACAAATAATTAGAAAAATAGTATAGACCTGACTTTGGCCTTTTTTCAAAGTACAGACCCGTCCCGTTACTTTTGTTACCTCGGGTATGAAAATAACGTATATGTTAAATAACAAAGTAATAACAAACAATAGTCAAGTACTAAATAGGAACAAAGTAGCGTGATTCAGATCCTCTGTGACACTGCACAAACAGTGACGTATCATGACTTATGCTATTTTCTTCCGTTTTGACTATAATCATACCTTAATTAATTGTCAGTGTTCTTATTCACAGTATACGTAGCCTTAAGGTCATCTTGAAATAAATCTGAAAGTATTACACAATATCTACAGGTGAGGTGAAGTTTGGAGATTATACAATATAAGAAGGCACCGCTGAAAGAAGATGGGGTAAATACAGAATACATGTCGCGCTAAAAAACACTCTGATAGACATGTTTTTGCCGTTTCTTGTACAAGATGACAGACAAACGATGTTTTGGTTATTATATACACAGAACGATGTAGATGGAGTAAGCTTATATCTATGAGCATTCGTCATTTTGATATACATGCTATATGCGGTCATGTAAAATAGGCAGGGTGTCAATAATGGCCAAACCTCAAGGGATGATTCCTCAAGTAATTGTAAAAGGTATTTTATATAAACATAAGTCCAATAATGCTTCCTTTTTAATATGCGGGGTGGCAAATTTTATACAAAAATTCGTTTTTTGTAAATAATGATAATAATCCTTCAGATGATTTGTCCAGTATCGGTATTGGTAAGCATGGTAATATAGTCTTCTCGGACAGTAGCCTTCCACCACTTACGTGCCAAAATGGAACGATTGTAACAGACTCAAAGGCCAAGGCGGAAGTGCTTGCCAAGATCTTTGCTGCCAAGTCCACCATGGACGTTCGCCCCTACGCCCAAGTGCCCAGATTCAGAGGGTTCCCTATACTATGCGGGAAGTAACAGTCAGGCATAAGACCGTAAGACGAGTGCTCTTGTCGCTCGAAATCAACAAAGATTCTGGTCCAGACCTGGTTCCTGCCATTGTACTGAAGAGGTGTGCAGCGGAGCTTCCTCCAGTTCTTTCGCGTCTTTTCCAGATATCTTATGAATCCGGTACCTTCCCAGAAAACTGGAAATTAGCTCATGTCCAGCTCATCCCAAAAAAAGGATCTAAGACCGACACTTACAACTATAGCTTCTAGCTCTGCTTTATGTTATAAGTAAGCTGATGGAGAGGTGCATAAATCGCGAGTTCTGGATTACCTCAAACGTCACGGCTTGATTAGCGACAGGCAGTATGGTTTCCGGCACCAACGATCCACAGGAGACCGCCTAGCTTACGTCACGCAATTGTGGAGTAAACTCATCTAGTCTTATGGTGAGGCTCATGTCATTGCTCTTGCTTTATGGAAGCGTTCGATCAGCTGTGGCACGATGCCCTTTTATGCAAATTTCCATCGTAGCCTCACAGAAAAGCTTTGCAGATGGGTGGCTGACTTTATCTCTGGCCGCAAGATATCCGTCGTAATTGACGGGTTCTCCTTTTCATCTCACAACGTCAACGCAGGTGTTCCCCAGTGATCGGTCTTGGATCCGACACTGTTCCTCTATTTGTTTAGGGCTAAGAAGTACTTCCCTCCGTATACTAGGCCCAGATCAGGCCTAGCTTCGAGTATTGCACAAACGCTTGGGGTGCTGCCGCCCGTACTATATTATTTATGCTCGATGCTGTCCAAAGGAGGGCTGTCCGACCGATCGACGACTCTTCTCTAACAGACAAGTTTCGGAACCCTTTCGCACCTGCGGGCTGTCGGCAAAGTAGCTCCCTTCAACCGCTACACCAACGGGTTTTGCTCTTCAGAGCTCTCTTCCATGATGCCGCCGCGCGATGTGCCTCCCAGAGCGACTCGCCTGACTTTGACCTCCCATCCTAACCGTGTTGAACTTCGTATATCCACAACTGACCGATACGACCACTCCTTTGTCCCGAGGGTGTCGAGATTGTGGAACAATCTGCAAGAAATTTTTCCCAGTTCTACTAACCTTAGGCAATTCAAAAATCGGATTACCAATATTTCTTTAGGATCGTCATAGCAGCCGCGGTGTCCCGGTTTAGGCTTCTGCTGCTGCTTCAGAATTAAAAAAAAGTTAACAAAAATTAATGAAGAAAAACATATTGTTATAAATGCAATTATATTTCCACCTGAAGAATTATATATATTATTACAAAATACATATTGATATTTCGCAAAAAAAGTTGACAGCTTGTGTCTTGAATCACTTGAAATTTAGTCATGTTCGTAACACTCTGTATAATGTAGGTCACCTACACAGAGAGGCAATGTCTGAGTATTGGTATATCAAAGAAAAAAAAATCTCGGTAAAATCATAACATCAAACCACGGAATACAAGAGCAACGAATATACAACTATCTATATCTCCGATATATCGATTGTTATTGCCCTCAGTCTATATTTGCTACGAAATCTATATGGAGCCAACAGTACACACCTTTTTCTAGTACCTCACTGCTTAACATAATAACGTAATTTTGAACGAACTGGATATAAATATCTAAAAGCAAAAATTCGACAATACTATGGAGATGAGGATCTTAACGCCAAACATTTTTTGACTTATTTGTCGAAGCAAGTAGCCTGGATTCTCTGTACATAAATCCTGCATATACTGCTTACGTTCTGAATACTACTACATTGCTTAGTAGCCAAAAATAGGCCTATCATTGCATACAAATCGCTTTGAGAAAGTTTCTCCGATCTTGGTGATTTCACTTTCCCAACAATTTTAAAAATGCCCAAGACCATATCGTTTCTTTACATTTCTTTAAAAAATAAACAGATAAGTACGTGTGTTGTTTTTCTTTAAGCATTTGATAGTTTAATAAGACTCCTAGATTAAATCTAGAAACTTTCATATTCACTAGTTATTTAAAAAACCACCAACGCTGTGAAGGTGACGGAATATTTTATTATTGACATTTCAAATTTTCAGTTACAATTAATTGTGTCTGCGTAGCACTTTCCATCGCCTTGTCATACACAAAAATCGGGAGAAGCTGTTGCGCAAAGAAAGTGGTAGAACTTCTAGGAACACAGCTTTATAGACGTCTATTAGTTTTTTCTGGTATAATATCTAAAACATGTACAATTTTATCAACACAAACCTCAAAATGTGGAAGGGTATTGTTTTTGTCTTCATTCACTACTAGAAGAATTATCTTTTTTTGAAAAACTAAACATCTTGGCGGATCACACTTCAAGTTATACATTGTTTTATTTATAACTAGCCTAGCCAATTTGTAGTGGTGAAATATCCGTTATCTATTCTAAGCCCAAATATACAAAATGGTCAGCTTCTCGAACAGAACTGGTCACATTACTATGTATGTTTGTATTTATTTCACTATCTATCAGACGGTGGTTCAAGATTGTCGTCGTAGTCTGACCCACCAAGTTGCGAACAATACTTCCTCATCAACAAAAACTATTCGGTAAACCCTAAAACGTGGAAACGTCATCTAACGAATAACAAATGATAAGGTACGTTAATACGCGCGATTCACCAATTGTATACTTCTTTCATGCATGTATTTTTTTAATATCTAGCCGTATCCCGCATTCGCATTTTTTATTACTGTGAAGCCTACATAACCTATTTTCTATTTTCTTTGCCGTCGCTCTATGCGTTAGATTCTTTAAGATCCTGCAACCTGGCTAATTGGTGGGGTTCAAGTTCGTCTGGAATGCTGGCTCTGCCTCCTACAACCTAAGAAAAAAAATATAGAAAATATGCATTAGATTGTTACGGTCTACCGCATACCGGCATATTATGCCAATTATTCCTTGAAAAAAATATCATACATGATCTTAAATTAGGCATCATTTGGAAAAGTTCACTTAAGAATTTTTGTATGGCGCCACTAGTTTAACATTCACCTTTTAAAAACATGTTGTGGGATATCATCGAAGTTCATCCAAACTTTCAGGTTGGGGAGTAAACAATAGATTTCAAATGGCCCCACAAAAAAGTCTAATGGCGTCAAATCAAGAGATCTAGCAGGCCAATCTATAGGCGCTCTGCGCTCCATCCATTTATCTAGAAACTTGTCGTCTAGCCATTGCCGAGACGGAAGAACATAGTGAGGAGCGCCGTCTTGCTGGAAATTATGTTAGCCTCATCAAGTATTGGGTTTTCATCCTCTTCGATTTGGTTTGTAATGGTTTTTCACTGATAAGCGGATTGATGGTATTTTTCAGCATATCTAAATAAATGTCTCCATTCAAATTTCCATTAATAAACAATGGCCAAATCACTTTGTTTCCTAAAATGCCTGCCCATACATTAATTTTTTGGGGGTAGTGGGTAGTCTAGAAAAGTATGAGGATTTTCATTGCTCCAATACCTGCTGTTATGCTATTAACAAATCCATTTACATAAAATGTGCATTCATCACTGAAGAAGATATTCTTTACATGAATGGTATTATCATTAATCGCTGGAGTCATTTGTTAAAAAAGCTCAACTCGCCTATTGAAATCATCTTCGGTTAATTCTAAAAGGAGTTTAGTAACTGTGTGTACAGAGCCTAATAAATACCAGTCGCACCAACAATTTTGCGTAATGAAGTATTAGGATTTATTCCAAAATGACCCAAGTACATTAATTTTGGGCACCATACATTAGAATCTATTCCACTCTTTTGGCTAGTGTGTAAACCATTTTTAAGTAAAATGTGAATACTTAAATTAATTTTCACTATCCCAAGATTGTCACAAAGGTAACTGACAGCAAATTAAATTCTTTCTTTCCCCTAGAAACAAATAACTAAACAGGTATAACAGTTGGCTCAGGATATTCTGTGTTGAAAAGAATGCGGAAAAAACTCGGGTTGTTATTTAGTTGTTGCCACGTCTAATCGGAGGATTGCTATTTATGTTGGTAGTTTCCGTTTTAAATTATAAACGAGTTGTAGATTTGGCAAACCCTAAAGGGCAACACTTTGAACACTTATAGAAATAGAAAGTGATATTTTCGTGATTTTTCTAATTTTCTCGAAAACGAATCCACTGATTTTAAAAAATTAAACTTACTTACTTGATACCTCTTGTCGTTTAAAATTTTGGGGATGACCCTGAGGAGCCGAGGGTAAAAGGGGGAAGTAGTTTTATATTTTGACGTGTCTCGGCGGTTTTTCTTTTAATCAGTGGTTTTCTATAAATCCGTGGTGGGATTTTCAAATGAAGTCTATGTGCACTTAAGGAGTTGAGGAAGGACGTGGACTTGGGTTGCCTATAATTATGAACGCATATATCTTACTCTGCTTTTTTGTGTTGTTTTTTTGTGCGTACAACAGGTGCAGACTGGTAGGTCACCGTCACTACCGCATCACCGGATAAGCAATAAGGAATCCAAGGCTCGCCTGTTTTTAGTTAAACACTATATATACTAAGTGACATATAAATCCGAACACCCAGTTTAAATGCTTTATTTTAATAAAATTTTGTATAGGTACTTAATGAAGCATAATAAGTAAATGATAAAAATTTCAAAATGATTGCACTGCTTTAAAGCCCTTTGACCTTTAATAATGTGCGGATGCACCCTGATGTGCTACGCATTCTCCAACGCGCCTAGGCATGCTTCTGATCAGGTAGTTAATGTCCTTCTGTGGTATCTCATTCCAGGCAACCACCAACTCCTCTCGAAGTGCTTCTAGAGTCTGAGGAGGACGTTGCAAATTGAGCAATCTCCTACCCATCATATCCCACACGTGCTCAATTGGGGATAAGTCGGGAGATCTTGGTGGCCATGGTAACAATGTAACATCATTATGTTGAAAGAAGTCTATTGTGACTCTTGCAACATGTGGTCGGGCATTATCTTGTTGGAAAGTTGGATCTGCCAGGGTGTCAAGATAGGGTGAAAGATGGTGTTCTAGAACTTCGTGGATATAACGCTGCGCGTTCATGTTACCTCTGATGAAGATTAAAGGTGTCCTGGAACCATAAGCTATAGCACCCCAAACCATAACTCCAACAGTGTGATGAACATGTCCTTCAACAAAAAACTGTGGATTCCTCCTTTCACCACGTCGCATTCTAACCCTGGCACGACCATCGTGCATGCCTAAACAAAATCGAGACTCGTCACTAAAGACAATACTGTTCCATTCCTGATCAAGAGTGACCGTTGTCTGCACCACTCAAGGCGATTACGTCGGTGTTCTCGAGTTAAAGGGAGGACCCAGTGTGGCCGGTATGAAAACAAGCCAAAACTTCTCATTCGTCAGTAAACACTTCGCATGCCAATAGGGCTTCCGTGTTCTGCAAACCATTCATTTGCAATGGACCTGGTAGTGGAGAAACGGTTCCTTAAGGCCAATAATCTTAGGCGGCGATCTTCACGGTCTGTTGTTCTACGGCGGCGTCCAGTGCCCCTTGCTCTTTGCGTACGGCCTTCTCGAAGCCATGCCTGACAACACCTAACCACAGTGTCTACACTTCTTTGCACTCTAACTGCAATTGCCCGAAAAGAAAGTCCAGCTTCCCGAAGTCCCACTATACGGCCCCTATCAAACTCACTAAGTTGACGAAATCGTACAGGTCTCCGTACTCTAGGCATCGTAACTGATCGTAAAGGATGTCAAGAACCAAAATCCGCCTACGTTGATTCTTTACTGCGGCTGAAATATTCATTTTTAGAGCGTTAGTGAATTAAAAAAAAAGCAGTATAAAAACCGGAATGTCCAACTGATAAGGCTGAAAGTTTTTTCACTTGTTATTTACAGTAAGATAAATACATTCACCAACTTTTATTGAAATAAAACCATTTAAACTGGGTGTTCGGATTTATATGTCACTTAGTATATTAAATTAAAATGCCATGTGATGAGGCTTCAATTTCAGGGTAAAACAAAAAAATATTTACAGACTTATAAACAAGAATGGGAAATAAGTTTCCAGGGGGGTTGCAAAGGAGATTATATTTTCTACGAAAAGATGCCTTCAAAAAACCTGTGTTATGTTTACGTATTCGCGGAATACAAAAATATTCTTTTTTCATAGACGGCGCTGCGTGACGGAGGAGAATATGAAGAAAATGAATTTTTAAATCAGCGAAAAATAAATGATGACATTCGATCTCAAGCATCAAATCATTAATAAAGATTAAACATAATAAAGGTGCCAAGGTTTAAAATAAACTAAGCCCAAGATATTCCTCGGAGTGTTGTAGGGGAAGGTTTGAACTCAAATTTGCTACACGAAAATGATAATTTTTAATTGTGTCCTTTGCCCCTAGGGTATCGAGATTGTGGAAAGATCTATAAGAAGCTTTTTCCAGTTCCGCCAACCTTAGGCGGTTCAAAAATTGGATTAACAAAGTTTCTTTGGGTTCCTCGGTGCCCTGGCACTTAGGCTTCTGCCTGCGCGGCTGTTTCGGTGTTTAAAAAGTATTGAAAAATAGCCATTCTTATGGTTTTCCATCCATTCTCTTGCGGGCACCCATGCGCCAGATCTTTTTTGTTTAGAGTGATCCAAAAACAAAAAAATTACCAAAGCGAAACATTTTTTTGGTACTTTGCTTAAGAAAAGTGCTTAAACAAATTTGCACACGGTTTCCGTAGACAACCTTTAACCTTTTCATGTATGATAAGGGGCATCCAGCTAACGTGATTAGGAAAAAAGTTTTTGCTTCGTCAATTTCGATGATTTCTGCTACAGTCCCCGTTAACTTACCTGTTTTGGTGCTGAATCACATTCAGCCGGTGGTGCTTGGCTAACCGAATTTTCGGCAGTACTAGGACCCGTCGTCTCCCCATCGCTACCAGTGCTGCTGCTCACAGCAAAGTTTTGATGGTCGTCAGTTGTACTCGCGGCCATTTCTTCTACTTCTTCAGACTGGCTCTTTGATTCCACCAATGCATTAGGTTTGTCTACGATATCGGATTCCGTGGTCGACGATGCAGCTGGTACAGATGATGAAGTCTGCGCAGACTGGAGAGAGAAAATTGAATGAGTTCGTCATGGGCTATCAAATAATGGTAATAAGAAACAATTAACTTTACCAAAATAACACAGCGCAAAGCACCATCTACCACTATGATGGACCACTGTGAACAGTCAATAGCAGCTACTGGTTTTGACTATCGATCTCAGTTTGCAATTGGACGTTCAATTGACATCTAGCGGTCTCATGGTGATTAGGCCTCCATTTGCGGACTGAGATCTACGAGTATACTGTAGTATACGCTGTCTTTTTTCGATAGACCTCACACTTTTGATAGTGTATAGTTGGTATGCTTTCGTTTGTTGCCCGAGAGTCCAAGCGTAGACCATGCTGATGAGTAGCTAAAAAGCACAAAACAGCAGTCCATGGTTGGCTGTCTTTGGTCGGATGGAGCATGTTTAGTTTGTTCAATGGCAAGTAGACCATATCTACACAGCTAAAATCGTTACCATCTAGCGGTCACGTGGTGACTGGACCTCCAATTGCGGACTGAGATCTATACAGTCCCAACCGGAAGCTGCTATTCACTATTCGCAGTTCTAGTGGTAGATGGGGCTTCGCTCTGTTTTATTTCGATATATTCCACATTTTTCTTAGTGTCCAGTTGCTAAAAATCTCTGTTAGATTCTCCTTTTGTGTGGTGGTCAAGCAAAACGAGTTCCGACTAACATCTCGGGGAGTTGTGGCTTAATCCGTCCTAAGTCACTGGCCTCTTAACCCGCCCCTACTCTCCGCTTTATTGAGCTAGTGCCTAAATTTGCACGCCACTAGAGAACTGTTTTGCTTGTACCAACCGTTAGATAGTATTTATCATTATGTTTTATTAATTAACCAAAAACAGGCGTGGCACCGGCAAAGCCTGCTTGAAACAATTTCTTGATTTTCTTCAAAACAGCAGATATTCTTCAATAAATGAGATATTGGCATGAATCAAAAGAAAAACTGCTGAGAAAAGCTGAGGCTTAAAATTTTCATACGAAGACACATTATTTAGTATTCTGTTTCCACAGGGTGGTCAAAAATGTAGGGCAAAATGCACCTTTTAGGTACACCCTGTATAACAACAATCATTTTAATTTTTCTGCAAGGTCGACAGTTGATAATGATGACAATAAAATTATCTACAACTTGACGAAAAAATTAATGAAATTACTGCAGAGGTTAAAAAGTTATTTAAAATTTAATTTGAAAAAATTTTGTTTATTCGGAACATTTTGCGTGGCAGTGTAGTTTGATAAAGAGGTTGTTTCTTTTAATAATAAACTGCTATTATTATTACTAGATAATATTAATTTATAAAGGCGGAGTTTGTTTTTTCTTGCAGATACACTACTATGTTACCTCCCAACCTCCCATATCATACTCATGCTCAGATGGAAGTTTCTGTTTCCGCCGAAGTTAAAATTGGATTGCAATTTCGTTTTCGGTTTCGCCTGAAATACTAGTTTCGCTTGGACACTAGCTGTCTTTGGTCGGACGGACGTTTATGGTCAGTTAATTAAGTTTATATTAATATCATTTCTAACTACCTTCTGGAACAATTCAACAGAGATACTCCGTCTTGGAATATTCCATCATAGTACGATGCCTTGACTATACAGGGTTTGTCCGGAATGTAATAGGACTGAGACGATTTAAAAAAATTTATTGAGCCAATCGTTACAATTCCTTAAAAACTTCCAAAATAGGCTCCTTCTGCGCCAATGCAGCGCTGCCAGCGCGATTTCCAAGCATTGCAGGCGTCACGGAAGGCATTCTCCGGAATAGGCTTAAGCGCCGCGGTGCATGCTGCTTGGATCCCCTCTGTCGTCTCAAAATGCTTGCCTTTCATCGGCCTTTTCAGGCGAGGAAACAAAAAAGTCCGGGGGGGGGCACATCTGGGCTGTAGGGCGGCTGCGGAAGCGTTGGGATGCCGGCCTTGGTCAGATAGCTGTTCACAAGAAAGGCGGTGTGGTGCAACTTCCAGTCGGCTGCAATGTCTTGACGGACCCGACTGACCCTTCGTTTGAGTCTCTTGAGCACTTCCACGTAAAACTTGGCGCTGAAGGTTTGTCCAGGAGGAACAAATTCATGGTGGATGATGCCTTTGATGTCAAAAAAGACAATGAGCATCGTTTTCACTTTGGATTTGCTCATTCTTCCCTTTTTTGGGCGAGGAGACGCCGTCGTGTGCTACTCGGAAGATTGCCTCTTTGTCTCGGGATCATACTCAAAGATCCACGACTCGTCACCTGTGATTACGTTATTCAAAAATTGGGGGTCACTTTCACACATGTGGGACCATCTTCGCGCACACCTTGCGCATGTTCAAATGCTGTGTCACAATGTCATGAACTACAGATTTTGGTAAATTTAACATCTGGGCAATTAAACGAATACTTAGTCGACGGTCTGAGTTCAAAACTTTGCGCACACGAGTCACATTATCGGTGTTTGTCGAAGTCGAAGGTCATCCAGCACGGTCTTCATCAGCGACCTCTTCCCGGCCTGGTACCACCGAAACATACCAGTTCTTGCTAAAGCAATACCTGGGTATATCAAACGTCTCTGTCGCAGATTTACAGAGTTTCACACAGAAGTTAATCGCGTACCTCTGCTCTAACGAACGCTGCATCTTCGGCTTGCACCACTCACAGAAACACGTCGCGCGAAAATGCCTGTTCTGACTCCAAGTGCTCAGAGACAACTGACCAGCCGCTCATTCGTTAGCTAGGAACGCCCTCTACCGAATCCAGTCGGTGCGCGCACGCTCCGAACTATAGTCATGGCGGAAGAAAATGAATCCTATTTCTTTCCGGACAAACCCTGTATACCCTATGATCACATAGTACCCGGAATTTAAGAATAAAACGAAAACGGTTTAATTTTCGGTCAAATTTATTTTATCGCCTTCAAAATAACATCCATTTGAAGCAACAGACATGTGCCAGCGTTTTATCTACTCGTCCGTGCACCGCTGGTAAGCCGCCAAAGGAATGGTCTTTAGCTCTCTCGTCGCATTCTGATTGATGTCATCTATGGACTGAAATCTCTTTCCCCGAAGTAGTAATTTGAGCTTTGGGAAGAGAAAAAAGTCGCACAGAGCCATATCAGGTGAATACGCTTGTTTAATGGTATTTACTTGATGTTTGGTCAAATAATCAAGCAGAATTCTGACCCGATAAGACGGCACGTTATCGTCCTGCAAAATCCACAAGTTATCGGCCCACAATTCCGGTCGTTTACGACGTACGGCATCGATCAAACGTTTCAAAACGGACAGTAGCAATCTCTTTTAAGCTGGTATTTCCGAGCACCACTTCCTTCATTTTTTTGATGTTCTCGTCAGTGTTTAACGTGGATGGGTGGCGGAGCTAGGCAAATTCCTTACCACTATATGACTAGTTTTAAAGTCTTTATACCATTTGTATGCCTGAGTTTTCAACATTTCAGACTTCCCAAAGGCTTTTTGCAACATTGTTAATGCATCAGCAACACAAAATTTCAGATAAACTCTTTGCCCAACAAAACGATCCATATCAAAATGCGACAAAAGTCTAAAAGTTGACTGACGTGAACAGACGCCAGACAGATACTAATAAGGCACTGGCGCTAAAATATTGACACGTACCATCCTAAAAAAACTAAAATCACCGTCATGTCATGTGCAGTTTGCTAAAATTAAAAATTCTCGGTACTTTTTGATCATGGTATGGATGTGAAAACTTTAAGGCAGCGCTATCTGACACCTAGCACAGGTGTCCCATAACAATTGATCGATTTTAGGGACGATTGATAACAGGTGTGACGTCATCATAGTTATAGGTGCGTTTTTTTGTGAAATTTTTGAAACAGTATTTTTTCAAGTTGACTGTTTTTCGTGATTTTTTCATACATTAGTATTTGAAGTCAATGGTGGTGTGAGACTAACCTTCGCCTCATCTGTATGGTTTACAGCAGTTTCTTCAACAGGCGGGAAGGGGGTTTCGGCCTCTTCGATCATAGGCGTAGCGGCCGTTATCACAATTGAGGCTGCACATAGTCCAAAGTCATCGCCTCCTGTTGGAGGCGCTGGGGGTTCTTCTGATGTCTCCTCTGCATCCTACATACATTCATCTTGTATTATACAGGGTGTTTCAGAACTAAGGGATCACACTTCTAGGGGTTATTCAGTGTAACAGTAGAAAACATTGGAATATAGGGACCCATATACAGAAATAGTGTCACTGCGGCACTACGATCCTAAGACCCGTATCGTCAGTCGTTCCTACAATTGTAGGGCGCCTTTATGGCCTCCTTCATTGTCATAGTTTTCTACTTTTTCGTATCAGCGCTCTATTTTGAGGTTATGTCACAAATATCTATTTGCATCAAATTGTGCATGCATCTGATTTATATCATGTTTTATCAGCCTGAAATTTAATACAATTTAATAAGAAAACATATCTTCACAATAGGAAAGCGCTCAGGCTGACACAGGACAGGTGCAGTCTAGAAATTTTTGAAGGAGAGAAAGGAGTATGACAATCAAGGAGGCCATAAAGGCGCCCTACAATTGTAGTAACGACTGACGATACGGGCCTAAGACGCGTTAAAATTTAGAAAGACGATGAATTTTCTAAATAGGATTTAATGCATTTAATTTTTGCCTTTTGTACATGATATCATCACAACAATTGTTCAAAATGTCTTCCTAAAACCTGAATACACCGACTTAAACGTCGCACATGATTTCGACGGACTTGACTAAAAATTTGATACTCGTTTTGAATTATTTCAAATGCTGCTGTAATTCGTCCAATTAAGTCTTGCTCTGTGCTCTGTTTGTACTGGAGTTTTGTAAACCAAAGACTTTACATGTCTCTACAGGAAAAAATCTAGCGACGTTAAATCGGGTGACCTAGGAGGCCAAGAAACTGCTCCACCTCTGGCAATCCAACGGTGCCCAAACCGCTGAGCCAAATACTCACGTACTTGTACAGGAAAGTGAGCCGGCGCTCCATCATGCTGAAACCACATTTGCTGTCGAACGTTCAATGGAACATTTTCAAGAAGTTCTGGAAGAACTTCCTCCAAGAAACGTCGGTAAATAGGTCCTGTTAACCGTTCCGGTAGAAGGTATGGCCCAATCAAATAATCATCAACAATGTCTGCCCATACGTTGACAGACCAACGTTGCTGATGTTTTCTAGGAAAAATTGCATGGGGATTTTTTTTGTCCCAAACAATCTCTGTTATCGTTTTTAATGATAACACACACGCGCCAGATATGGGTCCCTATACTCAAATGTTTTCTACTGTTACACTGAACCCATACAAGATTGACCCCATAGTTCTGAAACACCCTGTATACTGATTTTATAAAAATATCTGTAGTCAAGTACCTGAATGGGATAAATCATCGAAGCTACTGCTAACGCCGTGCGGCGCGTGTGCGCGGTTCTCAACGTACTAAAAGACACATCTCGTTAACAGTGGCTTACGATGCCTTTCCATAAATGTCGAATTGAAAATTTAACTACGATATCTTGTAGGTGTAAGTAACAATGATAATACGCAATTTATTTTTAAAACCCGTCTCAAATAGTCAGGAAAAATAAAAGTGATTTTGGGATAAATCTAGCATGCATCTACCTTGAAAATTCTGTCTTTCTGGAATGACAATGTCAATGTATGACAAATTATACATTTTTGAAAGCAGAATTAAGAACACTATTCATCTGCGGTAAAATCCAATGTGCCGCCTATAACACAACTTTGCCTATTAAAGCGACTTCGTATCTCTTACAGATCCCTATGGTAAGGGTAGAATTTGAAACACCCCGTATAGACCTGCTTGCATGTTTTATGAAATGGATAAGCATTACATGGCATAAGCATGATGCAGCATACCTCGTCAACGACTTCGACACAGGGTACATCGATCACTGAGAAGCAGCAGTGAAACAAAAAATAATGATTAATTGATTATTCAAGCGGTGAGACGAGATTCGTAGATTATTAGTAATAGGGTTGTTAACCAACCAACAAGATGCCATCCTTCATCATCACGCACTTTCATGATGAGTCGTTTAGCTGGACGATCGGGCTTAGTAGTGACCATGGCGAAATTCTGGAGTCTCACACTTTTTTACCTCAGAATGCTTATAAAGCGTTTTTGTAGATTCATACATCTGTCATGTAGACATAAGGTGGATGGACCATGAAAGGATAATTTAACAAATAAACAATTAACACTGTGTTTTATTATGTAACTTATAAAACATTTTTTATTGCAGAATTGATCATAACTAATTGAACTCAAATTATATCAAAATTATTTGCATAACAGAAAACATAATGTTAAAATTGAAAATATAACTAGTAATGTATGGAGTTCCACAAGGAACAATATATTTTTTAATGTATGTATCAACGACTTATATAATCTATCAACAAAAAGTGAGAAAATATGATTTGCAGACGAGACCACCATCATCGATAAAGCCAGAACTTGGCCAACATTAAAAGAAGAAGAAATTGAAAATGATTTAATATAGATAATAGACTGGTTCGATAATCAATTATTTACTATTCATTATAAAAAAAAACTACTTTATTCCCTTCCCATCTTACATATTTCCGATATATCATAATCAGCTAAATGTAAAGAAAACAAATCTCCAAAATGTATATATATATAATATATATATATATATAATATATATATATATATATAATATATATATATATATAATATATATATATATATATATATATATATAATATATATATATATAGGTTTTTGAAGATGAAGGTCTTCCGCTTCGTGGTTCACCTTCAGTTGACTTTCTCTTCTGAAAGTGCCTTAAACCTGGCCTGCTGAAGTTTAGCAAGAGCTTCCGTTGCGCTTTGCCCAAGTCTGTAGTAAAACCTGAAGCACACCGTTGCTCGAAATTGATGTCACTCAAGTTTAGAACACAATATAAAAAACTGTTTTACAAAAAAAAACGCTATGGACAAACAAATGACTCGAGCGAGTTCAAAATTGTACTGGAGGCGGATCACATGTTACCCTTTCTCCCCTCCAAGACCAGTGCCTCCAGTGTTCCAGATCGAACGCTAGGATGCCAGTCTCATCACTTAATTTACAGTCCTCGTAAATATTATTATAACATCACATACGCCTTGTTCTCCATACTTTTAACGTCACGATTTTAGCACCCGTATAACATCGCTTATGCCTGAAACTTTTCAAATTCAAACCTACCTGGTATAGATGGTGGAGGTGCCTGCCCACCACCAAATTGACTGCCATACTGGTGATGCTGGTCCCTAGTCATCTTCATCTCAAACCCCTGCTGCTTTTGTTGCGCAGTCTTCGAGGTCGATGATGTGGATTGCGCTGCAGGTTGGACAGCAGGTGGTTGCTGAGGTTTCGAGGCTTCAGTTTCTTCCGAAAATGCATCTTGATGTGTGAAGCCATTCGTGATGGGAGAGTCATCCAATGCTTTCATCGCTTCCAAGGCTGCCAGCTCCTCGAGGACTTCTGGTGGCGGTGCAGGCGGAGGTTGTTGCGGTGGGGAGGAAACTATGTCATCCTGGAACAGCGATTTTTATAGATTGAAACGAAATTAGAAATATTGTGATGACCCAGTAGCTAGAACTTTAGGTATCGGTGAGATACCCTCTTAGATCGCCCAGAAGATTCGCCACGCTTCGGAAGATATCGACGCTTAGGTGACCAATTATGCGACCGTGTATCGAGAGCGATCGAGTTCACGTTCGAGAGTGTTCGTCGTCATCGAGTTGAATCTATTGCCATCTGGACGCCTTCCATGCTGGTCCTCGACTCGGTTGGAAAACGCTAGAGTATTTCTTGACTAGTAGACAGGGCAATAAATATAGGCAGAGAAGGCGGAAGCAACACAGTCAACGGGCAGCGACCGATGAGTAAATATAGTCCAGACCATATGGTTATAAATTTGTCATAAATTAGTTGCAAGTGTTGTTATAAATTAGTGTAGCAGTAACAAATTAGACTTTAAGCAGCACAAACGGTGTTTCTGTTGCAATATGGTAATACGCATGGGTCAAGGGCATAGTAGGGAACATGTGTTACGGGTAAAACTATAACAAAATTAAGTCGTTTATTTTAACAGCTTGTAGAACCCGCCAAAAGAAGTTTATATATCAAAAATCACCCATATAAAAGTTGCATAATTATAAGAGAGTTAGCTTACATTATTAAAAACTATTTAGAAAAAAACATTATCAAGTTTTACAAAAACCGTTCAAAATTCTCCCCATTTGTTCGATTAACGCGAGCAGACCAAGGAATGGGTTCATTGCGCCCTATCCATCTATTCGGAAACTCATTATGTATTTAGATGATCATGAACTTCTCGTCTAAAATGTGGTGGAGCCCCATCATATAGGAATCACATATTCTCTCTCACATTTAGAGGGACATCTTCTAATAATTCTGGCAGATTGGGTCAAAGAAAATCTAAAGACCGGTCAGTCGAGGTGAAAAAAAGTGGGGTCCAATACGCATGCCATTTACCATGCCAGCCCAAACATTTAATGAAGTTCTTTTTACAGCATGGGGAATTTCTACTGCCCAAACATGATTGTTGTGGAAATTGTGCACTCCATTTCGTGTAAATGTGGTCTCGTGTGTACACAAAATTAACTTCGTAAAATTTTTATTTCTGCCGAACTATTCCAAAACCCCTGGCAAAATGTACCTCTTCTGGGATGATCTTCAGGTTGTAACGCTTGTACCTGTTGATAATGATATGAGTAACACTGTTCTTGTCGTGTTGTCTTCCACACTTTACTATGAGAAACTTCAACTTGAGCTGCGATGGTTCTAGTACTCATTTAACATTTAAGAGACATATCTCAAATATTTTGCAATTACAACATTCGCCAGTCGTCTGAGAAGTAAAAGCTAGAGATATAGATATAAGCACAGAAGCCTCACCTCTAGCGTGTCCATTCCATCACTCGGTAAAGATGGTACCACATCTGGTGGCACTCCGGACCACTGTGGCACTGGCGGCGTTGATAGGGGAGCATCTTCATCCCACTCTGGGTCTTCTAGCATCTGCCCATACTCGTCGCTCTCTTCCACCACTAACGAGGGGAAGTTGCCAACTATCCCATCATCCAATAATTCTCCTTTCCACCAGCCATCGTCCACGCTGTGCGCTTGTCTGCTGAGGATGCGGATCACTTGTCCTTCTTCAAAGGTCAGCTCATCATCAGCTACAAAATGGAGTAGATTATGTCATCATCCCTCAATAAATATCAACAACGATTGGATTCAGCTCCAACATTATTAGTAATTCACATCAACTATCAAACATGAAATTCTAATAAAAAAAGAGAGGGAATCATGCGGAGAAAGGTATAGAACTAATACAAAAAATAATGGTCAGGAGTGGAAGAACCATCCTCAGCGCTGTGTGGCTTTGAAAGGAAGTGATTTTGAAGGTGACAATATAAAATTGTAACTAGATTTGAATTAAAAAAAAATAAAAATATTAATCTCATCACTCTATTTACAGTCCTCGTATATAACAAATCGAAAAAAAGTATGGGCAATTGCGCAAGAAAAAATCGAGGAAAAAATAATCTGACTCGAGCAGAAAAAAAGGATAGATAACCCGAGCAATACGTTTTTCTGCTTGTTTCAACAAAGCTCCTTGATTTACACTGTAATCGATATCTAAAAAGTTCTACAAAAGCGTAGATCGCTAGTTAGGAATTATCAGGTAGTAATGTTTTTGCTTTTGTTGATGCAGTACATTTTGAAGTTTGAAGTACTTATTTTTGTGTTTCAGTTTAAAAACTGTTTATTTCTTTATTGTATTAGGATCTCAATACAAAATCCTGACAAAAGTTGATTTCTAACTTATCTGCCTTAGATAATCATGTTTTTCAATAAATGATGTTAATTATAACGATTTTCGGTTACAAAGACTTTACAATTGAGGGTAAGATTTTCCTAGACATGGGGAAATGTCTTGCACATTAATTTAATGTCAGTCCAATAAAATTGTCGACTAAGTGAAAACTGTGTAAGATCTTCACATATAGGTCTTCAAATAATGAAGAACTCACTGACTTCACTATCCAATTTTGATCATGGCAATACGTTATTCTGCCCGAATCTGAACGATCTTGAAAGAACGTATTCCAAACTTCTCCTAATATGAAATTTCTTCGATTTCGACTTGTTCAATAAGTTGTAGCTTGATCCCATGCTAGATTCTATTTTTCATATATACCTTCCCCAACATAGTCATACATCGCCACACAGTACTCTGTAGCCTCTCTCTTTTCTTCTTCTTTTCCTTTTCCTGCCGATATAACCGAGATCTGTTCAGGTGACTGCGTTGCCGTTTCTGCCTGCCGCTGTGTGTCGTCATTATCCACCGTGTAGTCCACCTTAAATAAACAAATCAGTGTAGAAGATAAATTATGAACAAACTCAAATAAAAAAATTAATATGGCCTATAGTCAGCTACCAAAATGGAAGAGAAAAACACAGCGTACGCTACTGTCAAGGGCGAAGTGTGTCCTTTATCGCGGTAAGATCCGTGTACATTCACCGCAATAGCAGTACCAGTCTTGTTCTTCTGTTACTCTTTGTCATTTTGGTACTAATTGGCTTATTTAGAGGAGACGATAAGCCTGCCATTATTTCCAAATGAAATGGACCTATTGCTGTATCTTGGTACTAAAATTACCTTGCTAGGCGTAAAACCTTGAGACGTATCCCATCTCTCCTTTCATCGATTGTCAGAAACGCTCCTTAAGCATGTCGTAACCCCCACTCCCCGGTCTTCAATTTCCAATCCCCAATTCACAAAAACCTTCCACTGTTTGTACTTGACTACAAAACTTGGTCTAAAAACTAAAGATCTTTAACCTACACACAGTAATCAAATCAATGTTTGCTATGTAAGTACAGTGTGGGGTGTATCAAGTAGATTGAATTTATACTTCCTACGCATATTTTTTCGTTTTTAAAAACTTTGAGAAGCATTCCGGGAAATCAGCACCGCACCCATGTTGTGTGTAATTAACATCACAGAAAAATTAGGAATGACGCATCACATACTAAACATTTTCGCACTGCCTTACATCTAGGTGCTGATTTGTATTTTCTACTTGACATCGTAAAATAAATTTCTATAAAATTTAAATGACCTCTTATCGCACTCTTTTTTA
The DNA here is from genome assembly GCA_963669975.1 of Acanthoscelides obtectus. Taxonomy (NCBI): domain Eukaryota; kingdom Metazoa; phylum Arthropoda; class Insecta; order Coleoptera; family Chrysomelidae; genus Acanthoscelides; species Acanthoscelides obtectus. The sequence goes on from CAVLJG010000004.1 coordinate 28,789,899, forward strand.
GCTTTTTAGCTCTGCATACATCTCAAGTAAGTGTACTTGAGACAAGAAATCGATAGAATTATCATCAACACAGATTATTAACACAAAAATCACTATGCACCTGTGCACTGCCCTTTCATTCCAGCTATAGTATACAACCTACACCTTAGACCTCCAATAATGCCATCTCTGAAGCATATGTTATATCTCATCAGAGCCAAACATTGATAGGTGACGCATCATGACGCTTGGGCAACACGCACAGCTACTCAATAGTAACCTTGTGTGAAAATCCGAGCGATACTTCTCAGGTTATACGCGTTTAGATTAACGGACAGACCGATAATCAGACCGACGAAAATGAGTGTCATGGTTTTTCGAAATTTTTCACGATTACAATACTTTCTCGCCAGCTGGCGTAGGAAGTGAAAATTATGGAGAGCGATATAAGTGAAAGATTGCAAATCACCCAACATTACATATTATGAATAACAGAACTTCGCTGCAAATGGCTGAAACGCAACTGCCAATATTATTATAACAATGAGGTTATACTTTTTCGTTCATATAACTACCCCAGAATTAAGTTATCCTTTGATACGTACCGATGAAAATGAAATTTGATTGACAAGAGCTGGAGTTCCAGATGCAGACGTAACAGGTGGTTCCCTTTCAATGTCCAGGTAGTTCTGCGGGACGAATCCTTCTTCTCCTCGATAGTTTCTGGCCCTTAACCAACCGTCTCCATCACCTTCTCCTACTACTTCCAATTGTTCATTTTCTACTATCGTTAGTTCATCTGGATGTTGAGCCTAAAAAATAAAAATCCACAAATATGTATTATACTCATTGATAAAACATAGAACACCCAGTAAAAAGGATTTTATTTAAATGACATTTTATATAGAGCTAGACACGAGCAAGAGAACGTAGTGATTCAATTTTGAGATGAAAACATTTTCTGTGTCGCCATACCAATACCGTCTTATTCGTCCAGTGGTCGGACCATGTCTCTCATTCCAAGTTGGCTGTACTTGGTTCCGAAAAGTTGATGGCATTTCTAGAGGATGATGGAAACATGCCACATTTATTCGATCATATCCCACACTTGTTCAATGTGAATAAAGAATTTCCCATTGAAAAAAATACATAATAACGTGCTAACCCCTATATTCATGGAAACTACAAAAAAAGATATTGCTGAAAAACAAAATGTATTAACTTCAGCAGATTTACAGTTCATGAAAAACAAAATTCATCAGAAACTAAAACAACATAAATTTAAAATTTTAGCATGACCATTTAGCATTGTATAACCTTTGCAAAAGCCATTCTTTGTTTGATCTATTGTGAAGAAAAAGAAATGTCTTTCTGTTTTGGATCTTGGATTCGTTCACCAACTCCGTCGTGAAAATATTCTTTTTTTGCTTCTAACACGATAGCGTGGTATGGTGGCTTCAAAATTAGGATCCACGTGGACTTCAGAAGCCAGTTCAGTCCCTTCTCGAACAAAATTAATCTGATCATAAGTTCTCAAAAAAAAATCTAAGCCTTCGGACTGCAGAGGTTTGCTAATGTAATTGATATGATTCAAAGTTTTGTACCAGATAACAATAGAACATAGGAATTTAAACTGTTACAAATTATTCAATATTCCACTTACTTCATCTCTTATCATGATGTCGATTTCTTGATCCTCGTAAATGCTTAACAAAGCGTCATAAAAATTCCAGGAAAAAGGGAAGAGAAGAAGAAATGGGCACATGAATATTTGGAGGTACTTACAGTGTATGAATACAATGCTGTGCATTTCAGCAAAGGAACTGACGCTCTTTTTTCTGCAGACCCAGTACTTTCTGCGGTTTCGGTTTCAGCTGAATCTTCTGTGCCCCAGTCCACTTGAGTAGGGTCCTCCCATCCCGCTGTCAAATTCTCAATTCGCTGTCGTTCCTGGTCTAGAACGGCTGCAAAGTTAAAGTAACCACTTAGGTTAAACGGAGAGCGATTTAATTTTGAAAGAAAAATCTTTCCAGTAAGGTATTGTAACATTTTTGGTATATTAGCTTTCCGTCTGCCCAACCGCATGCGGCGCCATCTTTGGAATTGTCAGTACGGTATGGGGACTTTTGAGACAGAAGAATAAAAGCAAATAGGGATATTAGTGGTCTTGGAACAATCATTTTTCAGGTGGATCTATATCTAGCCTTACCATCGACGTCAGCGCTCTCATACTGGTGCTCTGATTGGCTTTCTCTTCTGACCATTTCATCATCACTACTGTCCCTTCTTGTGGAAGCAGGTTCAGCACCTGTTGAAGCGGGAACCGTTGATCCATCACCTTCAGCAAAGTCACTGTCGTAATAGGAATCTGAACTGGGATGATCCTAGAACAGAAAAAATTACGAGACTAACTATTTTAATCCAATAACATTCTTTTTTAGTACCTATAAATTGAAAATATGATGCTACTTGATCTTCAAAATAAACACCAAGAATGCAAAGTTATAATTTCTTCATCATAGACTGTCAGACTTTTTAAAAAATCAAGTACAAAAAGGCCAGCGTATGCACTGAAACAGAAATCCACTAATATTATAAATGAAAAACTGTGGAAGTTTTTCACCTTATCACGCCAAAATGGCTGAACAGATCTGGTTGAAATTTGGTACAGAGATAGTTTATAGTCTGGACTACAACCTAGGCTACTTGGCGAAACAGCATACTCGTATAATCCAGATCGATCATCACTTACAGCTAAGTTGGTTTCACCTGTGAATTATATTACACTTTCCTGACGCCGAATGCATAGAAATAAATAAAATATATCTAGCCTTGACTTCCTTTGGCTGGTATTCAATTTTAATGATCACCTTCTTTAGTCTTATGTTTGGGTAACACGCTGTATTGCTTCGTCTGCTCCTTAAAATTCATTTTTGCTAAGATCAAGTTAGTATAAATAAAGCTGCAAACGACATGGTTACGGCGTATTCATTACTAAGCAGCAACGCGACTCTCTTAAGGTGCACGTGCACTGAGAAGGGAAGCGATTTGTGCGATGCCACCTGACTATGTTTGACATACGGCTGTCTCTTTCTGACTTCATTGTTTAGCATTCTTGATTGAAATTTACGCGCGATACAAAAACGCTTCCCTACTATGCGTGTGCACCTTAAAAATTCTTCATAATTTTTGGCTGAATTTCTATGACTTTGAGAGCTCGACACACACTGCGCGAAGCTGCCAGCCGCACGTAACTGACACTACGTTTTTGAACAGTCCATTCTACTCGGCAGCTGCAGGGATGCTTTGCATAATAAAGCAAATGCGCGTTAAGCGATTCGCGTATAAAAAAACTTACCGATAGGGAACTCGCCGATCGTTGTATATCTTGGACGTTTAGTGATTCTGCCTCCCGCATACATTCATCTACGTTAACTCCGCCTTGTCTCAAACATTCTATCCTAGCCTCCGCCTTAGTTTTTGAAGTCTCCGCTCTTCGAATGTTTTGCTTCAAATCGTCGATTTTCGTTTCTAGATCCGGACCGTTTGGATCGTTTGGATCCGTCTGAAAATGACAGTTCTTCTCAAAAAACACTCCTCATTTTTCATGACTGGTACTCATGCAGGGTATCCCAGAATCAGATGAGAATCTCTCGAATGCATACGAAATACAAGAAAAAATGCTATGAGCTCCTACGACAAAATGTCATACGGACCTTCTCGACGAAGATACAAATTCGTAACTCAAAATTGATTTTTGTTAACTCTTGAAAGATTATAATTTAACCGAGCTTATACAATAGATGACAATTGTTCCACTACCCTGAGCGTCAAACGTTTTTACTTGTAATGAAATTATCTTGTGTGGTTCTAGTACTGATTATTTAGGATTTATTTTATGTTTATTTTATTTCTTGTTCGCTCCTATCATAATTATGAATTGAGAGGGTAATTGCTTAGGACTTCTATGTATACTATGTTTGATGTTGTACGATTGTCTGGTTAGTCCAATCATATTAGATGAAAATACCCCTGGCTTGCGAAATTATTGTAAAGTCTGGTTTTATTGCTGCAAGCTGTGCAAGGGGGTATTTAAAACATGACTAATATGATTAGACTAGGTAGCAAAATGTATTCTGCAGTTCCAACTCGAGATGAGCCAGCACTTTCTCAAGTCTATGCCAACCAGAAAGAATATTTGACAGCTCTTTGGTTTGACCCTGAGTTTGATTTGCCCCCATGGGGGCAAATCAAACTTTGACCGGAGGCTGCAGCCTTTTGAATTCTCAGTAGCTTGAGATGATTGCGTCTGCCGTTTGGACGCTATATTTTTAGGTGAATGGCCAACTTTTAAAGTCGGTTCAGTAGTACCATTGATTATTCACAAACTTTACCTCTTTATAGTATTAGTGTAGATTGTAACCAACAAGGACTTCATATGATGATGTCCATAGAAAACAGCTGATGAGGGTATGTTTTGCTATAGTAGTATCTAACCTCCAATAGTAGGAGAGAGTACAGAAAGAAGAACGTCATTTTAGAAAGCCCGATCTTCCTATAAAATAATATACGTTGTTGAACCGTTTTTGAGAAAAAAAAAGTACATTAATAATAGTTCCGTAATTATCGCCTCGAGAAAGTCCATAATATAAATTATCAGATCATGTAATCAAGGTTTAGATTATTGCAGAACTCTTTAGGGATGAGCTGCAAAGTCAATTGATAGGAAAAGTATTCAAGCACGATATTCAAAAATAGATCAGTTTATCAAAATCAAGCATTTTCCAACTAAAAGATTAGGCATTCCAAAAAATACCTGGTACTTCGATATTTGCCTTCATGCCTTTATGATCATTTTATCAGGTAAAGAAATAAGTTTGTGCGGTTGCTGTATATCGCACATTACCATGGATGTTGTTGATCGATAGGATCTTCAACAGGTTATGGACGCAAACTCCAGGACGTGCCAAGAGCTTGCAGAAATGTTCAGAGTGAGTCCTGAAATTATTCGTTTGCATCTTCATCAGCTAGGAAAGACGTGGAAGTTAAGTAAATAGGTCCCACATGAACTGATAAATGATAACAAATTAAGTCGTCTTACCATTTGTTCAGTAAGCATTTCACGCCATTTCTTAAACGGTTATTAACCTGCGACGAAAAATGGATCTTGTATTCGAATTCTAAGCATTTGTATCATAGGTTGTCGCCTACTATGATTCGGTACCACACACGCCCAAGGCTTCCTTGCACCCAAACAAGGTGTTGTTGTGTGTTTGGTGATCAGCAACTGGAATTGTCCATTATGAGTTTTTGGAAAGGGGTCAAACCATCACTGCTAACTTGTATTGTGAGCAGCTTCAACGAGTACAAGCAGCACTCATCCAGAAACAGCCTTCTTTGATCAATCGGAAGAAAGTGATATTCTTGCAGGATAACGCCAAGGCTTAAACCGCAAGAGTGACCCGAGAAAAAATTTCTGATCTCGGCTGGGAAACGTTACCGCACCCGCCATATTCTGCAGACATTTCGCCCAGTGATTATCAACTTTTTTTGTCTCTTGGCAACTGTATGAGGCACTGACAGTCCACAACTCGAGATGGTGTAATAAATGCAGTCCTCCAAATCCAGGGAGTTCTATAATACCTGCATATAAAAATTGGTTCCACGTTGGCAAAGGGTCATTGAATGAGATGGTAATTACTTCGACGAATAGTGTATTATTGTTTCTCAATAAAAAATTATATTTTTCTACTAAACACCGCACGAACTTATTTGGTTACCTGATATCATATTAATAATAATTATAAAATATCAAACAAATTAAGAATATTTCTTCATACTACCCCTTTACCTTTTGTCCCTGTTCTCTCATACTATTATACATCTGCAACTTGCGCGTGCATTCCCTTATAGTATTGACATCCCTGGCTATCCTGGTAGCCCATCTTCGAGCCTCTTTGGCCAAGGTTTCTTGACATTCAGCCGAGACTGGTGCGCTTACTTTGTCCACAGGGTCGTTGTCACAACGGTCAAAGTCGTACGTTATGTGCTGTTTCAGTACGGGGTAGAAGAGGTAGCAGCATTGCAGGTTGTATTCCCTAAAAAGGAATCATGTAGTTTAGCTTGTCAAATATCTTTAACGGGTACAAAATTCGGCTGCAACAATATTTCAATCCATTGTCCATATCTGTTCTTGAAAATGAGTCAGTAAAATAATTACATAATATGAAGAAAGTGGGCGTAGTTCTCTCATTTTTAGAGGCATTTTTCTGGCAGCTTCTGACGTGAATAAGTTTGTGAATACGTCCATTTTTGACAGGTTTTTCATATCATTAAATGTTTCTTCACGAAATTAACTACATATTTAGATATGATACTGATTGACGATGGTGTGATTCCTGTATCGCTTTTTTCCTGCTATTTATCAAGGGAAACAGCTTACGAGATCTGTAAATTAAGAGATGAGACTAATTTTTTTAATTTTTTTATTCAAACATAATCACAACTTCATATTGTCACCCTCAAAATAACTTCCTTCTGAAGCACCATAGCGGTACTTGAACTCAGATACTGCCGCCTTCAGCTGGTCGGTTATAGCCATTGGACTCAAGTTAGATGAATAAGGAGGATGAGGAGCGACAAAAATGTTTTTACTGACCAAAGACTCGTTTATTGACATTGCTGTGTCACAAGGAGCATTATCGTGATACAACGCCGAGTTGTTCTTGATCTGTTGGACGCTGGTGTGAGTCAAATTTAACTCTTCACCGATCGCTCTGACTGTCAACCAAAATTCATGTCATTGATTTTTAGAAGACAGTAGGAAAAACTATTTCACAAAAAAATTGATTAGGACAATCTAATGACTCGAGCGAGTTCAAACTTGCACTGAAGGCGGATCACATGTTCCCCTGTCTCCCCCTCCAAGCCGGGCGTCTCTAGTGTTGCGAAATCGAAGGCTGCGTTGCCCGTCTCATCGCTTAATTTACAGACCTCGTATCTATCAGGGAAGCGTTAAAGGATACAGTTCATAGAGGAATAGTAGAACCGCGCTCACTTTCTATAAGATATTCTACTACCTCGTTTTCAAGAAGTGACATCTGTCGTAGGCGGGTAACAGTGCAACGTAGTATTTTGAAATTTACGCCTTTAAGTTTGACAAATATACACTAGGCTGTAGAAAAAATAGTTTAACTCCCAGTACAACGAGCAACGACGACCAATATTCTCAGATACCGAGCAACAGTTTATTTGCAAATTTGGAGAGGACAATCACAGTCATCATTGAGAATTTTTCTGATGGTTTTCCCTCTTTGTGCATTTATAATCAAATTCTTATCTTACGTGCTGTTTCCGTTGAACCGGACAGCTTGCGCCTTGTAAACCGACAAATGAACAGCTAGTAAACCAAATCCTGAATCTAGAATCAGAATCAATCCGATTAGAACTCGTTAAATACAACAGAACTTCCATTAGTGTAGTTTTGAACACCAGAATAGTATCATACCAAGCACAAATAAGTTTTGTAGGCTTTAAAGTCGTCCAGTGACAGTGAAGTTATGGGCAAAAAATTTCAGAACACGTCCAAACTTTATCTGACGATGCTTTTAACCTTTGGTTACTTTTGTGCGTAACTTTTTGACGTTTTTCAGCAGTCTAGTCATTTAGGGAGGAAAAATTGTGTAGTTTGAACGTTAAATAGATATATCAACATGTTGGAAGCACTGTGTCAAACTACTCACCATTTTTTATTTTGAGTTAATCAAAGTGCGATCTCATTAAAAAACGTCTAAACTATAAAAGTAAAAAAATAGGAAATATTTATCAAGGTCTTCTGTATAAAATATCAAATTTACTTTACCTAGTCAGTTGTTTGGCTTGGTCTCGGATGGTGCTGTATGAATTCTGCATAGCAGAACATGTCAGCAGCTCTGTCCTTCCCATCAGTGTCAAATATTCAGCCACTTTTTCGTATACACCGCTTTCCATAGCCTGCATGCACTGTTGAAGGTCCACCACAAAGTACCTTAAGGAAAAAGCACATTATAGTATAAACTAGATATGAATTCAAAATGTGTATCCTAAAGGTGGTACAAAATGTGATAGTGGTTCAAAAAATAGTTGAATTATTTCTAGAGGTACACTGTAAATCTAAGAATAATAGGAAAAGTCTTATATACGTGATCATGTGTCGAAAATGCCCCCTCCTGGAGATACAGGATGTTACAATTTTTAAATGGAAGAAAATATGTGTACTAAGGAATTGACATTTTGCATGAAAAATATGCAGGGTGTCTGCGAAAGGTTAGAAATCTCGAAACTAGAGATACTACTGACCAAAATATGTGAATTGACCTAAACATACCTCAGTCCAAAAGTTGATAGCTTGCGAGATACAGGGTGTCAAAGTTACAATGACAAATTAGAAATATTTCGAAAACTATTAGCTTTAGATACTTCTAACAAGTAAAACTTTTTTGTTGTGGAAATACGAGAAAATAAGATTTTTCGGTCAGTTGTTGTATACAGGGTAGCACAAAAAGTTATGATAAGTTATTTACCGACATAGTGCGGTAAGTTGCGCCCTCCAGAAGTTTGGGAATAAAAAATAACGGATTCTTATTTCTCATACTAGAAAACCTCCCTATATCGAGTTTTATGCCAAAATCTGAAATACTTCTCAAGCAATAAGGAAACATAGAAAATAAAATTGTAACTTTGACACCCTGTATCTCGCAAACTATCAGCTTTCATCAGATTTCCCAACCTTTCGCAGTCACCCTGTAAATAAAAGCTCAGACTACACCAGTGGCGTAGGAATTGAAAATTTTCATCCCTGCAGAAACGACATTGACCTCAGGCTGTCCAAACCGTGCGAGAACCGAATATTGCTCCTTAACAAAAACTATGCAAATAAATCATTTATGGATTATTATATATGATACCAAGACATATTTCTAAAACATTCACATGACCTTCATATCAAAGATTATTATTGTTAATGGAATTACCAACTTTCTTATTACATATTCGGATAGATCCTTTTAGAACGAAGGTATTGATATGATAGACCTATGAGTTTTGACAATTAGTTGAGCTATTGGGTACTTTATCTAAAAAAACGTCAAAGTTTGACAATCTGAGTCTGCTATCTTGATAGTTGGAATAGTGAACTTTGTGTCAAAGGGATTTATTATACCCAATTTTAGCCTATTTCATCCATTTCTTGAATTCATTGAATGATCAATACGTCGTAGCCAAAAACGCTAGATGTAATTTTCTTCGCAAAAAAATTAAATGGAACGCCCTATATATTTTTGAACTGTCGGATATCCATTTTTATGAGCTTTTTCTAATATGAGGTTGTAATCAGTCTGTTCAAAGGTTTCTGCTACTTGCTTAAAAAACGGATATTTCTCTATTCAGTCACCATGGAAAAAAAAATTGACAATCTAACTGTAAAATCAGGCTTTTAAACAGAAACCAATTAATCCAGTTCTTTTGTGCTGTAATTAATTTTTACAGATTGATATAAATTAATTTTTTGATATGTTTAAAAATGACGAATATAAGTAAGCATAACTAAAATTTAAACAATTTTAACTTTCAAAAATGTTGAATACACAATCACAGTTTTCGAATGAATGTTTGTTTCACACTAAATAAAAGTCGTTTATTTTTATTATTATAATTTTGTAGCATGTATTCACTGATATTTAGAAACGCTTATTGATATCCTCCACATTGGGTTCCTGTATATGCCAGCTCAGAATTTTTTCAAAACACCTAGTATATGATCACCAACAGAATGGAATAAAGGCGCGTACATTATCACTCGATTTAATATTTTACTAGATCTCGATGGAATTCATCCTGAAACACCTAGAGTATGTGCTAAAGCCATGCACAAAGCAACAACAAAAACGTGACTAGAATGATTACCTGGTCTGGTGAGCATTGGCCGCCGCGAGGCACAAAAGGTAATCGTTCCTAGCTCCAGTGGACTTTTCCTCCAGTTGGTCGCGCTTCGTGGAAAACTTGGCGCTGTTCTTTTGTAACGAGGTAATTGATTGGAAAAAGGAACCTTTCTTTTTCTTCAGCCTGCAAAATGCACTCGAAGTCACTCAATTCACAATGTTTTTCATATTTGGTGTGGGAAACAGATTTAATGCAGCACAGGGTGGTGCGGTTTTCAGATTCAGCAACCAAGCTTAATTTCAAATCAGAATTACTCCCAGAATATAATGGCAGTGTCTCAAATTCGTATAGAAAGCAAGAAATAGTGTCACAAGTTCCCAAAGGCGTATTTAGGGTTAAGCCCCTCCCAGAGTCCATAAGATAATATGTTTTTCTCATACAAAACAGCAATAGTAATTTTCTATACCTGTGTCTAACTTGAAACTCAAAACAATATTTGACTCTTATTCAGAAATAATGATGTTTTGCCGATTTTTGAAAATGTATAGGATGAAATGTTAGCAGTGATTTTGTTACGATTTTTGAGGCAAGTTTTTGTGATCTGGTTGCCACTAAGGTTGGTACAGACACTTATTCTACACGTAAGTTTTACTTGCACAGTCTTAAGTCGTAATTAGTTACGTGTGACACCAAATTGTCCGATTGCGCCTGTACAAGACTTTGTATACACTGAGAACCAATTTTATCTGACGGCTTGAGTTCAATGTGTACGAGAAGGAAGTGTGTATAGACACATATGTTAGAAACAGATAGAAGCCGCCTAGCTAGCAAAGTTGCCTAGCAACGCTGACGCGGCATTCTGCCGCGGTGCCTATATATTTCCTTGAGATGCATATTGAAAATATACGTTAGTTTATCCTTTGAATCCTTTTGAATTGTGAATTTTGTCAAATATGTCTAGAATTAATTCCCGATCGGTCCTACCGGCGCTCAATTTTAGGCCGAAATGAAAGGTCACGATCGGCACAAATCCTGCAACATGGCATTATTGGTTCGTTTGATAACACCCCATGGTGTACATTCCAAGGCGATTTTGGTCAGTACCCATCTAGCGCTGATTGGGGAGTGTCGTCCTGCTTCGAAATGGTTTTCACCTGCGTAAACGCAGGCAGTGATAATTTGTATGGCCTAACATATTGGCACCGCGGCAGACTGCACGACCTTTTGCGTCACCGTTGCTAGGCAATGTGGTGATGACCTTAGCTCTTCAGCCGGTTTCTACACACACTTCTCGCGCTTCTCTCTCGTACACATTGAGCTCAAGCCGTCAGACAAATTTGGTTGTCCATGTATGTATGATGACTACCTGACGTTGGATACCACAAACTTATAGGACTTGATGTCATTATACCTTTTGTGTGATCTGAACCCCCTTCAGAACTCTGTGCTGGATACGCCAGTCCAACGTTATACAAAAATATCCTACGGTGTTTTATTTCGGAGTTACAGGTCCCTAAGTGGCACTCTGATATTTGGTTTGGAAAATAAATAACCCTCAAGGTAATTTTGACAGCATCGTAACCAGTTGTGTCACATGACGGTGTTTATTAAAAAATATAAAGTTATGTGAATCAGCAAAGACGGACTAGTCCACAATATTGCTGACATTTTATTAATATAATATTTTTGAGAAGCATTTTTTGCACAAAAACGAATTCTTATGCGATTTCCATGGAATGATCTATACTTGAGAAAGGCAGCTTTGTTTTAGCACTGTTCCTACCGTTCCACAAAATGGTCGACAAGGTTCTAAAGCCATATTTTTGAAAACGAGAGCAACTGGGCGTGGTTCTCTTGCCTTTCGGGGGCTGTATGCCTGAGCACTGATGAAAAGTCGCTCCGCAGTCATTATCGGGAAAAAGTACAGAAGTCTCGCCTTCGTCCATCAGTCTGAACAAAGACGAAGTAAACTTTGTGATAAGCGTTTGGTGATATGAAGGACCTAGAAACATATTATTCTGCCAAAAATGGATGTATTCACAAACTAGCGTGAAATGTCAAGGTATTAGAATTTGGGATCCCCAGGGAGCGTTGATTTTGCTGCGCTCAGGGTCTACGGGTTTTGTGGCTCTCTTATTACGAATCTACTATTAGAAACAATATATTGTCAAAACCAGTATATTGTATCTAGGACCAAAATATCGTGTGTAAGTAGGCAATGAAAAAAGCCTACCAATAGTTTGACAAGCTGATCTTCATCCTCATCCCATACGATATGATGACATAGGACCCTTACGTTCTCTGGCCCATAGCTTCTGGACGTTCTGAGCTATTTACAAGATGTCACACCACCATCAGTCTCGTCACGGAGTCAGAAAACTAAGTATTCTAAAAAAACTCGCAATTTTCTCTATGCGTGTATGCATAAACCTACTTGTTTGCTTCCTGTTCGTCTGTCTCCAAGACTAGACTTATACCGAACTGATGAGTCGCTTATGATTACGAAACAAAACTGTCTGCGGTTGGTTAAGCTTACAGAGACGGAAAGCAAGTATGCTCATTTCAACTAATATTATTGTTACTGTACTTCAAACAAGAGTACGTTTTGTCAGGGGAAAGATCAGGCGTTCTTAAAATGTCTTAGATGAGTCATTATTATACAGGGTGGATAAAGTATTAGCACTTTTGTGTTAATGCTAGCCGATTCCTGGCGAACCGATTGAGTTATTTTCTGTTAATACGATCATATGAGGCGCTGGGTGGTAATTATGCTATCAAAATTCAGTTGAATCGTTCAAAAGGTATTTGAGGAAAATTCTTCTCGACAGCGTCATCTAGGGCTTGTAACTCCGTAGGATATTTTTTCATGGCAACTTCTAATACTAGTTTCTATAAGCATGCGAGCTATTGCCATCTTATTTTGAGATGCCCCGTTTGGTACAATAAAACAATTCTTCATGAATAAGATATGTAGAGAAACTACATACTATAACAGACGTGAATTGAAATCCTAAATACCAAGGTACCGCGACTAAAGAGTTAAAGTATCTTGTTTATCCCATTTTTGAACTATTTAAAGTTAGTGATGATAATCTCCATGACAAACTCATTTTATATATACTCAGGTTCAAAATAAGCGCAATAAGCAAATTTAAGGTCAAATTTGTAACGTTAAAATTTATGTATTTTTCACCCGATTCCATTGATTAATTCGGAAGGAGGTAGGTACGCTCATTGAATTTATTATTTAAACATGAGTTCTTGATTGTAGTCACGCTTTGACTGGTTGTATAGGATAAATCAAATTAATGATTGATTTCTCAAACTTTGAGTCAATCTGTGGTGTGGATCTAGTTGCTAATTAGACCGCAATGCTTTCCATTATCCAGAACCATATTTTCTCAATAATCTGACTTTTATTCACGTCAATATATACAGTGGTAGAAGTTTTAGAGTCAAATTAAGATTTGACCACCAATTTTGCTTCTTATATTCATAATTTTTTCAATTTCCCTACAAAGTCAAAAAGTATGCAATTTGAAAATGAGCCGCCACAGCAGATAAACGGTGTCAATAGCGATTGGAAAAAATGTGATCCTAACGCAGAAAGATAATAGATTTCTGTACAATTTGGTTAAAAAAATTTTGAATTCGTACGGGAATTAAAAAAGTTATCAGATGAGGAAGGAAAATTGGTGCTGAAATGTCCAAATTTCAACCACTGTATATATGCACGTAAATAAAAAAAGCAGATTATAGATAAAATGTGGTTCATGATAATAGGAAGCATTGTGGTCTGATTGGCAACTGGATTCACACCACAGAGCGACTCGAAGTTGGAGTGATGAAACATCATTTTGATTTCCCTTGTTGCGTTTATTTGGGACCTGAGTGTACATTAAAAATAGGAATTTTCTACTTCTTGAAAAGCTTTAGCTTTAGGATCTAAGTACGCCACTGCTAACGTTTCCATAACGAGGACAGTTTACTCGTGAGTGCTGATATTAGATTTTCCGTCAATTGTAAAAAAATGTAATCCGAGAGAGCTGAATAAAATCGAAATTGGATTATACGTTTTGCTCTGATACGGTATAGGAAAAAACATAAAAACGGCACCAGATATTCGGCTCTTAAGAGACCTTTTATATAATTGAGTTTTCTTACGGGTTTTTATTTGTAAATCGATAGTTGTTCTAGTTGTGAACTTGAAACATGTCGATACGAGATTGAGATAAATGTCTTGAGCATGTCTGGTACTAAACTAACAGAGCCTTATTCTATAGTATCGATACACCGAGAATATGAATATGAACGTGAATTAAGCTAAGCAAAAGTACCTATTGAGAGTGTAGATTGCAATGTTTGTGTCGTGTATTTAAATGAGAAAGGGAGCTTCTGTTGCACGTGTACATCACAGCAATAGTTTTTTTTTGAATAAACAATATACTCACTTCTCTTCAATATCTCTTGCCTTATCTCTTACTTCATGCGCCCCATGTTCTTCGTCAAAATAAAGCTTCTTTGTTTTATCCACCTCTTGTACACAATTCTGTAGTTCCTTTTGTGCTATTGCTAAATGATCTACACACTAAAAAATGAAAAAAAGGCATAAGAACAGAATTAATATACGAGAATGATTTTTAATATAATCAGCTGAGCAGCATTAGATAATATTCTACGTAAATTTTAGTAAAGAACAATATTACAGAGAAATAGAATCAAGTAGGTTGATTCAGTACACCCTACATGCTCCGGTGTTAGCTCATTTTCAAATTGTACACTCATTCCTATCAAACTCACAAATTTTGATCACCAAAAGAACGTTGCGTAGTATACGTAGTAATTCACAAACGTACATAAACAAATTCTAAATTTTTCTTAAAGGTTTGACACACTTAAAAAATCGAAGACGGTCAAAAACAAAGCCTGGATTTCTTAAAAAGCTTGACATTCCCAAGAACGATCGAAATCTCCAAGAAGGTGATGTAATGGAGTTTGGGGATACTTGATTCTCAATGTAACGACTGGAATTTATTCCGTGGTTTTCATGTTCATAGGACTCCATTGTCTCGCCGTATTACTCGCATTTTAGATCCATAAACAGTGCACATGCAGCATTGGTAGTCGAAGACTGCAGAGTAATATTATCTAGTATGTTGCGATAAATAACAGTTCTTGGTGGGTTTTCGCGTTCTCGGAAGAACTTTTGGCGTTTTCGGGACAATGGACGTGGGTGCTCGCTTGTCGCTTTGGGAGGTTTGGCGTCCTTTGCGCGATCTTGGCATGCTACCGGACCGTTGTCTCGACATACTGTATGGGAATGAAGAGAAAAAAAAAGGAATGAACTGTCACCTGAAAGACAGATAAACAAAATATTCTGTCATTCTACTTGAAAAAGGCCACCGTAGTGGCCGAAACGTCGTACAATAAACAAGAATTTAAACATGTATGTGGTTTAATTGTGCCAGACAATGGAGTCGTTTTGATGAATAATACTGCCATCCAAATTTATCTCGTTACAAAAAAGCTACGAGCAGACAAACATATTAACATACAGGCCAAAATATACGTTCGATATACACTGAATTCGTTCATTTTTGCGAGCTAACAATACTTCCTTTGTTTACGCATGTGAAAGAATATTAATCTGATTCAAAATTCGATCTCTTAAATTTTATTCAAATATTGAACTTCCTGTGAACCTCTACGAAAGCTACGTCTCGAACCGTTACAATTCTTCAAGGCTGACTTGGCCCAGTTCAATCTCCGAAAGGTCTCGAGCCTCATGGTCCCCCAGAGCAGAGAAATTGTGTATTCATAATGGTTTCGGACCTGAAGGTGATCCCATGAACAGATAAGGAGTATAGTGTTGGTACAACGGGGCCCACAAAAAGGGTAAAAGGTGGCTTAGGCCTAGTTTAAAGGCTTCGCTTCCCTACCACCACCATTACTCCTACTACCTCCACTTTTTTGCCCCGAGGCTGCTTCAGCCATATCCCTCTAGCTCCTGTGTGCACAGGGGCCTCTATATGGCCGTTGGTAGTTGCAGATTCTGCAAGCATCAGACTCACATTCTCCAGTAGGTTGAAG
Source organism: Acanthoscelides obtectus (assembly GCA_963669975.1). Taxonomy (NCBI): domain Eukaryota; kingdom Metazoa; phylum Arthropoda; class Insecta; order Coleoptera; family Chrysomelidae; genus Acanthoscelides; species Acanthoscelides obtectus. The sequence goes on from CAVLJG010000004.1 coordinate 28,805,886, forward strand.
TGGCAGTAAATAAGGATTTCCCGAATTACGTCTCCTGGAGACGCCATGCTTGTCTCAGTTCACGTCCAGAAAATCCTTATAACATCGTTTTACCGCCACCATTGATATACCAGGCTCCGTTCAAGCCGACGAGACGTGCAATTAAGCACGGAGTATAAGGGCTACAAATAGTAGGGTCACATCCTGTAATATTAGATTCATGGCTGTACATGCGATTTCTCCTGATCATTTTCATACAGCTTTTCAAGAACAGAAAAATAAATCTAACGCTGGAATTAACGGGCCGCCACCTAAGACCCTTAAGCACTTGGCTACATATCTTATTCACCTGTTAATATATCTGCTCAATCTATCTTTAATCAATGGAGTTTTTCCTGAGGACTTCAAGTTATCTGTAGTTCTACCGATTCATAAGAAGGGCGACACTGAATCTGTCGAAAGTTACCGTCCTAAAACATTGCCATCTAGTTTTTCTAAGCTCTAAGAAAAAATCAACTATAGACGAAGGCATAATTTTGAAGATGCTTACAATATATTAACTTAAGCAACATGGCTTTAGAAGAGGTTGCTTCATCAACTCTGTTGCTTTCTCTCTTTTCTCTTTTACATAGGGTAGCCGATATGTAACTGGCTGGTTTGAATCTTGAATATTTGTGAAATGAAATAAGATACGTCCAATTTTTTTCATCTTAGTCTTTTATTGAAACTTAGAAATTATGTATGAAGAATAATATCTAGAAGCCGCGCAAACCTGAGCCCTCTTAATTACATTTTCCATCACTTTTTGGTAGGTTTCGGGACGAATATTTTCAATCGCTTACGTAATATTGTTCTGCAGCTGGTGTTGGCCGCAAATGAAAGTCTTTTTTTTAAGTGCATAATGACATGCGACGAATACCCAGTTCTTCAGAACGATGTCTGGTAGACGTCTCAGGGCGCTCCACTACACTTTCCCGAACTCTCACTATTTTCTGGAGTACGAACACTTCGAACACGGCCCGACCTTGGCAACTCTTTGAAATCACCAAATTTCTGCACCAACTCACGAATGGTGTTGACACTGGGCACATTATTTGGAACGAAATCTTGTCGTAGCTTCCATATCGTTGCAGCAATTTGACTCATTATTTAAGTAAAACATTTTAACAATACGGACGCGTTGTGGGATCGTGTAGCGCTCCATGATGAATTGAACACATGGCGCCACCTACTGAAATGCGTGTATCAAAAATGGCACACAATTTAAATCAGTCAGTTATATATTAACCATCCTGTATATAGTCAACTAGATAGAAATAAATGTACACTAACAATATCTTTCGATCTGAATGAGGCATTTGATTGCGTGGGTCTAGTCAATTTTGGCAACAATGTATTTAAACCTGTTCGTTGGTCATTCGCACATGCGTTGCCTACCTAGAATATTTTCACGCTAATTCTAATATCGAAATAATCAAAATAGTTATTCAGCTGAATCAAACCTTGTGACACGTATAGCGTAATGAAAAAAATAACAATGTACAACAGCTAAATCATATCATCAGATAATTTAGGAAAGACGAAAACGCGGTCCTGGCCTAAGGCAACACTCGTAGCTCAAAAATATTCGTACTGGACCGGTATGAATTCAACGTCCCGAATTCATACTACCAAAGACCGCGAAAAATGTGCTAGAATTGTTATCGACCCTCATTGAATGTAGATGATACCTCAAAACAATGTTAAAAAGTCTGAACATGGAAGGTTTTTCTGTTAGTGATTTAACTTTACGCAGTATGTACACTTTGTTAAGTATGGGTGATACATGACCGAGTTTTATGAGAATGTGCACTTTGGTAGGGCTGCTGTAACATGCCAAAGATAGGAAAACACTTCAATGTTAACGGTTACAACCGATGTAACATCGATACCCCAACATATATCAAACGACACGGTTTCAATATGGTATATTTTCTTCCGCCTTAGCTACTACCGAATGCAACAGATTGTTGATATTGATTGATGTTTCACTTCCTAAGAATTTTTCTCATTATGCAGCACCAGCACAAGAACAGAAACACAATTCCTCGATCTCGACCTACGAGGGATGTCTTTTAAGTTTTGCAGATGGAAATAAAACAACACGGTAGGTAGTTTTAAATGACCTTATTGTTTTTCGAAGTATTCTCCACGAAGATTAATACACATCTGCATGCGCTCGAACGAATTTTCGAAGCACTTATTCCACTCGTTTGCTGGTAGAAGATCCAAAACGGCATTTTTGAATGCGTCAACTGCTTCTTTTGGTGACTGGAACCTTTGACCACGCTGTCTGTTTTTAAGTAAAGAAATCGTTGGGACTATATGGAGGATGGTCCAATAATTCCACCTTTTCTTCCGTTAAATACTGCCTTGTTTTTTGGGCTGTGTGCGAGCTTGCATTGTCTTGGTGGAGGATGATTCTTCTTTCGGGGTTGATTTTTCGGTAAGACCTTTGGCAAAGAAATGGTGATATACCAATCCGCAGTAACAGTTCTTTGTTCGTTAAGAGGAATTGTTGCAATATGACCCGCTTTTGACACAAATGTCGCGACCATCTTTTTCGAAACACTTCTAGAACGGATGACTTGTTATTGGCTTTTCTTCAACTTGGAACACCCAAACAGCCGACTGTCGTTTACTTTCTGGTTCATAACGGTAAATCCACGATTCATCACCACTAACTATGCTGTACACATTTTTTGAGTTTCCGGAATTTAAACGGTACGTGTTTTTTGACACCAATTAACCCTGGCTGCTTTCTGCTCTTCAGTCAACAGGTGGAGTATCAAACAACAAACTAATTTTCTTACTCCTAATTCTTTAAGATCTTCAAGGTCTCAATCTCGCAATATGTCACATGTCTATCTTCAATGATGAGTTTGCGCACAGCATCGACGTTTTCCTGGGTGACTGCCATTTTTGGTGCATCCACCCTGGGATCGTCGCTAAAACTCACCCGTCCACGTTTGAATTCTCCATACCAACGGGAAATTGTCGACTGATGTGGCGCTTCGTTGTCGAAAACAGACAGTAGGCATTCTTGTTGAGATAATTGTCTGAAAGTTGTAATAAATTATGGCGCGAAAATGTTCTCGGTTGAATTCCGTTTTTCTAATGACTGTAGTGAGAACGCTGCACGTATTGTTGTGAAACTTTGAATTTGAGTTTATTAAAAAGTGAGGTCAAGATTCAGTACTGACGTTCGATCCGCGCGGCCTACTATGTTTCTATATGCAAAACTTAAAAGATATCAAACCGTAAGGGTTTTCACTGAGTTATAATCACAATAATAATTGTCATAAGTCAAAAACAGTCAAATGAGATATCTTTAACAAAAGTTAGAATATAGTTAGACGTTACTTAAAGTCAAACATCTACAGAGCTGTGATGCCTCCAGATCCTGGAGGCTGTTATGAGAATTACAGTGCCGGGGGGAGGGTACTTACTGATCGGTTTACTCTGTCAGGGGTAATGTCGGACCGTTTTGAATATTGACACAACGGCCTTTTGGCTGAAGTGGTATCCTAGGGCTGTGTGACCGCGTAGCCTCCCAATCGCTGGAGTCTGAAAGTATCTCATGGCAGGTTGTGTATAGGGATTGTTACTTCAAAGTTGTCGTGTTGTTCAATAATCTCTGAATTAGAGGTAATGTCGGAGCTTTTGGCTATTGACACAGCCACCGGATCTCCTGGTTTCTGGACTGCTTTTCGTAACAACCAAAAATCTTGATATCTGTCTAAGTACCAGATTATTAAGGTATCCACATCGGGCGTGATTTCCTTGCGGTAGGAAGGTTATCATAAACACGGCAGTGGTATTATGTAAAAAAACATAAAATGTAAAAAAACGACAAAATGTCATCTTGCAGACTAGGTAATTTTTAGTGTGCAAAATAGAACATTCCACGTTTGCTCGCTACGATTGCAGGCATTTAAGCAACACGTACAGCTACAAAACAAGTTCACAACAAGTGTACAACAGCTTGTGCTGAGTAACATCTTGTAGAAAAACCTACGTTATGTCACAAGAAACCTACAGAAAACGATAAAATGTCACTTTTCAAGATACGTAATACGTAATACCCACTCTCATGCGATAGGAAGTTACAGTTCCCCCGTGCAAGGTAGGAAGCTACGGTTCCCCGTGCGAGGTATTTCCGCATCAGGCGTGACTTCCATGCGGTATGAAGCTACCGTTCCCCCATTCAATGTGTTGTGATTTCTGATAATATAATTGAGAAATATCATGGCCATCATTGTACTGTTTTATGATCAGTATCAAGACAGCTATTTTACTACTCAAAAGGTTTATTCCAAAAATAGGCTCGGACTCGACAACCCAGTTCTATCGACACTATCTCTCGCCATGGAAGGACAACTCCCCTGCCATTAAGTGAGTTACAGGGTAGTACTTCGAATGCTTGTAAGGTGGGATTGCTGTTTTCTCGTGTTTATTTTTATTACATTCGCTTTAGCCTAAATGCGTGAGAAAAGTAGAAATAGAAATATTATTGAGTTTCATATCATTCGAGAAGCGCAATTTTGTGGGTACAGTGTGAATTTTTATAATATTTTGTAATGAAAGCGAAGTAATAGCCAAGAAGAAACATATAATATGAAGGAATCTTGATTTCAAATGTGGTTATGACTTTTCAAGCTTAGTCCAAGCATTCGTGGAGCGCATCCTTTAAATCTAAACTACATTTTCCGCCATAGTCATGATGGATTTGCAGAACCTTTCTGAAATTTGTTATCCTCCCTCTTTTAAAGTCGTATCGTCGGTCGTTCCTACAATGGTTGGACGCCTTTATGGCCTCCTTTTCTTTAGTTTTCTACTGTTCCATGTCAGCGTTCTATTTTGAGGTTAAGCTACTGATATCTATTTGCATCAAATTGTTCAGGGTTTTGATTTACATCATCTGTTATATCAGCCTGAAATTTCTCACAATTGAAAAAGAAAACATAGCCTTACAATAGAACAGTAGAAATCTAGAAATGCCCCAGCCTTTCTGAAGGAGAGAAAAGACTATGAAAATGAAGGAGGCCACAAAGGCGTCCTACAAATGACGATACGGCTCTTAAACTCCAACATTTGTTGTGCATGCAATAAAAATTCATTTATGGGCCGTCCAAAAATTGATTAATAACATATTATTCCCCAACTTCGATTTCTACATGTCCTTCGAGTTTTTTAATTCCCTCTATTTTAGTTATTCTAGAATATTTTTAGTCTGTACGCATCCATAACTCAAATGTAATCTATATTTATGTAAAGAAAGTCACAAGTCTATGTGCTTAGCTTCATTATTTATAAAAGCCTTGGAAATTCTGCTTATAAAGATACTGTCAACGTTCCCTTTACGTTTGATTATTTCTTTAACATTTCAAAGTTTCGTAAGAAACCCCGATACGGGTAAATGAATATCGCAGTACACAAAAGACCACCAATGTCAAACGTTATTAAATGATACAAAAGGAGAATGGAATTGATTCTGTTCACGTCTCGCAGGCTTTTAACTCCTCCCTGCATTCTGTGTTTGAAGGAACTTTATTGAATAATCAAGTTCAATGAGAACTGAAGGATCAGTATTTTGCAATGCTGGATTTTGACATGGAAAAAGGCGAATGCAAAAATATTATCTATGAAAAATTTGTAAACAAAATGCCAAATAATCATAAAAAAAAGGTCACTGCGAAGGTTTTATTTGATTCAGCAATTATTTTTGTCTAGAAGATACTAAACACGCAAGAATCAGTATCAATGTCCTCACCCTTGTATGCTTTGACACATCGGCAAAGCTCCTATGGACCGCCTTGACAGACAATAACGATCAAAATAGATTTTCTTATTACCTTTTTGGCCATTTGCATTTTATGTGCTCTCAGCAGCTTTGCATCATCTGCTATCTGCTGCTGAAAGACTTCAATGGCTGCCAGTCTAGCTCTCGCCAGTTTCTCGTTTTCCTCCAGAACCGTACGCCACACATTCCACATATTCCTAGAACAAAGCAATGTATACGTGAAAAAGCAATTTTTTAAAGTCAACTTAATTAATTTTACACCTCTTATATTCCTAGCCCAAAACGATAACTTTTTCAATAGTTTTTCGACTGCAGAAAAGAATAGGCCATCGAACAGTGTAAAGGGAATCTGAAAATGGAAACCATATATACAGTGCCTACAAAATGAAACTGGGTAGTGCTGTCAGTTGGTTATTAATATAGATAAATATAAAAAATGGCGTCAAGTAGATTGACTCTATACTTGCTACGTCTTAGTTGGGGGTTTCAAAGAAAAGGGATGAGTCAAATGGTTTCAAAAGGCGAAATCGACTCGTGATTAGACAGTTTCACTTAGGTACGGTGAATCTGCGACCTCTGCATAAAGCAAACCTATCACTTATCTGTTTCCATGGCATATGTCTAGAAAACATGTGTGATTTATCATGTCTAACAGGTACATAGTAACAAAGAGATCAACATAGCTCTTTAATAATAGAAGGTCTTTCACTGAATACCAAATATACAACAATTTACAACCATTTACCGCACCTACAATTTTCGTCCCCTCCAAGCAATATCTGAAAATGATCAGGATTCTCTGAAACGTAACACTATGTTCTAGCGATTTCAATTCCGCCGCCTCTGAATTAATTTTCAAAATCTATGACTACTTATACGATGGAAGTATTAAACTTGCGATGATATTCGAGCTTCGGTTCACAAGTTTTCTGTTACTTAAAGATAGTAACACAAATTAAAGGTTAGACGAAATGGGTGGTACATTTCAGGATCATAAAATTCAGAAAAATATACAGGGTGGCGCATCGAAAACGAAACAGACGCATTTACTGGCAGCTCAGTATTTTTTTTAAAACGCTCAGACCCGTCGATTTTGTTTTCGAGGGGGGCACAAGTTTGGAAAAAATCACGTCAGCACGTGCAGCCCCCTAAAAGGGGGTGACACCACCCCCAAAAACTTAAATGGAAAGGGGGGTCGAGTGATACCTTATTTTGAAGGTCTATCAATTCCCTTTATAATGATATAAAATTAATGTTCTTCAGTTCAGTAGTTTTGAAGATTTATTGATTTAAAGCATAAATAAAACTAATACATCATCATTAGTGGAGATCAATACATTTGGCAGCAAAGTAATTTAAAAATGAAGAATGAACTGACCAGTTAGGCAAGTAAATATTGAAAATGGCCACCATGACTCTCTAAATGATCGCCAAAAATACGAGCCCAAACATTTAATTTTTGTGGCTGCTGTGTATGAACCTCATGATAAATTCTGAGGCCAATATCGGCAGTTATGACGATTTACTCGCCATTTAAGAAAAAGGAACATTCGTCGGAAAAGCAAGTGTTGAATAGAAAATGTTCATCGTTTATAATTCGTTCACTCATATCTTCACAAAATTGTAATCGCCGATCACAATCGTCTTCATTAAGTTCTTGTACCAGGTGAATTTTATACGGATGAAAACTATGGGCCTTTAGAATCCATTGGACAGTACGATGGACAAGAACCACACACAGTCTCCAATTTGCGGGTACTTAACGTAGGATCTACATAAACTCGGCCTAAAACCCCCACTTCTATTGCTTCGTTCCTTATAGGATTTTCTTGGCGACTGACCCAGTTTCCCGAAATTTAGCTACAAGTTCTAGAACATATTTTCGATGCACGTTACTGTTCTATGTCGCTCATTAAATATTTCTGCTGTTCTATTAGCGCACTGATTATTTGCGAAAAATATTTCGATAATTTCAACTCTTTCTGCTGTGGAATATACCATGGTTAATGTATGTAATAAAGGGTTACAAGTTATTTTAGCAACAAAGTTTGGTCAAATCAATCGCATATACTAAATTCCTATTTAAAATAAGTACGAGATATTTCCTTATCTTTCTTCAAGAAATAACTTTTTTGCCACAAAAAAACGCTCCAATAGCTATTTTCAACAACAAAATGATAAACAAACCATGGGCGTAGTGAAGAAAAGCATTTACTTATTAAGTAAATTCTTTAAGTCAAATTTCTTCTGAAAGTAGTACAAACTCATCTGACGTACCTACCTATTAAAGTCTACTTTAAGATTTAAATCAATAAATCTTCAAAACTACTGAACTGAAGCTCATGTATTTTACATCATTATAAAGGGAATTGAAAGACCTTTAAAATAAGGTACCACTCGACCCCCCTTTCCATTTAAGATTTTAGGATTTTAGGGTTGGTGTCACCCCTGCCCAGGGGGCTGCACGTGTTAACATGATTTTTTACCAAACTTGTGTCCCCCTCGAAAACAAAATCGACGGGTCTGAGTGTTTTTCCAAAAAAAAACTGACCTGCCAGTAAATGCGTCTGTTTCGTTTTCGAGGCGCCACCGTGTATGTGTAGATAGGTATAAAAGCATTTAAGTCATCATTTACAAAAGCATCGCAGAACGCTAAGGTGGTACGTACTCTTCATATCAAAATATTGCTGTAGCGGTGTGTCAGTGACGACACCAGTTACAGTACGCGTACACCAAAACCGATTTACGGGCAGATATCGGGTCGCAGCTGTTTGGACGACTGTCTCGGACGTTCGTCTACATATACTACCGCTGTCATCGGACGTTCCCCGTCGACTGTCAATTGCTGAATTCAGATTAACAGAGTGAAGACGTGATTTAAAATGGACGATTTCTTCTTAATGTTTTAATATCCGTACTTAAGACGCTCATTCATATGGCACGTGATTGTAGTCTTCTAGCCATTTTATACTACAATGTGTAGGTTGGCTCTTGTTGTGGACTTCGTGTGTAATTTTGTTCCCCCTCCATCTTCGTTTCCTCAGGTTACACCCGTATCCGGATGTATGGGCATGTGTATCCACTTATGTAGTCGCATATATGCATTCATTTCGGGCCTGAGGAAGCCAACCAGCAGAAATACGTATCGCTCGGGTTAGCTATCCTGTTTTCTGCTCGAATCCACTTTCCTTCTTTTCCTTCTATCAGAGCACTTACACGTTATGTTTATCTATCCAGTGGCGTCACTTCCCTTTTTCTTGAGTGCGCATTCGCGGACGACCTGTTATTGTGCGCTTATACCCCAAAAGACTTACAAGATAACCTTAAAATCTGGAAGGAATTATCGAAGAGAGGTTTAAATATTAACGTATCTAAAACAAAAGTGATGACGACATCAGAGGGGAATAGAATGAATATAGTTACCAACGGCGCACGTATAGAACAAGTCGAAGCTTTCAAATTTCTAGGAGTACAAGGTGATGGAACAATGGAAGAGGAAATCAACAAAAGATTAATGAACACATCTAGGCTCTATCACACATTGAAAACATCTTTCTTAAGGAAGAATATCATAAGCAGAAAAACAAAGATGACCGTGTTTAGAACAGTATTCAGACCCATATTGATATTTGTAAGTGAGAGCTGGCTATTAGCGAACAGGCAAAAAAGCAAGTTACAAGCTATTGATATGAAATACCTCAGGGCAGTCAAAGGAGTCACTAGGAAAGACAAAATTAGAACCGAAGTATTAGAGAAGAGCTGGGAGTGGAATCTGTACTACAAAGGATTGAAGAAAACCAATTAAAATGGTTTGGGCATTTAGCAAGGATGAAGGATACAAGGCCAGTACAACTCATATGGGAAGCAAGAGTACAACAGAAAAGGGCAAGAGGGTGATCGAAAAAGACGTGGAATGATGGATTGGCGAAAATACTCAGGAACAGGGGAATAAGTTGGAACGAAGCAGTCCGCCGGGCGAGAAATAAGAAAGACTGGGCTAAATTTGTATATAATAACTAATTAGTTTAGACAATGAAATAATGTAATTGCACCTTACACCTACGAGTATATAAGGTTTTAGATAATATATATATATATATATATATATATATTTCTTATTTTTTGTTATATACCTTTCTCCGCATCATAATTTTCTCTTTATATATACATATATGTATATAAAGGATTATGTGTACGCAAGCCGCTAGAGTTTGTTACCCATTGCACAGTCGGCAGTGGCAACGACTACAGTTTTGGCATAGGAAGTAAAAGCGAGAAGAATTTTTGCCTTTTTGGAACTTTATATCTCCCTAATGTTGAAGTTATTCCGTCAAATATTGTCGGAGATAGTATTAACTAGTATCTTCTTTATGAGGGCGCCAAAATTGAGTGTGACCTCTAGTTTGGCCACTGTCACAATCTCTTCTAACGGCTTTTATCAAAACATTATTTTGGGATGATACTGAATGCGCTGGAATATTTAGTTTGAAAAGTACAAGAAATCGTTAACTACAGCTCTCAACTAGCTTCAGTATAAGTTCTAACCAGCTTCAGTATAAAGTGGGCTACAAATTCAATTTCTTTTTCTAACAATGAATCCGCGGCATCTAAATTCAACAAGTCACAAAAAGGATACAGCGTCCAACGTAAAACGTACGTACACCTGTGACCTACAAATGATTTAGTCGGCACTTGTAGTTATGGTACCCATTCACGTACAGGCGGACTGCAGGCAATGGACTGAAATTTGACCTGCAGTCGTGGCCTGCGATATAGACCATACACGTTCAGTTGTATACAAACGATGCGGCCTGCAGGCCATCGCCTGACAGTCCTAGAACTGCAGGTCGCCTCATTATTTGCCATACATCCACAGTCCGTCGCAAAAGTTTCGCAGTTCTTGCTTGTAGTGTGTAGACAAAAGAACAATAAAGCAGTGGTAAAATGTTAAGAAAAAAGAAACTTATTTTGTTACTTTTGATTTTGCTATTAACTAATGAACGCGGAAAAAATGGCAAACGTTTTTGGGTGAAGGAATGGTTAAGAGATCGTGAAAATTTATCTCATATGAAACTCCTGAAGCGATTGAAAGATTCCAGCAGCGAAGATTTTAAAAATTATCTTAGGATGGACGAGGCTTCTTTCAGAAAATTATTAACTTTAGTTAAACCCCACATAAAACGACAGAATACAGTAATGAGAAAAGCCATTAGTGCTGAAGAAAGGTTAATAGTGACTTTGCGGTATCTGGCAACTGGACGTACATTTGAGGATTTGAAATTTTCTGCCATTATTTCTCCCCAAGCACTAGGAAAAATTATACCAGAAACCTGCGAATGGATTTACAAGGCGTTGAAAAAGGAATATATGAAGGTAAGTTCATAAAATTTTGGAATACAGTGCATAATATTTTAGAAAGAAATGGAATAGTTGAAGGAGATTGAAAGCCAAAATTTTTAGAAGCGTACATTTATAAAAGTACCTAGGTATTTATTTTTTAACCTAAATACCTCGCTAATATTCTTATTAAAAATTATGTATTTTATGCTTGCATTCCAAAATTTTCGCTTTTGTCGTAATTTGAAGTAATTTTTTATGTTTTAGTAAAATTTCAAAATAATATTTCAACTACGTATTTTATTGAAAAATGTATCCTTACATAAAAACTTAAAGGTGAACAACTTGTGTTATAGAAACGAATTTTAAATAAACTTTTGATTTCTATTGTCAAAAACATAGACAATAGGTAATAATGAACAAGTCGACAAGTAAAAACAAAACTTTAAGTATGTAGTCATTGAAGTTTCGTAAATTCATCGATTAAAAACCAGCAATTCAGTTAAAGATCCTTTAAGTTTCGACGTGTTGCCGCTTTCCTCCATTGTTTCAGGGGTAGTTTTATCAAGAGGTCTTATATAGTTTATATTTATGTCGAGGTTTTCTCCTTCTGCATTTGTGTACTGTGTTTCAGAAATAGTTGCTGAGGGTCGGGAAAGAGTGACATTTTGTTGCTGATTGTAAGTTGATGTGTGTTGCGAAGAAGTGAAAGTTTGTTGTTGCTGATTTGTTAATATGGGTTGGAAAGGAGAAGGAGTTAAAGGTTGTGGCTGTTGATTGTATTGAAGTTGCATTGGCAACATAGTATTATAATGAGATGAAACGCTATGTGCCGAATTTATACATATATGAGATTCCTCGCATAATTTCTTTTGAACACCAAGGAAGAGAAGACGGTGAAGTAATAATTCAGCATACATTTTCTGGTCGCTGTCCATTCGGCGCAGTTTATGGGCCACATTTTCTCCAATACTGTCACATTCATCATTTTCTCTGTCCAACTTAGCGCAAATCCTTTGGATACTTTCTTCCTGTCCATACTTCTTTCTTTTTGCACTATTAGAAGATCTGGAAGTTGATGGACGTGAATAGGTTGATGACTGATGCGGTGTTTGTGGTGGTGATAGCTGATATATTTCAGACGGTGCTTGCAACGCATCTTCAGTAAGCGGTGAAAATTGAGTATCATGCTGGGTGACATCTTCCTGAAAGTACAAAATACAAAATGTATATTATAATTTTTTTTACAGTTTCCAAAAACATCAGAGGAGTGGCAAGAAATAGCTTATAATATTGAAACCAGATGGAACTTTCCTAATTGTGGAGGATCTATTGATGGTAAACATCTGCGAATTGTTAAACCAGCCAACAGCGGGTCATATTTTTTTAACTACAAAGACTATCACAGTATAGTTCTCATGGCCCTTGTTAATGCTGATTACGAATTCATATATGTTAATGTAGGCTGTAATGGGCGAGTTTCTGATGGAGGGGTCTTAGAATATACAAAATTTTACGATAAACTTATAGAAAAAAAGCTAAATTTGCCTTCTAATGACGTAACAAAGCATAATTTAAATTTCGTTTTTGTGGCAGATGATGCGTTTGCATTACATGAAAATATTTTAAAACCTTTCCCGGGAAACAATTTAACAAAAGAAGAATCTATTTTCAATTATAGACTTAGCCGTGTGCGCCGCACGGTTGAGAACGCGTTCGGTATATTAGCTAATCGCTTTCGAGTATTCCATACTCCAATTAATATGCAACCTGACAAAATTGACAAAATTGTACTAGCAGCTTGCGCGTTGCATAATTTTTTGAGACGTTCTAAAACTTCATATATAACGAGAAATGATGTTGACACCGAAATTATTGACACAGGGGATATAATAAGGGGAGACTGGAGAGCAGAAAGACCATTAGATAATTTACAACCAGGATATGGTCGTAATGCTTCACGTGAAGCCAAAGAAAATAGAGTGAATTATAAAAATTTCTTTAATACTGTTGGAAAAGTTTCCTGGCAAGAAAATTTTATTTAATCAATGTACCTATTATAATATGTATCTTACTTGATAATTTTGTAGAATTAAAGAATTTATTTTAGACAAGAAATAAAAAGATTTTATTTGATTTTTTTATTTGCAAAAAATTTCCTTACCTCATTATTGGCATCGTCACCCTCCGACTCCGACTCATCATCATTTGAAACTGACATCCTAGGTTCTTCCTGCGAAGCCGTAAAAAGCAGTAATTTATAATACCAAAGAGTTGGCTCATACAGCTCTTCTGTAGATGATCCACTTCTTTTTGATTTTAGAACTTTTTTGTGCTCCTTTCGAAAGGCACTTCTAATATTATTAATTTTCTTTTTTACCATATCCATCGAAGCATTTTTGTCTACGGTTTTGCAATAACTTATAAGTTTCTCATACGCCTTTGCCTTTTCTTTTCGATTTGAATACTGTTTTGACTTAATATTCCATAAACTTGGTAACTGTCGATAAATATCAATAAAACCAGTAACAAACGATGGCTGATTTAACGTCACATCAGACATTTTTTACCAAAACTGTGTACACAATTTTTAAATACAATGAAAGTCGCTATCGTACGACCCGGACTGACGATTAACCACCACACACGTACACACTTTGTGCAATCTTTGTAAACTGCAGGCACAGACCTGCCGGCCACCTGTACGTGTATGCTGAAATTTGGACTGACGGCCAGATCGTTCACAGTTCGGGACTGCAGTCCGCCTGTACGTGAATGGGTACCATTAGAGTGCACTCAAATTAACGACGATGATTCAAAGGATTTCACGTAACGAGGACACTGCCTCTGGAATTGTCGACGACTAAAACTTTTTTAACTAGACTGAACGTTTTAACTCCGCCGTACTAATGGATGATATATTCTAAGTTTAGAACTTGAAATTAAAAAAAACAGACATCTTCATAAAAACCATAATTGAATCTCGATAACCAATCGAGTCACATTTTTTCCAAAATGCTTTTTTGATGATAACGGTTCTTTAAAGTTAGATGTGTATTTTAGACAAGACCCACAAGTCAATACATTTTTTCCTCTTCAAATAATAGCGCGTTAGGTACATTCATTGCAAAAACAACATAAGTCAAGTAACTTAAGTGGTTTTTGTATGCATTACCAGACGGTGGGTAGTTGAATCATTCATTTCAAATACAGTACCAGGATCCTTGATTTGATTTCTTTCCATATGTATATACTGCATGCACCAAAATATCAATATTAAAATCACTAACTACAAAAACAAGGTTACATACAAAAAACTTATGGGAGCAAGAAAAAAATCCAAATTTTTCGGTGATCTTTGATTTTGGTAAAACATAGTCGTATCTAGACTGAACAAGGAGCATTTTGAATCTTCAAAGTTCTAGTAACCCTGCACGACGGTTTTTTCTCCACCAGATTTGCCTTTGAGACCCCCAAAAAATATTGTCTAGATCCGCCCCTGGTCAGTATTATTGTTTTTTGGAATATTCTGTGAATAAAATAATTAAGTTTTCATAATTGCTTTTTTAAAATTGAAGGTGCTACAGATATCCAATAGTGACAACAAAAGAAGAAAAATGATTTTTCCATTTTCAACCAGCTTACAGAATGCTTTGCTAAAAAAATGTTGCTCCTTTGATTTCTTTCAAATTTTGACCAATCGGTCCGGGGAACTCGTATAATGGATAGGTCTGCTGAAATGCAGGGTTATTAGGGATACATTTATCTATACAAAAAAAAATTAGCCTTTTTATTAGCAGTCCCAAAAATGAGGTCGGAATTCCAAAACAAGGCAAATAGTAACGTTTTTAACTCTTAAAAGTTTACTCAAATATTGCAATCAAATCTTATAGGAGGTGTATACTATTTTTGGGAAATACCGTTACATTTCCTGTGCGACCACTGTTTACCGAAATATACTAAGTGACATATAAATCCAAACACCCAGTTTAAATGGTTTTATTTTAATAAAAGTTGGTGAATGTATTTATCTTACTGTAAATAACAAGTGAAAAAATTTTCAGCCCTACCAGTTGGACATTCCGGTTTTTATACTGCTTTTTTTTTAATTCACTAACGCTCTAAAAATGAATATTTAAGCCGCAGTAAAGAATCAACTTTGGCGGATTTTGGTTCTTGACATCCTTTACGATCGGTTACGATGCCTAGAGTACGGAGACCTGTACGATTTCGTCAACTTAGTGAGTATGATAGGGGCCGTATAGTGGGACTTCGGGAAGCTGGACTTTCTTTTCGGGCAATTGCAATTAGAGTGCAAAGAAGTGTAGACACTGTGGTTAGGTGTTGTTAGGCATGGCTTCGAGAAGGCCGTACGCAAAGAGCAAGGGGCACTGGACGCCGCCGTCGAACAACAGACCGTGAAGATCGCCGCCTAAGATTATTGGCCTTAAGGGACCGTTTCTCCACTACCAGGTCCATTGCAAATGAATGGTTTGCAGAACACGGAAGACCTATTGGCATGCGAAGTGTTTACCGACGAATGAGAAGTTTTGGCTTGTTTTCATACCGGCCACACTGGGTCCTCCCTTTAACTCGAGAACACTGACGTAATCGCCTTGAGTGGTGCAGACAACGGTCGCTCTGGGATCAGGAATGGAACAGTATTGTCTTTAGTGACGAGTCTCGATTTTGTTTAGACATGCACGATGGTCGTGCCAGGGTTAGAAGGCGACGTGGTGAAAGGAGGAATCCACAGTTTTTTGTTGAAAGACATGTTTATCACACTGTTGGAGTTATGGTTTGGGGTACTATAGCTTATAGTTCCAGGTCACCTTTAATCTTCATCAGAGGTAACATGAACGCGCAGCGTTATATCCACGAAGTTCTAGAACCCCATCTTTTACCCTATCTTGACACCCTGGCAGATCCAACTTTCCAACAAGATAATGCCCGACCACATGTTGCAAGAGTCACAATAGACTTCTTTCAACATAATGATGTCACATTGTTACCATGGCCACCAAGATCTCCCGACTTATCCCCAATTGAGCACGTGTGGGATATGATGGGTAGGAGATTGCTCAATTTGCAACGTCCTCCTCAGACTGTAGAAGCAGTTCGAGAGGAGTTGGTGGTTGCCTGGAATGAGATACCACAGGAGGACATTGACCACCTGATCAGAAGCATGCCTAGGCGCGTTGGAGAATGCGTAGCACATCAGGGCGCATCCACATATTATTAAAGGTCAAAGGGCTTTAAAGCAGTGCAATCATTTTGAAATTTTTATCATTTACTTATTATGCTTCACTAAGTACTTATACAAAATTTTATTAAAATAAAACCATTTAAACTGAGTGTTCGGATATATATGTCACTTAGTATATCAGTGGTCGAAGAGATGCTTTTTGATTTAAGTCAGATATCTCCTCTCCAAATGATCGTATCGAGATTTTGAAAACAGGATATTGAATCTGAATAAACGGGCCCTCTGGCCCATATGATGGCCAACAAGCCCGTGAACTAAAAAAGAGGCAAAAGTTTTGTAAGCAAATTTTCTTGCTCTATCTATTAGAATTGGATGAGCACCGTTACCTTCAGAGGTTTTCGGCTGAAAACCTGAAAATTAGAATCTTGAAGCTTCAAAATACTTTTTTTAATGTCTAGATACGACCATTTTTCACCGAAACACAGCCTGTTACAAATCATCAAGAAACTTGTTTTTTTTTTCTTGCTCCCTTGATTTTTTGAGTAGTGTATGAATATTAGCCCGTCTAATCCATAAGTCAATACATTTTTTCTGTTTCAAATAGTAATGCTTGATACACGTTCATTGCAAAAACAACATAAGCCAAGTAACTTGAGTGTTTTTTGCATACACTACTAGACGGTGTTTTTCTTTCACGATGGCCGATATACTTTTTTGGAATCAGAACTAAAAACTCAATTCATCTGTAATTAGTAATTCATTATTTGTGTTAGGTACACTAGCGTGTTTACACAAGTCAAAAGAAAAAAATAATACAAAAAGCAGTGTGACAAATGACTGATGTTCAAATTAAACAGAAGTTCATCAACGCCTGCATTATCATTCAATAATCTGTGAAAAATACAATATGGCGTCTATAAGAAAAAATAAAGTTGATGATTTAAGACAAAAGCCGAAACGTCGTATTGAAATTCTAATGAGGCCAATTTGTACAGGAGAAAATGTACATTTTCTTTTGAATTCCCATCCAAAATAAAGTCAGGAAGTGATAAACACGATTCTCGTCTACCCCCGGAAATACTCGGAATTGCGAAACTTGCCGAATGCCATTTTCTTAGTTATCTAAGGGCCTTCGCACACGCATCGAAAGCGTAGTCGTTTCGTAAGCGTATCGTTACGACGCAACGCTTACGAGACCTGCAGTGTTCCACACACGCATCGTCACGTACTCCTATCGTTTTGT
Source organism: Acanthoscelides obtectus (assembly GCA_963669975.1). NCBI lineage: Eukaryota > Metazoa > Arthropoda > Insecta > Coleoptera > Chrysomelidae > Acanthoscelides > Acanthoscelides obtectus. Next base: position 28,823,493 of record CAVLJG010000004.1, read on the forward strand.
AGGATCCCAGTTGAAATCATGACGTCAACGGTACCAGATGTTTCTGGTGTATCCATTGATGATTTTACATTTTCTTCAGACGAAGAGGATTTTTTATTGTCTGATTATGGTAGAAGTAGAAGATAACGTGCTCATTGGACCCATCCATACATCGCAATAAATAAGTAGAAAAGATTGTTTGTTGCACGTGGACTTTCAGAAGATGATAATAAATTCCGAAGCTTTTATAATAATAATAAATTGCTTTTATTGCTCATGTAAGTACAGAAAAAGAAAAAGTACATAAATCTGATGCAGTGAGCAAACGGCAAGGTTCGCTTGATTGACAACCATTAGTTGTCAATCCGCGCTCTTCCACCTAACCAAAAAAAAAAAAATAAAGTAGTAATAATAACAGCAAGAGAAAATTTAAACGTTAACACAGATACATATAGACATATTATGTTTTAAAACTATATATTATACATCCATGGATGACATATAACTGTTGCAGGCACCTTGGTAAAACCTATAATATAAAACGAATTGATGCTTGAATGAGATTGCTAGAAGTTGTAGCTAATATCTTATGAAGGGAAATGTCAAAGATCAAACGAAAAAGACTCCTTGACTTTGTCTGGTTTCTGGGCAACCAGGACTGACAGATTCGACTAACGTACATCAGACAGTGACTAATGGGCAAAGGTCCTACGGACCGCCCAGACAAATAAATGACGAATAGTACGAAAAATACATACAGAAGAATAATTGGCAAATCAGCGTGCAGTGTTAAATTTAAGTCATCTCAAGTCTCAACATAGTCTTCACTTCTCGCTTAAATCTCAAAATTGATAGGGCTTTAATTCTATCAGGCACCGAGTTGTAAACCTTAACAATGTCATATGAAAAAGAGCACTTATAATTAGAAGTTTTAAATTTAGGTAGTGAGAGATGATGTTTAAACCTCGTGTTACGACTATGCACTTCTGTACGGGTCTTGATCTTCTTGTAAAGATAGGTTGGTGATTCAGTATTGAGTATCTTGTGGTATAGTAGGGATCGATGAAGGAACCTTCTTTTCTCTATATTGATCCAACCTAAGTTCTTTAAGTGAAGAGATATCGGCTGCCGCCTTCTAATACCACTAACAAACCTGACACAAGAATTTTGAATACGCTGAAGGCGCGCCTTATCTCGATGTAGCAATGACGGGCCGTACGCGCAGTCTGCATAGCTGAGGTGAGAAAGAACTAAAGACTCGCACAGTATTATTTTTGTTGTCTTGGTTATTATGCTTCTGCTGTTGTATAGCAGTTTCAATGATGAAAATGCCCTTTTGGTTATAAGAAAGACATGCTGGGAAAAGCGTAGATCTGTATCCATAATAACCCCTAAATTTTTAGCGAAGTTTGTAAAAGTTATTTTGTCTTGTCCGAAATAAATGTCTAAATTATTGGAGTATAGTTCACGATTCTTGTTTTTACCAAATAGTAGAGCCTTAACTTTAGTGGCGTTGACGGAGAGACAATATTTTTTTGTTAGCTGATAAAGAACCTGAAGATCCTCATTTATGTTAGTTAAAGTTCGGTTTATATCTGATTCATTAAAAGCAATATATAATTGAGTGTCATCGGCGTAATAGTGATATGAGACGTGTTTAAAACTTTTGTGCAGCTGAGAGGTATACAGAGTGTACAAGAGTGGACCTACAACAGATCCTTGAGGTACACCTCGACAAACTTTTTTTAGGAAACTGGTGAACCAGGCAAGGATATCAAGCCTGGTGTCCAGAGGATAGAAGGATTAAACAACAGCCACCAAACCCATGGCCTGTATCCTCCAATGTAATTTGAACAGGTCCAAGTTGGCTCAAAATGTGCTTCAACAAGCTACGCAGGAATACGCGGTGGACATGGTCATAATTTCTGAGCAGTACAAAAATGAAAAACATTCCAACTGGTACACAGACCAAACCGGAACTGCTGCAATTTGGGTTATCAACCAGTCCAACTTCCCAGTATCCGACTATGGCTCTGAAAACGGTTTCGTATGGTTAAAAACTGGAACGAGAACCTACGTAAGCATCTATTTGTCTCCGAACGACAAAGTTGATATATTTCGGGCGAAGTTAGACAAATTGGAAGAGACTTTACAAAACTTGGGCAACAACGTTGTCTTAGCTGGCGACTTCAATGCAAAATCGACCGCATGGGGTATGGATTGGACCTGTTCGAGAGGTACAGCGATCATTGATCTAGCAGCTAGATTCGATCTAACTATCCTGAACACTGGCAATACATCCACTTTCAGGAGAAGTGGTCAAAGAGGGTCAATTATTGATATCTCTCTAGCATCTTCTTCAGTAGCGCGCGCGGTGACAGAATGGGCAGTTCTGGAAGATTACTCCGGAAGCGACCATCAATATGTCAGGTTTAGGATCCAACTAGATGGTGGAAGGAAAGATAAACCTACGCAAACCACTATTGGGGGATGGAATATTTCCCGTTTGAACAAGGATATCCTGAGCAGACATCTTACCAATATCGAAGTTATTGGTACTCAAAATGCAGAAATATCTATGCAGAATGCAGAGGCCTTGGTGGAGAACACAATGCAGCAAATTATTAACTGCTGCGACGCCGCCATGCCTAGAAGATCTGCCAAATGTTTCAGGAGACAGGTTTATTGGTGGAATAACGAGATCGCAGAACTTCGTAAAAGAACTCTGCAGCTACGACGCATTGTACAAAGGGCTAAGAGAAGGGACCAACGAGATGTAGCCATGGAGCAACAATTCAAGGAAGCCAAAAGGCAACTGAGAATAGCGATTCGTGCTAGTAAGAAGGCATGCTGGAAAAGTCTCTGTAATGACGTAGACCAGGACGTATGGGGACTAGGCTACAAGATAGTGATGCGACGTCTTGGACAGCAGAGACCTGTTGGCCCATTTGAGCTGGAAAGAATGAAGGAAATCGTAACCACTTTGTTCCCTGAACACCCGGACAAACCCATTAAGGAATTTCAAGTCCACGGAACCTTTGATCTTTTCACTGAAGAGGAATTGAGAGCCGTCGCTAGCGTAGCGAAAGTCAGGAAGTCCCCGGGACCCGACTGTATCCCGATAGAGATTATCAAAGCTATAGCGCTCGAACACCCAACTATTCTGCTGAATATGTACAACACTTGCCTCCAAGCAGGTATCTTTCCAACAAGATGGAAGGTACAGAGGCTAGTACTGCTAGACAAGGGAAAGGGTCTACCCATAACACCGTCTTCGTTTAGACCACTATGTATGCTGGACGATGCGGGCAAAATGTTTGAAAAGCTTATTCGACAGAGACTACGTGATGCAATCGAAGACATCAACATGGATTCCGACCGCGCCATTCAACAGTAGGAGCACTGCGTGAGGTGGTGGAACAAGCGTACACGGCCTGGCGAGGAAATCACCGCAGTCGCAGTATCTGTGTTCTGATCACCTTTGACGTGAAAAACGCCTTCAACTCAGCAAGGTGGGTCGATATCATGAATGCCCTAGAAGAGCGCTTCAAGATCCCGGCATACCTACTACGGGTGATTAACGACTACCTCTCCAACAGAAGTCTGACTTACGAAACCCTAGAAGGTCAGCAGGTTCAGAAAGTCACTGCCGGTGTAGCCCAGGGTTCTGCGCTTGGGCCTGACCTATGGAATGCGATGTACGATGGGATCCTAAGAATCGAGCTACCGAAATGTGTCCAACTAGTGGGGTTCGCTGACGATATCGTTGCCGTGGTAACTGCCAGGGACATGGAGACTGCACGCCTAGAAACCGAGTTTGCAGCGCACTCGGTGCACTTTTGGATAAAACAACACGGCTTACAAATGGCTGCAGACAAGACCAAAGTGACCGTGCTTACCAGACAAAGACTACATTCCCTGCCCCTGGTGCTAAACTTTTCGGGAGTCACCATCACCTCTCATGAAACGGTGAAGTATTTGGGAATATGGTTGGACCAAAAACTGACATTCAAGCAACATCTCACAGAAGTGGCAAACAGAGCCACAAAAGTTGTGACCGCGCTATCTAGGATTATGCCAAACGTCGATGGTCCTAGAGCAGATAAGAGGCGGGTACTGATGAACGTCGCCAATTCAATGATGCTGTACGGAGCGGAAATCTGGGCTAACGCAATGACAATCGAAACCTTCAGAAGAAGACTCGCATCAGTTCAGAGAACAGCAGCTCTGCGAATATCGTCAGCGTATCGCACTGTCGCTGAGGGGGCCATTTTGGTAGTAGCAGGCGCCATACCGATTGATCTTTTGGCACTGGAACGTCAAAGGTTGTACGACACCAGTGAAATACCAAAACCTTTCACTGCAGTCAGGCAACGAACCCTGCGTGAGTGGCAGGCAAGATGGGAGAACGATCCTAAGGGCTCCTGGACGCACACACTTATTCAGCAGGTTGAACCTTGGTACTGTAGGAGGCATGGGGATGTAAACTTCTACATCACTCAGTTTCTTACAGGACACGGGAACTTCAACCGATACCTGAACCTGCGTACCATTAAGGATAGTCCCTACTGTCGCTATTGCCAGACGGACATCGATTCAGCCGAACACACCTTCTTCGACTGTAGGAGATGGGCTGTACTGAGGAGACGGTTGGAACAACAAATAGGATTAACCTTCACACCTGAGTCGGCGGTGCCCACGATGCTTGCCAGCGAGAATCACTGGCATATGATCTCATCTTTCGTGGAGGAACTACTAAAACTGAAGAAGGCAGACGATGGAGTACAAACATCCCCGAACTCCTAATCCGGCAGGTCCGGGATGGGAGATGTAGGGTGCGATTGGACGACTACTACGAGGACAACTGAAGAACAAGACGATGAAGACAAGACAGCCTGCGTGCGTGAAGTTATGCCATCTTGGCGGTTCCAGCACAAAGGCGGTTCGTAGACCCACTCGCTCCAGGTTGCGGCCTGGCGACGGTCCTATAAAAAAGAAAAAAAAAAATAAAAAAAAAAATAAAATACCTCGACAAACTTTAGACAATTCAGATGTTTCACCAAAGCATTTGACAACTTGTGCCCGATCTTTGAGGTAATTTCTTAATAAATGAACCGCACTTTTAGAAAAACCCAAGTAGTGAAGAACAGCAATCAATAGATCATGGTTTAGCTTATCAAAAGCCTTCGAAAAATCTAATAAGATTAAGATGCATAGGTTGCCATCATCAATGTATTTGCGGATATCATCTGTTACTTTGAGCAAGGCTGTTGTGCAGCTGTGACCTGATCTGAACCCTGATTGGTTTTCTGCAAGAATGTAATTTTTAGCAACAAAGTCCCTGATTCTAGCATCCAAAATCATTTCGAAGACCTTTGATGGAGTACATAGGATGCTGATGGGTCGAAGATCGCCCACATCTTCAGGGTTGCTCTTTTTTTGGTATGGGAATTACTTGTGCAAGCTTCCAAATTTTGGGTATTACATTGAATTTTAGACAATAATTAAAAATATGCGTGAGATATGGTAAAATTATAGGAAGCTGTACAACAGCATGCTGATACTTATACCGTCGGCACCAACGGCTGTTGATTTCACTGAAAGCAATTTTTGATATACTTCATTGTCATTCGTGTACGAAAACTCAAATGCTTCATCAGGGAGTTGCGTATCGGAGAAGAATCGAAGAGTGTACTGATCAGGTTCATTATTATCACCCGAGATGGATTGCATGAAGAAGTTATTGATTTGGTTTGCAGTTCCTAGGTGTTGAGGTAGTGAATTCTGTTTTTTATTAACTATATTCAATTTTCCGAGTTCTTTCCACATGCGGTTTTTATTTAATGCAACTTGTTGCTCAAAGTATACTTGCTTTTCTTTGTTAATCGCGTGGTAAATTTTGTTCTTTAGTGTATTATAGCCTAACCAATCATTGTGATTCTTTGTACGATGATACTTTCTTAGTGCCTTATCTCTTAGTTTCATCATTTGTTTCAAATTATAGGTAAGCCAAGGAGACCTTTTTCTAGATATGCGAACTGTTCTGATAGGAGCATGGAAGTCGAAAATATTTAACACTAGTTCATTCAGATAGTTCACTTTCATATCTATATCCTTAAGCAGATATATTGGACTCATGTCAACATTATTCAGGTGATTTGTAAAAAGCTCATAATTAAAATGTTTAAAGTCTCTATATGTGTAAAGAAAACAACAGTATTCTTTGAAAGTGTAACCTCACATGAAACTAGGGCATGATCAGATATCATAGAGCAGTCTAATGCATCGAAAGCCGAGATGTTTAGTTCATCTGTGCAGATAACAACATCTAGCAACTTTGAGGACTTAGGTGTACATCTAGTGGGTTGTTCAACTATCTGCTTCAAATTCAAAACGTCTACCAGGTTTAGTAGCTGTCTACTACAGAAATTGTCATCCAAAAGGTCGATGTTTAGGTCTCCTGCACATAAGATATAATCATGATTAGGAGCAAGTGTGGACAACGTTACTTCCAAATTATCTATAAATTGGTTCAGGGGGTAATCTGGGGGTCGGTATAAAGATCCTACAGCAACATTTTTCTGGTTAAAGCTTACGGTGATCCATAGTTGCTCAGTATCATGATACTCCATATTATTTATAACTTTGCTTTTAAGGTGATTTTTGACATATAAAGCTATACCTCCACCTCTCCTGTGGTGACGATCACCTCTCACCCTTTGAGACTGATGATATCATCAGGAATGTTGTTATTTAACCATGAGGAAGGAGGCATTTCAGCCATATCGAGAGCAATTAAACAAAACTTTTGAATTTTATGCTTGCTTCTACGTCTGCCTTACGCCAGATCGCTACGACTATCGTAATACGATTGAACATCTCATACGCTTCCCTGCAACACCGCTTCGTGTGCGGACTTGTTAGTACACATACGCGCTCGTTTTGCTCTCGTCCTACGCGCGTATTACGATACGATTACGATACTATGTAGTGTGCGGAGGCTCTTAATGTGCAGTTCTTTCCCCTTGAAGCGTCTACGTATCGCGCACCGTTTCTTAAATCCCAATTTCAAGAGTTAAACTTCATATACCTACCATAAAACTTGTTCGACTCTGCTCAGCCTTTTTAGGAATTATAAAGTGAAGAGCTCAATATATTTCAGCCAACCCGATAGAAGCCCGACAGTTTTTCTCGAATCACAATCTCTGACTGGGAGGGAAGCAATTCAGACTACCTCGCAGTCAATAATGAAAATTCTAGCATTCAAGCATTCGGCAATTCGGTCGGTCGGCATACGGAAAGCGGACACCCACTGATCCTTGGCAACCAGACTGGCGGCGTATAGAGAGCAAAAATGCGGCTGTGCACTCTGACATTTTAACCTAATTTGTATGCGTTTCCGTCCTGCCCTACTCCAACTCTCCATTAGAGCTCCTTCTCAAATTCGAACGTTTTAATTGAAACGTGCCCTGATGATGGGGTTAAATCATTATTACGGTGCGAAACATGATTATTATGGGGGTGAAAGTAATGAGACTATTATATAACGTTATATACGGGTACTTCATATCGAAGTTTTCCCAGAAATATTTCAATATGAAGTCTATCCAGCCTAAATATGATTTTAGCATGAATAGGGGCACCTAAAGCATTGAACTCGTGTCTTCTCGACACTAAAATTCAAGGTTACTTGTAGTCAGAGGCGTATGCAGGACCTGAGTTCAGGTAGGGCTCATAATTTTCCCTGAGAGATTCCCAAAGCTAAGAAAGATTTAAGAAGGACTTCATAATAGTCTATTGTTGCAACTGAAACAGGTCGCTCCGAAGATTAGAAGCTAGGATTTAATGGTTTCCTACTCCTGGTTCTAATAATTCCTATACTTCGTAAACATATATGTTCCAAGGCACCTAGCACCACCTAGGACAGACCATATCGTTTCCTACCGTCGCGTCGTCGGGAGGTTTTTTAGCGTAAATATAATAAATTTTAGTATTGCATTTTTTCTTTGCTTTTGTTGCTGTTTCGATTATATACAATTTCTTTTCTTTTAACGCAAGATTCTAAAACCGGAAAGCTATTGCAAGTCAGTATTTACTGGGAACCGTTGGTATTTACCATAGATGACATTTATTATGGAATTATAAGATTACATAGAAATCCATTGACACTGACGGAATCATCAGTCAATACTGCGAATTAAAAACCTACGTGTTGAAGGATCTTCTTATGACTTGCGCACTGCAGCGTATCAGCGCAAAATCTGTGGCCGAGATTTGTGAAAACTGGAGGAGGCGCACGGTAAGCTGATCTCTAAAAATTGTGAAATTAAAGAAGATGCGTTATATTGTACCTCGATTTTCTCTACGATTCTGAGAGGAAATATTGAAAATCTGCTTCTCGAATCCTTATGACTGCAGCCTATCGCCCAAAATCTGTGTCCGGCATTTGTGGAAAATGCGTTATTCTTGTATCTAAATTTTCTCTACGATTCTGGTAGGGAATATTAAAAATCTACATTTTGAAGGTTCTTCTTATCACTCGCAGACTGCAACGTCTCAGCGCAAAATTGGTGGCCTATATTTGTAAAATGGTGAATGTGCAGACTAAACTCATCACGTAAAATTGAAACTTATAAAATTGGAAAAGATGCCTTGTACTTGTTTTTCAACTTTCCCCTGTAATTCTGCGAGAAAACATGATAAACCTACGCTTTCGAATACCTTTTTATAAATTCTTGACTGGAGCTTATTATCACCAAACCGATGGCCGATTGTGAAGAGTGGTAAACTGGAGAAGTCAAAGGAAACGCGTTAAGGTACGTTCGCTCATAGAGAGGAAGGGAAGACACGAGAACAGATTCGTCCGCATAGCGATGTTCACACATGTAAATGGAAAAAGTCGCCGCGGTTCTCTTCGCGTCACTTTTCGTGTAACTTGAGATGTCCGATCAACAGCTTCTCTGAAATTCAAGCGTCCTGTGCACTATACCTCATAATGATAATAATACTTTGTAAAAAAGGTTTAACCTATGTCCCTTATACTCCTCCTCGTATTTCAACCCTTTCCTAAAAATCACACAATATGAATCTATTGCAATAAATCATCAGTCATCATAAATATGTAACATAATTTATATAAAATAATGGTTTCAAATTGTAAAAAAATTAGTTTCTTACGGATCTATATAAGCGATAGCACATCTGAGGAGACAATGGGTGCTATAACCAGGAAATAGATTGCTTCTAATTTGGTTATTATTTAGTATTTTTAACGATAGCAGATATATTTTTTACCATGGCAGTTTCGACACTATGGCAAAAATAAACATAATACAATAAGTTGATTTTATCGACCAGCTTAAAAACACATGGATATTAATGAAACTCTCAATTTACGAGTCTGTAAAAGTCGTGGGAAGATAAAATTGAGATCCACAGACCAAATTGGACTATCATCTGATGAGCAAACGCGCATCGTTTAAATACTGATAAAAATATCATCGGAATTATTCCAGATAAGAAGATGAGATGATATGCGGTAAAGGGTGTTTTATGAATAGCTTTTCCTTGCGCGTTTGTCTTCAAGATAGCCTATGCTCATTGAACTGAGAACTGTCTGTGTTGCTAGGTAATGGCTTCAACAAGTACCACCCGCTAATATAATATGGTCAAAATTGAATAATTGTTCTCTGTTTATCTTAAATACTAACACTGTATGCAGTCATAGATAAAATGTGTTATGTATCTTGGGCGTAGTATGCGGTTATGCCCCTGAACCTTAGAGCTGCGAGGTCAAAACCTATTTTTCTAAAGATGGTATGGAACTTCAAAATAAACAAAATCAGTATCTCCAAGCGTTATAAAATCAACTGCTTAAATAACAAAGGCGGATGATTAAAACAAAGTTTATGAGCTCTTTCCAAATATGAGAATGAAACTCGAAAATTCCTATAGTACAGTATGTTTCTTTATAAAACGGTTTTGTCAAATTTTAACTATTCCCTATTGGTAGTCCATTTACGCCCCGGCATAACAAAGATGCAGCGCGGCAAAGCGGTAGACGCCTAAGCGTTGCAATAGCTATTGGTCATTCGGCCATCATACTAGGAACGCCGGCATTTGCTGTTCATATTCGGTGCATACGTAGCGTGTGTTTATACGTTAGCATGTCGTCTATGGATACAGCAGATGAAACTGAAAATATTTCTCCCAATCCTTCCTTCAGCCATGCTTCCTCTTCGGTGATGTCTCCTCCCCGAAAGCGTGACAAGAAGGGACATTTGAATGTTCAAGCAAAATAAACTGTCCTTAACGTTTATAAGAGCCAAATTTTAGAGCATCCTGAAATGAAAATTCACGATATTTAAAGATGTGTGGCTTATGGCCTAAGACAATTTTCAACATTGTTAAAGAATATAAAAAAATTTCCTCCACCACACAAGAGGCTGCATTACACGAAGCTGTTGGTATCAGTTGATAACTTTGATCGGAATGCCATCAGACGCAAAGTCCAATTTTTTGAAAGGTAGGAACTTCCCACCCTAGACAAAGTTTTACAGGAGGTTAATAGTGATGAAGGCTTGCCTACTTTCAAAAGGACCACATTCTATAGCTTACTCGAAGAACTTCATTTTGAGTATATAAAACGGGACAGAAATAGTATTTTGATGGACAGCCGAGAGATTATTTTATGGAGGAGAAATTATTTAAAATCAATAAAGAAACACCGCGACCAGGGCAGGAAGATTTTTTACTTGGATGAAACCTGGTTAAATGCAGGAGATACAAAACCTAAAATATGGGCTGACTCTTCAATTAAATCAGCAAGACAATCCTTCTCAGATGGACTTACCACTGGCCTAAAGAATCCGTCAGGTATGTGTATCTAACCAATTCGTCATTTGTCTTATAAAAATGGTGTCAAGTAGACTGAATCTTTGAGTCTACGCTGAAAACTTAGCTACACTGGAACCAACACTTGTTTAAGGCTACCCCCTCACCACTGCGAATTAAATTCCATTGAAATGATTTGGGCAAATATAAAAAACTATGTGGCGTCAAATAATAGAACATTTAAATTTTCTGACGTGAAAAATTTGTTTTATGAAGCTGTCAACAAAGTGACGGCAAACCATTGGAAGGACTGCATCCGACACGTTTAAGAGACAATCTAAACAAAGACGTACGATCTGGACAATATGATAGATATTCAAATTGAACCTGTAATAATTAATATTAACCATTCTGACGATGATTCAAGTACTCAAGTATGTGCACGTTTTTCCAAAATAATCATTTATTTTGTTAGATTATTCCAATACCATTGTGATAAATAGGGACCTGTACAATCTCGCTTTTTGTCTGTGCGTAAATGGACTACGAATGGGGTACGGTACGATATTCTGTTTCTAATCCTGCTCGCATTGCAGGCGATTCTATAGCATAAACGTACCGAGTTTCAGAAAAATATAACAGGTGGTTAGAAAAGAAAGTTTTGGTATACTTAAATCACCATATTGTGTATCTTGAGAATCATGAATTTATCTACGAGCCCCTTCCCACTTGGCCCAACTATTGAAATTTTAGTTTTTTTCTTATCAAACACAAATAATAAAAAAGTAGCAGGGTGTTATAGGTTTAAAATATTAACAATGAATATTTTAATAATATATAGTAGAAAACACCAACTTTATCACTAATCAAATTTGCAGCATAAAAATAACACATGTTGCAATTACAGCATATCAACTTATATATTTTCATTTCAATGCAAAATAAGTCTATAACGCATAGGTGGGTGTGAAAAATAAAAGCCATGACAATTGTTTTTATTAATCACTGCTGTAAGAATACGTTTAAAATAGTTTTGGGTAGTTGAGATTTTAAAGTGGGTAGTAGAAAGGTTATTAGTGAGAAAATTCAGTTACTTATAATTACATTTTTTAATTCTGGGAAATCAAACTCAGAAATTGCAACTTTGTTAGACTTATCGCGGTACAGTGTGAGAAATATTGTCAGAAGATATAACGTAACTGGTTCTTTCAATATTAAGCCACGATATGTGAAAAAAAGTAATATCACAAATGCCGACCGAAGAGCATTAAGAAGAATAATCGTGAAAAACAGGCGTGCCAATTATTTACAATTAAGTGCTCTGTGGAGTGACGCTGTTGGAAGGATAATTTCGAGGTCCACAACTCATAGAGAGGCCCACAAACTGGGATATAACACTTGCAAGGTAAGTTTTCATATAAAAAAAGTGAAGTAAAAACTCTAAAGTTGCACAACTTGTTTATAGGCCCAAGAAAAGCCACTATTAACTCCACTGCAAAAGAAAAATCGGCTTAGATGGGCTAAAGAACATAGACAATGGATACCTCAACAATGGTGTGCAATACAATGGAGTGATGAGGCCCGATTCAAAGTTTGTGTTGGTGACAGTCGCAGTAGAGTTATTCGCAAAAAAATGAAGCATTCCATGTTGACTGTCTAAAGAGAAAAGTGAAATTTCCAGCATCCATTATGATCTGGGGCAGTATGTCATCAAAAGGAGTAGGAGAACTTCATTTTATTGATGGAAATGTGGATACAAACAAATATTTGGCAATTTTAGATGAATCGCTTTAACCAGTGATGGAAGAATGTTTGACATCCGGCCAAGATTTTGTGTTTCAGCAAGATGGTGCAGCGTGCCATACCTCAAAAAGGCTATAAAATGGATGGAAGAAAATAATGTACCACTTATAAAATGGGTTTCTAGCAGTCCAGATGTGTCACCTATTAAAACTTTGTGGTACGAGATGAAAAAGGTTCTATGACAACATCCTGCTCGTACAACCACCGAACTGAGACAAAAGCTTCAAGAAATATGGGATTGTTTTACGCCAAATTTTTGACAAAACTTGGTTAACAGTATGCCCCAATGAATTTCAGCCGTAATAAAAAATAAAGGTGATGTTACCCAATGGTAATCTTTCAATTGTTGCTTTGTTAAATTTGCATTTATTCGCACATTGTTTATTTGTTCAGATGTTCTATTAGTTATAGGTCTAAGTGATTTCAAATATGCATTTTTTACGACTAGAGTGTATCTAAAATGATGTACCAGATTCCAAAAAACGTGAAAACCGACCTAGTACTGTTGTAATCGGTTAGTTATTATGCAATCTCCGACTAAAATGTTGCAGGTTCATTGTTTTTTTTTCAGATCCAAAACAGTGCACTTGCAACATTTTAGTCTTAGATTGCATAACAATTAAATTAACCCTGTCTGTTACACAATGCTACAAAATATTTTCACTTATTCTACTGGTAAAAGGAAATAAGCTAAGCTACTCACCATTTTTCATCGCCGCCATCTAACTTGATATCAGGAATATTAGGTATTTTCTTGTTAAGGTACGCCGACGAAATCTTAAGTAACGCCTATAAAAGAATCACCGATAAGTAAACAAATGAAAATCACTGAAAAACACAAAAACACTTTACTTCTGAGTATGACTTTTCGATCGCTGACCGTTTAATCACGAATGTCCGTATGTCTTCTAGCAGGTCGCATTCATGTTGGTTCTTCAGCAGAAGCTTATTGATCTGTTCCGTGTGAAGATTTTTGAGGAATTTCGCGTAGTTGCCCTGAAATGAGACGTACACGTTTGTTTCGATCTTAAAAATAGTAAAAAACCACACTATCGGAAAATTTGGAGTTTCACTTTCACTAGTCTCCTTCGTTAATTTCTCACAATATGGGCCGAAAAGGCAGATGAAAATAAACCTCTCAATCCCTCTCGCCTAAGGTGTACCTCAGGACGTGTCGACATTTATAAGTTTTTGGTAAGGCTAACACGAGAGCTTGGTATTTAAATTTGAATTTGTATTTGAATTTTTGGATTGTACGCTTTCCGCGCTTCTCTTTCGTACACATTACGACGTCAGTTGTATTTGGCTTTCAGTTATGTGGAAGCATTGATGTACGTATATACGACTACACCCTACTGATACAAGGTATGTCAAAAAAAAGTGTCGGTCATTTTTCTAAAAATGTATTCATAAGCAACCAAAGGTTTAGATACAAAACAATTGAACGTGAAATGCTTGAAAACTCAAAAAAGAAGGTAATAGTATTGAAAATGAACAAAAGGGAAATCGAATTTTCTGAAAAAGGTCACACCCACCTGAAAATTGTTGCCACGAATCACAAAAAAGCATTTGGAGGAATTTATAGCGAATTTATTTTAGTGAAAGCTATTTTTGTGGTAAGTCGCGCCGTTCCAGAGAAAAATTAAAAAAAAATGATGATTTTGTCATATAACCGCCAGTAGAACATTTTGCGCTCCAGTGATCGATGGGGTATTTTGATATATTAATTACAACATAATGAAGGCCTGAAACAATTTTCAAATGGGTTCGATTCTTTTCAAAAGCATGACTTCCATTTCGCGTTTAATTGTTTTGTATCCAAATTTTTAGAAAAATCACTTACTTTTTTGACACACCTTGGATAAGTAGTATGTATTTTAACATAAGGAGCATACATCAATGACTCCACATATATGTTCAATATATGCCGCAGAGCAGAATAGTTCCTAAGAGTTCACAGAGTACTAGATCTCGTAAACGGTGACTCAGCAACTTTTATAGTTAATTGCATTGTCTACACTCTACAATTTATGTAAATATGTGTTTTCGTGGTATCTCCACCCCTTTTAGAGGGATATGACAAAACCTGATATTTTTGATATTTCAACCCAAATAAAATAAGGTTCCGCTACAAGGATATATGAGGATATTTTATATACTATTTATAATGGTGTATTTAAGATATGTACCAATTTTCAACTTTCTGTGAATTTTTGCAAACCTACAATATTGTTTTGCTGTATTTTTACTTTCATATTACATTAGTCTTTGCTATTGCCGTTCATAGAAACCTTCCATCTCATAAAAAATACATAAATTGTGCGAATTTTTACTCAGTTAATTTAATTTAACACAAACCTATCTCTACTGTACGCAGCCGGAACGGAGATGTTGTGGAAAAATGGTTTTTTCGTCGTTTTTCTAATACGTCGATGCAAATGGAATGGATACCTGATAGAAAAGTGCAAATTCAAAAAGGATGTTTCGAAATGTATGGCTATAGCAACCGTTCCAAACCCCCGCAAAACATTCCAGGAAAAATCTCCATATCTTTGAAAAATGCAGTACATGGCACAGAAAACACAGACCTACAAAACTGGCCTTTTCGTGATTATGAAACATTAAAAACACTTACTACATTAAATTCTAAAGATCTCGTGATTACAATGACACCTTTTGTTGCATGGGAAGTCAACTTAAATCCAAATGAAATTCAGCACGTTAAAAGTTTCACTCCTTTTGCGTTGTCCGCCAGTTGTTTTGAATGTTTTGTCCAAGTTGCTGAACTCAAACCTAACGGTTGGTAAATAACTGCTCAGAACGTAATGTACTCCATATAGAAAGTTTCGAAGCTTCGAGATTATATTTACGAAGGCTACTTTGGAAACTTCTGCTTATTGACATACTCGTATAGGAATGCGATAAATTACCGATATAAGCAAAACTTTTTTTTTCTCAAAAAGAAATTAGTTTTCTGTTTCATCTTTAGTCATACTGAATGGTTGTCACCCGTAGCCCACTTCTTTTGAAAGGGTCCAGGAAACGTTAGAAGCCACACCAGCGCCGTAATTACACATGAAAATGAATTTTTGTTCCTGTTTCTGAAATACTAGCACAAGGGGCATTATTCGAGCTACAGATATTAGCAAAACATCTATCCGGCGGATTTTGAAGAAGCATAAGTACCATCCATTCAAAATACAGTTACATCAAGAATTATTTACTAGGGACTATGGAGTTAGAAGTGAATTGTGTCAGTGGGCTTCCCTAAAAATTGTGGAAGATCAAGATTGTTTCCCAGTTCTACTAACCTCAGGCAGCAAAAATCAGATTAACAAAAGTTTCTTTAAGCTCATCATAGCAGACGCGGTGCGCTGGCATTTAGGCTTCTGCCTGCGCGGCTGCTTCGGTGTAAAAAAATACCTAGAGAGTTAACGCCGGAAAGTGAAAACGTGGACACCTGGAATATTTATATGCGACAATACGACAAATATTAGCTTTTAAAGCTTCCACTGCCTATGATCTTTCAGGAAATTTAGCATAATGTATGTGTGTGTGTGTACAAAATGGAGGTTGGGCAGCCCAAGATAAAGAACAATTAGGATGGCGAATTTACGAAAAACTGAGTCAAATTGATCTGAATTCCGTCCAGGACCCCATGATACTCATTCGAAGAAAGTTGCGTCTGGTAGAGCAGAATGGGCCACTCAACATAATGTGATAGTATAGTTTAGTTGAGTATTGAGCTTTAATTTATGATAAACTAGTTAGTGCTTTAATAAATTTCTTCATAAAAAAATCCGATAAATATTTTGTGGCAACACTGTTAGGAGATACGAAATTGATAGGCTCATACATAAAATTGAACGCTGTTTGATTTCAGCGGGATTGTGTGACATGCACATACACAATCGATTTATTGAAAGAAACATTCCATGGTGGAACGGTTTCTCGTGATGGACTTAAGGATATTGACCTCCAAGGTCATATACGATTGATGGATTATTTGAAATCACGATTCTGAGCCGCTAAACCAGAGGCAGTGGAAGCTTTATAAGCTAACATTCCAGAATCTGATCGAAAAAAGTGTAAGACGTATATTTTTAGAAACACTGCAGCTATATGACTCAAATACCCGATATCAGTTTTTCAAATGCTGAATCACTTTTGGCTCAATACTGATTGTGAGCGAATTCTATTCAATATCCACATCATAACCCCTACTATTCCAATTTCTTTAGTGAAACTCAACTACTATTTGATTCAATTGCGTGAATCAGCTATGAAAAGTACAAAACTTTTAATATTGTGCCAGTGGAAACTTTAAATGGAATTGTTCATGCGTGAAATCGAAAAAATGTTCCTTTTATAGCCGGAGTTTATTAAATTTCTACCGGAAAGGGGAAAAGTGAACTGACAGATGCAGGAAATCGCTGAAGGCGGGCGTTTTATCATATTCAGAAGTTTTATCTGCCCAGAGTCGAGTCTGTGTATGACCCACTATCGGATTTGCTAGATGTCACCTAAACATAGAAAATAGCATCAGGCAGGTTATTCTGTATTTTTCGATCATTTTATCTCACTTTAGGCTTATCAGCAGGATTTTTCAGACTCTAGACATTCAAAAATTTTTTTACTTTCATTATTTGAGTCTAATGGATAGAACGTCTATATTTATGAAATTAATCGGTACCCATACAGCATGGACTCAATTCGCAGCACCTACGGTGGAAATTATACTCTTCTGTACTCATTAAAATCATATTACATTTACATCGATTTGAGCGGTCCATTTCCATGATTAGGAGGAGGGTAGTTTTGGCTGGCTAGCTAAGATGCAAAGTATAAATTCTCGGAGAAGCAGTCAACAGCAAACGAAGTCAGGACAGAAATAACTTGACTCTTTTTTCAAGTCAAGGTTTTGAAATTGTTTATTTTCTACAAAGAATATTGAATACCAATTAAAGTCATTACAATGTCAATGAAAAACTACTTAAAACGTGAAGTCCTCTTTCAAGATCGGCAATCAAAAAAAAAAACGAAGGTAAACCAAAATTTAAGGGCTTCCTTCCGTTTTTAGGATTGCTCGTCTTGAAATAGGACTTCACGTTCGAAGTAGTTTTTTAATTGATAATGTAATGACGTTAATTGACATTCGATATTCTTGTGGTATGTCCTGAAGAAGAAAATATACATGTACTTTGCATTTCCATGATTCTTGACTTTGATAGTTACAGATGTATCTGAGAAAAACATAAGTCTATGATACGGTGGACGTCTCGTGGTAATAGTATTTCTATTCCTAATTGAAACAGCAAAAAAGTTGGTTTTACCCATAAAAGAACTCTGTCATAGGTGATATACTTTATACTGAGAGGTGTTAATGTTTCAGTATTTTTCATCTTTGGCTTAGGTGTGTAGGTACTATCGTAAAAGGTGACTCCAGATCCCTTTGACTCAAATGGCTTCCAGAACGTACAGTTTTGAATCACAATCTCGGCACCAAAATATGCAATACTCGACGTGACGTATCGTTAGCATACC
The DNA here is from genome assembly GCA_963669975.1 of Acanthoscelides obtectus. Classification (NCBI taxonomy): domain Eukaryota; kingdom Metazoa; phylum Arthropoda; class Insecta; order Coleoptera; family Chrysomelidae; genus Acanthoscelides; species Acanthoscelides obtectus. Next base: position 28,841,652 of record CAVLJG010000004.1, read on the forward strand.
ACTAGTACCAAGAGTGCTAAGCGGATGAAGCCTTTAACCATAATAGGCTGCCAAAGCAGCCACATCTATGTGTCACGTGATAACTGTAATCACGGTCGCGATACAGTTGGTCCACTGTAGCGTTTTTGTACAAAACCTTGGAAGCACGATGCTGCTGTCTTTATGTTCTGTCGTATCATCTATGCATTTATATAAAACTTTTCATTTTTTAAGGTCCTTATTTTTTTGTTCATTTCAATTTGGACTAGAAATACTTGCATCAAGAACAACAATAATATGTTTCGGTTTGGTTTATCATTATATTATCCTCAGATATCTTGTGTAATTTCACAACATGACAGCGATTAAAATACTAAAGTTGATACTCTCATTGTAAAACAGTCACAATACATTTAATCAAAACGGCTTTCGAGACAATAGAAAGCAGAGTAAGTATTGTTCAGCGAGACAAAAAGAAGGAAATGAGAATAGAAAGAATCTTAAAATAGTGGATTATAATACTGGATGGATATATAAAAGCATCATTTGGTTATAAAAATTGCACCAGATCTCGACTATACAGGGTGCTTCAGAACTATCGGATCAAACTTGTAGGGATTATTCAGTGTAACAGTAGAAAACATTTGAGTATAGGGACCCATATCCGGCGCTTGTGTGTTGTTATCTTTAAAAACGATAACAGAGATTGCTTTTTGTAGCTGCATTCCATATCGTCTTAGTCGTGCTATCGTATTTGTGAAGTTTGCAAGAATTAAAATTAATTGTTGCTAGTGAAAAACTTTACCAATCAAGAATTGGCGGATATGCATTTGGCATATGGAGCAACAAGCTGCAATGCACTAGCAACAGCGCGGTTGTATCAAGAACGTTATCCCAAACGACAGCATCCGGGATACAAAATGTTTAAAACCAACATGCATGATACTGGTGTTGCTCGAACCGTAAGAACGGTCGAATTTTAAGAAGAGGTCCTTCAGCGAGTTGCCGACGAACCATCAAGTAGCACAAACGTGGTTTCAGCATGATGGAGCGCCGGCTCACTTTGCTGTACAATTGGCTCAGCGGCTTGGAGCAGTTTCTTGGCCTCCTAGGTCACCCGATTTATCGTCACTAGATTTTTTCCTGTGGGGACATGTAAAGTCTTTGGTTTACAAATCTCCAGTAGAGACAGAGCAAGACTTAATTGGACGATTTACAGCAGCATTTGAAATCATTCAAAACGAGTATCAAATTTTTAGTCAAGTCTGCCTAAATCATGCTCGACGTTTAAATCGGTGTATTCAGGTTGGAGGAAGACATTTTGAACAATTTTTGTGATGATATCATGTACAAAAGGCAAAAATTAAATGCATTAAATCCTATTTAGGCAATTCATCGTCTTTCTAAATTTTAACGCGCCTTAGGGCCGTTGTGCCATAGTGAAACTTTTCCGGATATGGGTCCCTATACTCAAATGTTTTCTACTGCTACACTGAATAACCCCTAGAAGTTTGATCCCTTAGTTCTGAAACACCCCGTATTTGTTATGTTTCCCTTATTGTTTTTTTATTGTGAGAATGAAATATTATACAAAAATAAAATACTCGAAATAACAAAATGAAGACTTTTTTGTTTTCTATACGTATATTTTCTTATATGTTTCATACACTTTTCTCCAGAATTATTTAAAATCATAGCTAAAACTAGTTGAACTGATACTCGAAATATGTATTACAAATATTGTATCGCTTAAATCAGGACACGAAAAATATTTTTATGAAATCTAAGCCTGGAAATAAAAATCAGGTGGCTACAAAAATTTGGAATAAAGAGTATTTCAATTGTGCAACTTTTCCTCCATTTAACCGACACTCCAACCTTTTCCGGTATTCCATAATATCTCATCCTTATCTTGAACAAAGTGCTAGATTATTTGGAAATACCATAAACACAATAATAGCGTCATAAACCGAATTCTCGTAATCTCTCGAAAATAAAAGTGAAGTACCTAAGCATCATTCCCCCGAATCATGATATACAGATTTCTCTATTCGAAACATTTAGATTATACATGCATTGTAGCTTACTAACCGAATTATGGAATAAATAAATATTCGAAGATATTTCCTGATTTTACAACGTTCAGGGCATGATTCTTCTGGCACAAACATCAGTACAAATTTCTTAAAATGCGCGTGAAAGCTCTTAAAGATATAATTCACTCGAAGAGGGTGGCATTCTTCCGAATCATAACTATAAATGCTTCATGCAAAGAAGGAAGAACTACGATTACGTATATCATATTCCTTGACAAACATTACGCTTGGTATGACTAATGCGTGGTACTTAGAAAATTACGGATAGAAACTTCAAAAATAGTTTGTTTTTTGGGCACTTGGTACTCCAATACGTATTACTTGTGTATGAGAACGAACGTTAATCTCAGCTGATTGATTGGTACGTTAAAGGTGAATAAAACACAACCGAGATTCTACAATGATACACTTTACGTCACACAACCTAAGAGCACAACTCACTTCTATCGAAAGTGAAACTCCGCATCCAAATTTTCCGACATCACGCTTAATTTTACTCAAAAGTCACCTTTCTGGGTGGCGGCTGCATCTTCCCTTCCTCCGCCGGAGTCGCACAACTCACTCGTGAACTCTCATCGCAACTTCGCCCGTGTCTGTGAAACAGAAGCTGAACTCCGCGTCCTCCGCGATCAAAATCGGAGTTGGCCGTGCCTAGACGTTTGACGTGCCGCGGCGTCGCCGGATCGATCCCGGAGCCTCCGGGGGAGTCCGAGCAGGCGCTGGAAACGGTCGCCGCAGTTCTGCCGGAATCACTACGCTGGTGCTGCCACCTACACATCCGGAGTGGGAACGATCACGATGGTTGTTATTGATATTTGTTCCAATCAATAAGTAGGAACTATTTCCTCAATTTATTATCAGTTATTAATGTAATACGAGGTCTGTAGATTAAGTAATGAGGCTGTTTTTTTTTTCAAATATAAGTACAATTTTATATTGTCACTTTCAAAATAACTTCCTTCTGAAGCCACACAGCTCTGGAGACGGTTCTTCCACTCCAGATAGCAGTGCTGGAACTCCGATACTCGAATAGCCTTCAGCTGGAGGGTTACATCCGGTTGAAGGTTTTCGACTGTCCCAAAATGATGATGATATGATTTTTCACCTTCAGGAAGAGAAAAAAGTCACAAGGACTCAAGTCAGGTGAATAAAGAGGCTGTCAAGCAATAGGCATGTTTTTGGACATTACTGTGTGACAAGGAGCATTATCGTGATGCAAGACCCAGTTGTTCTTCAGATCTGATGAACGGTGGTGTGAGTCTTCCCCGTTCATTCTGACTGCCAACCGACGATCTGAACGCACAAGAACTCGGATTCTGTCGATATGTTCACCGGTCCTTGAAGATGAAGGCCTTCCGCTTCGTAGTTCATCTTCAATCACTCCCTCCCTTCTGAAAACGCCTTAAACCACCGAAAAGCCTAGGATCTTGACAAAATAGTAGGCCTGTTTAGCAAGAGTTTCCATTTCACTGTGCCCAAGTCTGAAGCGAAACCTGATAACACTCCGTTGCTTGAAATTGATGTCACTTACTTTTAAAACACAATAGAAAAAATGTTTCACAACAAAAATCGCTACGGATAACCAAATGGCTCGAGCGAGTTCAAACTTGTACTGAAAAGGCGGATCACATGTTCCTCTGTCTCTTTTCCAAACGCGGCGCCTCCAGTGTTGCCAGATCGAATGCTATGTTGCCAATCTCATCACTTAATTTACAGACCTCGTAATTTCGTCCGTGATTTGCTGGCAAAAAATGACATCAAGTGGACTCACTCAGTACACGCTACATTGACGCTAAATTTGATAAAACCCCACGTCTTTCTGGTCGTTATTAAAACCGTATATCCAGGGATGACTTTCTACTGACGTTGCGGCCACCTTTCAACAAATGACTTAGGCCTTTTTTGTAAAGGTCACCGTCAGTAAAAAGTTATTCCTGCATATGTGGTTTCATTTACCATCAGAAAAATATGGAATTTTATCAGCATGAAAACCAAAGGATAAGTTTCAAATGTTAGATTGATATAAATGCATAGCTAGAGCTACATTCTAGGTATTAGTGATAAATGTGAAATATGAGGTGTACCTGATCTAAAAAAGTGAGCTTTCTAAAATCTTTTAGAATATGCCATTGTCTTGCAAAAAATAGGATTCCTTTCACCTAAAAAAATTTAATACTCGGCATGGTGATATTATCATACACGGTGCGCAGCACAACTTCCTTTTTCAAAATACGCGCCATTCAGCCGGTTGATGTCCTAGCGGAGCGCTAGAAACGGGACTATAAAGTTTTGTCCAGGCACAGTCAAGACGCCATCATGCGTTGGAACAGTGGGGAGCGCGCTTTTGCCATTGATGCCTACTTTTCGGAATCGCATTAACGTCGCCCCGCTGGCCCCTGTCCCGGACCGGAAATCAATTGTTACGTGGGTCACTATGTTCAGACAAGTACGACAAGACAAAGAACTAGAGTCCCTCATCCCATTAGATCACCTGAAAACACGCGTCTACTCTTAGACTTTCCGATCGTTCTGTGAGGAGAATTCCTCATGATGGTCTTCATTTCCATCCTTACAATATGGAAATTGTGCAGGAACTTTCTGAACGTGACTTCTCATAATCGTTCCTTAGGACGCAATTGTTTTTTTTTTAGTAATAAAGCCCATTTTCTCATATCAATTAGTGGCCGTCCCAGTCTCCCGATTTGGCCCCTTGCGATTTTTTATAGGGTTTTTTGCAATCCAGTGTTTATGTGAATCCTCCAAGGACTCTACAGAATTTGAAGGCCAACATCCAGGAAGAAATTGCCAACATGACACCTACTATGCTGGTAGATATTATGTAAAAAAAACTATAAAACATCAAAAAAACCTATAAAATGTCATCTTGCAGACTATTTAGTCTTTAGGGTGCAAACAGTCATTCCACTTTTACTCACTAGGATTGTTGTGAGCATCGATCTATGGAGGAATGACTCGACTACACGAATTGTTGGTTGCATATGTTTTGTGAAGCCGAGTAGTCTGTAGTTTTCATCTCTGAGAAGAAAGTTGATTGAATAGCAAGATTCCATCTAGATGATTATTGATCGACCAGCCAAAGATTGCTAGGGACGAAAGGGGGAAATGCGATGAAAAAACCTTACCATTAGACGATTTTATATGGAGTCATAGGCGGAGATCGGAGAGACTTGAATTATTAATTGAATTTATATTTTATTACAACTGGTAGTATTAATATTTTTTTGCGATTCATAATGACGTGATACCAAACATACATTATAAGAAATAAATATACACAAACACTGAATATTGAGAACAAAATAAATATATTTTTTAGGCAACAAGTAATATTCCTATGTACGCATTATGATTGAACAGCAAAACAAATTATGCATTCTTCTAAAATAGAATACAACAAGTCAAAAATATCTGACTGAATAGAAAAATATAGGAAAACAAAAAGTAATTTCTTGATGAAATAACCCATAAACAACACATAGAATTAGACTTTCTACTGAGATACTAAAAGCCACAAACCAATAGTATAATAAATGAATATCTAAAAATTCTAAAAGGTAGCCAATCTAGTATAGTTTCAATCCTGATTAGAGTCATGATCACTGTCTGAGGAACTGTCATTGCTATCACTTTCACCTCCTATGTTGATTATTATTTCTTCCTGTATTTCTTGAATGAGACTGTCTTTTTCCCAATATTCATCTTCAATTTTTATAACATGTCCAATAACCTTTTGCCAGTCACTGGCACTTACTGAAGCGATGGCCTTATTAGAAATTTCATCTAGTTTTTTTATAGTAAATTCGCCGCTTGTATTATGGCTTCTAATGAAAAATTTTACTTGTGCCCAAATCATCTCTATGGGATTAAACTGACACATATAGGGTGGCGTTCGAAGTGGGGTGTGTCCGAAACTTCTTATTAAATTATCTATCTTATAATTTTTCTCATCAGATGGTGGCCTATGTAGACAAGCTATTTCATAAAGCTCCATTTTTTTAGCATTAGGATCATGCTCTATACCTTTTTTGCTCAACCACGTGATGATGTCTCTTTTTAGAGAAGATCTAGTTGGAGGCTTGTCTTCCAAAGCTGAATGGTAAGGTGCATTATCCATTATTATAATACTATTAGGAGGAATGTTAGGAAATAGTTTTTCAGTAAGCCACTTCGTGAAATTTTCTTGGTTCATTTGACCGTGATAATCACCAGTGGCACAGCCAGCCTTGAAAATGAGACAGGCTCCAGGAACAAAACCATCTTGCGAACCCGCATGAACAATTATAAGTCGTCCTGGAAATGAATAAATAGCCTCATTTTAGTGTTATTTTAAGTTTGCCAACACCTTTTTGAATCACTATGTATAAAAAACATATTTTTGAGAAAAAAATACTTGCAAGGGATTATGTATTCAATTAGACAAATTAAATGAGCACTTATTAAGAATATTCCAAAATTGAGAAAAATGTATAATAAGCAAAATCGAGGTGAAAGAAACTTTATTACCTGTAGAACTTATATTGCTCAGGACACCCATAATTTCTTCGCTTTGCCAGCATTTCTTGAAAGTGAGGTCATTATCAACCCAAGTTTCGTCCAAATAAATAATATGCCTTCCTTCTTCCCGGAACTTTTTAATAGACCTAAGATACTTGTATCGCCAATGTAAAATACTGGGTCTTTCCATTAGTAATTTCCTTTTGTTGTGGCATTTACGCCAGTAAAATCCTTTTGCTTTTAAAAGCAGCCTCAACGATTCTTTACCAAATGGAAATTCCATTTCTTCCTTCAGTTTGATTAGAAGTTTACTACAAGTAGGTACCACTTTAAAATCACAGTAAAATTTTTCTATCATTCTCCGAATAATGGAAAAATCGACTCCATCAATTTTTTGGATCACAGAAGGGCGTGATCTCTTTTTTCCGGGAGAAGCTAAAGGCTGTGTGGAGGTTGCATTTTGCCTGTCTTTATCTTCTTTTCTAATTTTACTTATAGTTCGTTCACTAACACCCGTATAATATGCCGCCCTTGCATTTCTAGCTACCAGTGGATAAACGAAAGTATTGTTAGCCGCTTCTGCATCGCAAGCACGTATCACGTTTGCTATTATTTCCCTTGCCTGGCTGTGAATAACTTTCCCATGCTTGAATTCCATTATCACCACTAAACAGTAAATTATATTTTCAAAGTATTTGCCAACTGCCTACGCCTATGGGAGTAGGTTTATAAATGACCGTGCCATCGGCACGTTATTCTAGTTTCAGATAAGATAAGAGTTTTGGACCAATCAGCGACCGGATGTTTACCTGCGGCCTGGGTTTTCCAGCTACATTGCCAAATTCAGCGGAACAATTCTATATCTTAAATATGTTAATATGTATGGACCGCATTTTATGTAGAACATCTGACAACTTCGCAATTTTTTGTCCGCATTCTTTCGGCTTGCAATCTTTCGCTGGTCCAACAATATGTGTATTGGTCTGCATGTGTATAAAATCAATGATATTTGCTGTGTGAGAAAATTATTACCGAATATGCTACCAATAAAGTATATCTATTAGCTGTGTGCGCGACGGGCTATTTTCATATTGTCCTTTTTGAACACAGGTTATGTTCAAAGTTATAAATTACGATTTTTTACGTTTTTTGTGTTTTCATAAACTTTGAGGAGTAAAATCACCACCACGCACGCATTGTGTGTAAAAACTGACTTGTAATTCGACAGTGTACAGTGAATATGATTATTTCTTATCTCTCTCATTTTTGAATGTCAGCAAATCCTGACTATGCACATATGCAATGCCGTGTCCTTCTAGCTATAGTATTCCACTTACAGCTTAGACCTGCTATAATGCCATCCCTGAAGCACATTTTACATCACATCAGAGCCAAACATTGATAACTGAAGCCTCATGACGCTTAGGCAACAAGTACATCTACAAAACGAGTTCACAACGTGTCCATCAGCTAGTGCTAAGTAAACATCTTGTAGAAAAACCTACATAATGTAACAAAAAAACAAAACAATGTCAAAAAAAATTACATAATGTCACTTTTTAAGATGGGTAATATCCGTGCCGGAAAAAACGCATAGTTTTGCAATGTTTCGTTTGATAATTAGATCTACACGATAAACGGGATCAGATACTTCGCATTCAGTTTCAGCGGCCCAAAATACGTACAATAGAATTATGAGTACCGCACGAGTATTACGGATCTTGAAAAGTGACATTGGGTCGGTTTTTTTTTAACATTACGTAGGTTTTTTTGACATAACGATGATTTTCCTACAAGATGTTAATTTAGCACTACCTGAAAGACACTTGTTGTGAACTCGTTTTGTAGTTGTACGTGTTGCCTAACGTGATGATGTTTCAGTTATCAATGTTACACAAGACATATACTTGCTTTCTGCAACCAACAATGCGTGTACCTGAGTCATTCCTGCATTGATAGACACTCACAGCGATCATAGCAAGCAAACGTAAAATGAACTATTTGCACCCTAAAAACTACTTAGTCTGCAAGATGACATTTCGTTGAGTTTTTGTACGTTTTATAGATTTTTTACATAATTGCCGGCGCCGTATTTAAAGCATTTTAATGTTTAATTCCCATGTATTGGGTATTGTTACAAAAAAGCAAAAATGGGTTATTCTGGAACGTGAGCCCAACAATTCTTATATTTTTTTGGGTCGCTGAAACCAAATTCGGGGCCCATTCAGTCCAGAAATGTCTCGTATTGAAAATACTGGCAAGAATTCTACTTAATCAAAAAATGACTAATAAAAAATCTCCAAAAACTGTTGCTTATCTTTGATCTAGATCAGAGTTCCCCAAACTTTTTTGTGTCGTAGACCCCTTGCCATGTTTTTCCGTGTCGGGTAGACCCCCTACTTACCTGATATTGATTTCCTGTAAATTTCTAACTGTAGTGAAGTTTAGTGTTAAAAACTCAAAGTAAAAACACATGTTAATTTATACATTTATTAATTGAATTTAAATTAAAACTACTCAAAATAAAATTTTGTATTTGTTATGTAAAATATACGTAACATTAAATAAACAGGTATCTGACCAATAAGTTCCCGCATTGGTATAAGTGCCCGCATTGAAAAAAAAAATAAGAGGGATAAAATAAAAAAAAGTGAAAAATAATAAAAAAAAAGTTTTTTACTTAAAATAGTACAATAAGCGAGTTCGTTTATTAATTATAACATAAACGTATGTTCTACAATAATTTCACTGTTAGTTTGATTAAATTCCGCTTCTTATACGTTTAAGTTATCTAAAAATAGGCAAAAAATTAACGAATTTTAGTGTGTACCTATCCTTGAATTTTCAGAGTAATTTTAAAAAAAATATTTTCTATAAAGGGTGGTTCTTTAAAAAAATCAATGCGGGCACTTATTCCCAATGCGGGCATTTATTGGTCAAACACCAATAAACATATAATAAACTATAAATAAAATAACATAAGCAATAAGTCAATATTTTTAGTGAGAAGGATGAACCTGATGCTTTAATAATAAATTATCAACATTTGGCGTCAATTTTGTAAGGGTTAATCTTAAATCTCCTCGGCTAATGATGTCCAGTCTGTTTCTTTTTTTCGTTAGGAGATTGGTAACAGCGCTGAACCCCCTTTCCACTAGGTATGACGATGCAAAAGAAATTAAAAATTTCCTCGCTATATTCCATAATACGGGATAAGTAACATGTATGTTGTTTTGCAGCCAGAATTGCCTCTTGTATTATGACATTCGTTTCTCCTATGTCACCGTATGGATTAATTATCCACGGTGGTATTACCATAGTCAAAATATCCTCAAACCTAGATTCAAAATCTGAATAGAGGGCATTTAAATATTGAACGTAAGTTGAAACGTCGTCTTCCTGGCAGCTTGTCTGTGACAAATTGGGGAACTGAGAAAATTCGCCCCGTCCAATATTTTGCTTCATTAGTTTAACTCTGGCAAAAAACGCTGATAAGATGGACTTTGTTTTAATCAAATTTAAACTGTCGCCTTGTAATTGCAAATTAACCATATTAAATTTTGTAAACAAATCTGTTAAATAGGCGATGTCTGTTTTTCCTCTTCATTTAATTTTCTTTTAAAATTTTATCTTTAATATCCAGAAATTCTAAAATAGTCTCAAAAAGTGCAAAAAATCTTGTCAAACATAAGCCTTTCGACAGCCAGTGTACTTCAGTGTGAAGGAGTAATTGATGAAAGTGTTCGTCATTTTCTTCAGACAACTGCGCAAATAACCGCGACTAAATGAAGTGATTCATGCAATCTAACACTCAAATGTTTAGCAACTAAATGTTGTCGATGGATGACGCAATGTATTGCTTACACCCCTGACACATTTTGTTTTAAATAGCTTATAAATCCACGATAACGTCCAACCATGGCAGGTGCTCCATCTGCAGCTACTGATATTATATTTGATAAAGGAATTGCTTTTTCAATGAAGTATTCCTTCAAAACATGAAATATTGATTCACCTTTAGTGTCGGTTATCAAAGTTCTTGCGAAGAGCAGTTCTTCGTAGATTTCTTGATTCATAATAAAACGAACATATGCCAATAATAATGGTGCATTATCAGGTAAAGTTGACTCGTCCAGTTGTATAGAGAAATGGGTCGTTTGCAAATAATTACATAAGAAGCTTTCAATATCAGAACTCATTTCATCAATACGTGTTTCAACAGTATTGTTTCTTAAGGGAATTCTTTTAATGATATCAGATGCAGGTTTGTCTAAAACAGTTTTTAAAACCTCTTCAACGGCTGGCAAAATTAATTTCTCTCCGATGGTATGCGGTTTTCCGGATTTTGCTATAAGTAACGAGATATTGTAAGACGCCCGCAAACTATCATCATTTCTTTGTGACGTCGAAGCGAACATTCTGTCCAGTGTAGGTCTCTTCTGAAATTTATCTTTGAGGGTTTGAAAGTATTTCAAATCTTTCTCTGTTTTATCAGGGTGGCATCTTCTCAGATGATCTTTCAGTTTAGATGGTTTCATAGCGTCATTGCCCAAAACTTTGTTGCATAAAAGGCACATAGGCGATTGTTTGTCCGGCAATGATGGAATGAAGCCAAATTTCAAATAATCAACACTGTACTGTCTACATTTCTTTTTAGATTCGGACATGGCATCAGTCATCTGTGGGCAAAATTAAATTATTTAAATAAGACAGAAAATCCAGCAGCTGTATATTAAAAATATTTTTTGATTTTTCCGAAAACATTCCATCTTCTTGCAACAATTAGCTCGAATTACGGAGATTGCACTGTAATTATATTACCGATTGCTAAAACTTTCAAAAAGAAACTATTGAGGAGTACTCGTGTAATTTTGCATGATTGAATATTTAACTACTAATAACTAAAGTCATGATTGGCGTAATTTATCTTTCTTTGCTAACTACGAGTACAAAACTAAAATTTAATAAAAAATAATGTACTTACTTTTCTCCAGCACTCTCAAACAAAATAACACTGACTCACTATAATTTGTGTGATATACTATCTGTTTATATTTTTTAAAATATTTTCTTAGCACTTTCCTTTTCAAGATTCAGGAAGCGAATAAACGTATTTGTCCCACATTCGTATTTATAGAGTGACGAATTGAACAAGTCAATGCAAGGTAGCGAAGCTCTGAGACTGCGACTCTCAGGTTTTTACAAGTTCAAAATGTATTGCGACCACAAAGCGAATACCAACATCCTACAACTTACACAATTTTATAAACATATATAATAAATTTTTTACTTCATAGGTACTTTTATAAATAATGTATATGTTTTGATATTATAAGATAGTATGATGTAAGTAAATAGGTACTATCAGTGTATGTGTTGAGATCCACTATCGTGGACCCCCATATTCATTTCATGGACCCGAAATTTTTTTTCGCTGACGTAGACCCCTTGCAGGTTGTCATAGACCTCTGGGGGTCGATATAGACCACTTTGGGAATCAATGACCTAGATGAAAGCCAGTTTTCTAGGTAAATTGAGTGGGAAGATTCCGAATTTGATGTCAATTCAGTGACGGGTAGCCACATAACTAGTTTTGTACAAATTTTTCACCCCAAATCCGGTTCGATGGCACTTTAGAATTTTTTCTCTATGATACTCATATTTAGGTCCCGGAATTAAATCATTATTCAAAGCTTCGCTCACATGTAGCCATCGATAATAAAAATGGATTTTTAGCAACTTAAAGTCGCAAAAACGTATAGTTTTGGAATTTTTCGTTAAATAATTAGATTTACGTTACATGGTAAATGGGACGAGATACATGTGAAACTACCTCGGATTCGGTTTTAGAGACCCAAAATGCGTACAACCATTTATGAGAGCATGAATACTCAAGTATCCTAGATCCACGACTCTTTGCAATGTTGAAGAGTTCACTTACCATTTGCGTTTGAACTTCATCTTCACTCTGAAGTGCGCTCAACCACGTTCAACTTCACACTCGACTATGCAGCAGACATGACGTGATAACGTTCGGAAAACTTGACACAACAGCCTTATTTACGTCAGAATGATATTAGTATAGCTTACTATGATTGTTCTTATGAAACTTCCAAATGCTATACAGAGTATCCCAGAACACGTGGGCAATTTCAGAAATATCGGGTATTTCAAATTCAACACTCACCTTTGGGATCTCGGGAACGGTAAGAGATACAAAGTCGGCTAAATTAGGGCAAAATTGTGCATTTAAGTAACGAACAAAATGGAACTTGGAAAGTTTCAATTTTCAATGTTTTCGGAGGTAAACGGAAAAACTGAATGAACCCAAGACCGTTTTTATTTTTTCCCGACTTTATTTGAGATGTGATTTCAAGATGTAGATAACGTTATCATTGCCACTTTTTCTCCTCTACAAGATGGCGTAATTAGAATATCAACATCACGTTTCATCTGTTGAGCTGAATCATCAAAGTAATTTTTTCTCATAGAATTAATGGATTTTTGCACGCGTGAATACAGCTTTCAATACTGATTCAAAATGTGGCGTCAAGTAGGTTAACTCTGCACTGCCCGGGCAACGCCCTTATCAGTACATAAAGGAATATGTTCAGCACAAACTAGACACTCTGAGAAAAAATTCAGTCAAACAGGTCCATACAATTAATCCCCATTCTTTCCCTGCCATTCCGGTAGTGCATCTGGCAACGTCGCCTCTCCCCGACGTCTGATCGGGCAGACGTGGCATCGTGGGCGTGGTAGTGCCTCTAGAGCATAGAAAACACTATGCTGTTGCTCGGCAGAAATACATGTGAATCCTTAACAGAATAGACATCGCGGTCGGCACTCGTCCACCAGTAGCTGCCGCGGCTGATAGGTACCAGATCCGTCTCCCGAGAATATGTTTTCAGGGCTAATGTACAGAGAAATCTATGATATGTAAAATATGTCTAATAGGTGCGCGACCCCGTTACAAGCTCCACCTCCAAGTTTTTTTACTATTAAAATCTTTTTCAGGATGCTTTGAAACATTAAAAAACGAAGTTTGCGCGTTTTTTATTTTTTTTTTTCGGCATAGGCCTTATTCTCTGCTACCACTGGACAGATTGCATAGTAGTAACATTGTATAAAAATTTCATTGAAATCGGAGCGGCACTTCTCAAGTTGTAGGCGATCATAAGATTAGCGGACAGACCGGCAGACAGACATACCGTGATGTACATGAACTGTTCACCTGATGACGATTGAAGATCACACCAATCGAAACGTCGTGAAATAAGAAAACATTATAGAAAATCCGAGAAACAATGTCTCGATCGATATGATGTCAAAAAAAAATCGGTATAATGTCAAGTTGAACACTAGGTAGCCGCTATAGTGCCGCTAGTTTATTCCGCGCCTGCTATAAGTGAGCATGAAGTGATTGTCAGCCAGTTCAAAGTTGATATTTTGTAAGAAAATCTACATAATGTCAAAAACCTATACAGGGTGTTTCAAATTCGACACTCACCATTGGGGTCTCGGAAACTAAGAGCTACGAAGTCACTTTAATGAGGTCAAAGTTGCGTATTAAGATAATCAACAAAATGCCGCTCGCGAAGTTTCAAATTCAAAGTACTTCCGGAGAGAGACGAAAAAAACCGAATTTTCCCAAAATCGTTTTTTTTTATTTTTTCCTGGCTCTATTTGTAGTGGGATTTCAAAATATATTGCACATTAACATTGTCACTTTTTCTCCCCGACAAGATTACATAATAAGAATTTCAATATGACGTTTCGTCCTTTGATCTCCAGCATTAACTTTATTTTTCACCAGATGACTAGAGTTCTTAAATCTGATTTCAAAAATATACAGGGTTTGTCCGGAAAGTAATAGGACTCATTTTCTTCCGCATGACTGTACTTCGGAGCGTGTGCGCACCGACTGGATTCTGTAGAGGGCGTTCCTAGCTAACGAATGAGCGGCTGGTCAGTTGTCTCCGAGCACTTGGAGAGTCAGGACAGGCATTTTCGCGCGACGTGTTTCTGTGAGTGGTGCAAGCCGAAAATGCAGCGTTCGTTAGAGCAGAGGTACGCGATTAAATTCTGTGTGAAACTCGGTAAATCTACGACAGAGACGTTTGATATGCTCAAGCAGGCTTACCCAGTGTTGCTTTAGCAAGAAGTGGTGTGTTTCGGTGGCACCAGGCCTTTTTGGAGGGCCGGGAAGAGGTCGCTGACCGTGCTGGAAGACCTTCGACTTCGACAAACACCGATAATGTGACTCGTGTGCGCAAAGTTTTGAACTCAGACCGTCGACTAAGTATTCGTTTAATTGCCCAGATGTTAAATTTACCAAAATCTGTGGCTCATGACATTGTGACACAGCATTTGAACATGCGCAAGGTGTGCGCGAAGATGGTCCCAAAAGTGCTCACCGACGACCAGAAATTGCAGCGAGTGGAAGTGTGCCAAGAAAATTTGAACATGTGTGAAAGTGACCCCCAATTTTTGAATAACGTAATCACAGGTGAGGAGTCGTGGATCTTTGAGTATGATCCCGAGACAAAGAGGCAATCTTCCGAGTGGCACACGACGGCGTCTCCTCGCCCAAAAAAGGGAAGAATGAGCAAATCCAAAGTGAAAATGATGCTCATTGTCTTTATTGACATCAAAGACATCGTCCACCATGAATTTGTTCCTCCTAGACAAACCGTCAACGCCAAGTTTTACGTGGAAGTGCTCAGGAGACTCAAACGAAGGGTCAGTCGGGTGCGACAAGACATCGCAGCCGACTGGAAGTTGCACCACGACAACGCCCCGGCTCACACCGCCTTTCTTGTGAACAGCTACCTGACCAAGGCCGGCATCCCAACGCTTCCGCAGCCGCCCTACAGCCCAGATGTGGCCCCCCGGACTTTTTTTGTTTCCTCGCCTGAAAAGACCGATGAAAGGCGAGCATTTTGAGACGACAGAGGGGTTCCAAGCAGCATGCACCGCGGCTCTCAAGGCTATTCCGGATAATGCCTTCCGTGACGCCTTCAATGCTTGGAAATCGCGCTGGCGGCGCTGCATCGACGCAGAACGAGCCTATTTTGAAAGTTTTTAAGGAATTTTAACGATTGGCTCAATAATTTTTTTTAAATCGACACAGTCCTATTACTTTCCGGACAAACCCTGTATAATATGTCGTACATTAACCTTGACAAACCTTAGTTATTCCAGCAAAAAGGAAGTTCCTAGGTAGGCCTTGAAATTATCAGGTTTCATTTGTTTTGTATACCAGATCAGAAGTCAAATTGAACATAGCTAAAGAGTTTGGAACACTGAGAAGAACAGAAATAAATCGACAATGAACAATGTACAGGAAAGAGTTAGGCTTTGCCTACAGAATAACGTACATATTGGACATCTGCTATGATTTATCTTTGATTATTTATGCTTATTTATGATTGTTATTACCAGCAATAAAATCTTCAGACAGGACTTAAACACGACCTTCAACATTAGAGCGAAACAGGACTTGAGTATACCTTCGCATTCACTGTCAATGTTCGAAAAATCACCAGCCTACGCCTACAGTAAGGTATTCAATAAGCTGCCATCAATACTAAAATATATTAGATGCCCAAATATGTTCAAGAAAGAGCTGAGGAATATGTTAATAGAAAGATGCTACTACTCAGTAGCTGAGTTTCTTTCAGGGTAAGAGTGGTGCACCTAAAATTAATTCGGAAACTATGGCTGGATATATACTTTTTAGCGTTCTGATACTTATATATGCGTACCTTTTATTTTTTTCTATTGTTATTGCACTTACTTCTTTTACACCTTGTTCCATTTATTATTGTATCTGCTTGTTTAATGTATCAACTAATTGTGTTTCTTTCCATTTTAACCGCCGCTTTTCGACAAATTTGTGTATTTAAACTTAAATATATTTTTTTATTTTGTAGATAATAATGTACTTATAGAGATATGTCTGACGAGTCTTATATCATACCTATGATCCGAACACAATAAATCTATCTATCATTCTGTATTCAAGTTTTTTCTCCTAATAATTTTCATCCAACAACAAATTCATGGCCACTAACGGAATATATCACTGAAGTTAGGAGTGATAAGTCCATTTAACATTCCAATATAGCGTCCATATGGTTTTTTCCTACTGCACATATTTTTTTTTCCATATAGGTGTTACTTATATAATACCGCTGACACAGGATTAATACGTAAAAACCTATATGTCAAAAAAATCGGTATAATGTCCAGTTAAGCACTAGGTAGCCGATAGAGTGCCACTAGTTCAAACCGCGCCTATTACAAGTGAGCATGAAGTGAGTGTCAGCTAGTTCAAAGTTGGCTACATAATGCCATAACATATAAATATAGTGCCATTTTTCAAGTTATTTAATACGGGTGCCGATCTCCAAATACCAAAATGAACGTTCCGCACGGGTATCACGTATCTTGAAAAGTGACATTATGCCCACTTTTTTTTTAGATTATGCTGTTTTTTTACATTATGTAGGTTATTCTACAAGATGTTAACTTAGTACTTAGTTGTACGTGTTAAGTAAACGTCATGAGGCTTGTTATCAATCTTTGGCGTCAAAAGAGTCAACTTAAGCCTAAAAATAGTAGAGCAATCTCAGATTTATATGTAGAGTTAGCAAGTTAGCAACGTTGCGGGATATTATTGCACAATCTAGCAACAATGTCGCACCCTAAAAAAATGGCCGATGACAACTATACAAGTCACCGTGTTGCCATTGAATAGCATGGAATTAAACTTTCTTCAGTGTATGTGTTTTGTGATGTTAACTTAGCACTTAGTTGTACGTGTTGCCTAAAGGTCATGAGGCTTGTTATCAATCTTTGGCTCTGATGTGATGTAAAATCTGCTTCTGGGATGGCATTACTGGAGGCCTAAACTGTAAGTTGTATGTGTTGATGATAATTACATTGGGTTCTTGTCGCAAATACACTTAATTGAGATTCAAAGCTAGAAATTAGTTGCGCATCCACTTTTTCTTATCCATTCTAGAAATTACATATACAAATTTGCTGAATTTCAAAAATGAGAGAGATAAGAAATAATTATATTCACTGTACACTGTCGAAGTACAAGCCATATACATGCTAACAGTAATTACACACAACGCGGGCGCGGTGATGATTTCCCGTAATTCTCCTCAGTTTTTAGTAAATTATAACTTTGAACATAACCTCTCTTCAGAAAGCACAACATATAAATAACCCGTCATATTCAGTAATGATTTTCGCACACAGCAAATATCACCGATTTTATACACATGCAGGCCAATACACATAATCATCCAGATGCGATCTTGCTATTCAGCCAACTTTCTTCTCAGAGATAAAAACTACAGACAAGGACCATTTGGCCTCACAAAACATATGCAACCAATAATGCGTTTAGTTTAGCTGAGTGATTCCTCCTTAGATGGACGTTCAGCACGATCCCAGTGAGTAAACGTGGAATGACTGTTTGCGCCCTAAAAACTACCTAGTTTGCAAGATGACATCTTATAGGTTTTTTTGACGGTTTATAGGTTTTTTTTAATAAGAGTACCTTGTAATCCGGCAACTTACAGATCAAATGTATTTGAACTACGAATCATACTACATAATTATGTCCATATATTTATAATATACTGAGTGATAAAAAAGGTGAACACCTACGTATGTTTATCCGATTTCAATAATTCTTGACACATGTGTTCAATGTACCTTACTAGTAAAATGATTAAATTTTCAGCTTGGTTCGTCAACTGACTACAGAAGCTAGATCAATAATGTGTTGAGGATCCAAGATTTCTTATACACTCATTGACACGCCTGGGCATCGTGCTGATAAGGTGGTCGATATCCCAGGCTACTGCAACTTCGTGAGTAAGAGCTGCTAAAGTCTGTGGAGGGTGTTGCAAATTCAAGAGCCTGCGACCTATCATGTCCCAGACATGTTCAATTGGAGATAGGTCAAGCGATCGTGGTGGCCAAGGTAAACGGTTGATGCGATGTTGATCCATGAAGGCTAACGATGCTCTGGCAACATGCGGTATGGCAATGTCTTGCTGAAAAATCGAAATTTGGATGGTGCTTTGGTATGGAATAAGATGAGGCTCCACCACTTCCTGACAATAGCGTCAGGCTGTCATATTGCCTCTGATGAAAATTAGTGGTGATCTGCTACCATAAACAATAGCACCCCATACCTGTGTTTACCTTTTTTGTCACTCAATATATGTATGTGGAACTTAGTAAATTGAACATCCCAATGGAGAGCTAATATTCTATTATAAAAATAAGATCATCAGTCGTACTATAGAACTTGCAAAAAATAATGTCCAACTGTCCAACATGTCCAATCACGCATTATATTTTTATGTACAGTCATCAGTTATAGGCGTGCCGGATTACATAAGATGCCGGTTTAGACAGGGTCCGTCAGGGCTATTACGTAAAAACCTATAAAACGTCAAAAAAACGACACAATGTTAACTTGCTGCCTAAATAGTCCCTAGTGTGCAAATAGTACATTCCACGTTTGCTCCCTAAGAGGGTCATCAGAAGCGTCCATCTACGGAGGAATGACTCGACGACACGACACGCTCAATGACCATGCTGCAAGCTGCAAGTCGGTTCCCCATCATCCTTTGTTCGTTGCAGAATGCCGAGATAGTCTGTAGATATAGGATACTCTGAGAAGATGTGTGGTTGAGTAGCAGAGTGTAGCAAGATAGCACCTGGATGATTGTGTCTTGGTCTGCATATGTAAAATTATTACCGAATATGCTGCTAATGAAATACATCTGTTACCTGTGCCAGACGGGTTATTTGTGCTGTCCTTTCTATGTTCAAAGTTATACATTACGATTTTCACCGATTTTGTTTTTACGTTTTCAAAAGCTTTGAGAAGCATTACGGGAAATCAGCACCGCACCCGCGTTGTGTGTAATTAAGCCACATCACAGAAAAAGTAGGAGTGACGTATCACATACAAAACATTTTCGCCCGACCTCATGTCTAGGCGCTGATTTGTATTTTCTACTTGACATCATAAATAAGTTACTATAAAATCTTAATGACTGGAAATAAAAATTAATGTGAAGTGAAACAACTTTTTTACATTTCATAAATAGTCCTGTATGTACCCTCTATCTTCTCACCTTTTAATTTTAATATCGTACTTCACTAACCAGGGATGTTCTTTTCTTATCGCTCTCTTTTTGAAATTCAGCAAATTTGCATAGTAATTTCCAGGTTGAATAAGAAAAAGCGGATGCGCAACTAATTTTTAGCTTTGTATAGTAAGACCTCCTCCTATAATGCCATCTCTGAAGCAGATTTTACATCACATCGGAACCAAACATTGATAACTGAAGGATCATGACGTTTAGGCAACACGTACACCTACAGAACGAGTACACAACACGTGTAAAACAGCTAGTGCTAAGTTGACATCTTGTAGAAAAACCTATATAATGTCAAAAAAAACAGGTAATGTCATTTTTCAAGATACGTAATACCCCGCGGGACCGCCAGCTTGATGGAACGCCTTTGACTAATACCAACCACCAAGCTTCAACCCCTACTTCTGCTTGTTAATTGGAGGTGACCATGGGTAGCTTATCGAAATCGCAGTGGTTTAGCTCGCACTTATTTTTTTTTTGCGCTACGACTATGTAGGATCAGCTATTGCTGAAGTAAAGAAGGGCAAAAATAAAAACAACTATAGATAAATGAAGTTAATATATTTTTGACTCAAATAGGTAGGGGAGAGTGGGGCTATACCGTACAACGAGGCTAAACCATACACCCGTTTTTCGTCTTTAGATTATTAGCTAGACGAGTCCGATCGGTGTCGCAACCTAGCGGCAGAACGCGCAATTTTGCAGGATTGAGTTCGTTCCGTTGTGAGTAAAAGTACCAGTGTGACGGTGAAAAAACTTGTTTTTTTATGTTCTCTTATAATTTTGGGGCAGTGCCAAATAAGAGATGAGTGGAGAACCTTCACTTATAAGCTAGTAACCATAAGATCATAAGAAACTATTTTTCTTAAGCTCTTTTTTGATCACGAGTGATGATTAGTTTGACGATAGAATTTGTGGTTAGGTTATTAAACTCCCACGAGCTACAGGATGGGGCTAAACCGTACAGAAGTGTACGGTATAGCCCCGTTTCTGTACGACTTAGCCCCCAAATGGTTTAATATGGCAAGACTGATGGATTGAAATTTATGAAGAAAATATCATGAACATTATAGTTTTATACTCCACCCCTCCCCCCATTATTATTTGTAGCCTATTAAAAAACATAACTTGCCAGCAATAACATTAAGGTTTTTTTACAGTTGGTCCGAAAATATGAAAGGGCAACCCAAAAAGCCAAATGGACGGAAGAAGCAATGACGTCATAAATAATGTGAAAAAACTAAGAGAAGCAGCCAGGGCTTTATTCCAGTTATGACCTTGAGTGATAGACTTAAGACTCGTGACTCTAAAAAGTTAGCTTTAGGGCATAAACCTGTATTCACACAAGAGCAAGAAAATGAAATTGCAGAACAAGTTTTACTTCCAGCTAAAGTGTTTTACGGCATTTCCTCGGTTGAGCTTCGCCGCTTAGTGTTTGAGTATGCTGAGAAAAATGGCATTCCACACCAATTTAACAAATCAGCTAAATTAGCGGGGCAAGATTGGTTAATGGATTTTTGAAGCGGAACCTAAGAATCAGCATTCGCAAACCAGAAGCAACAAGAATACGTCGAATAACTGCGTTCAATAAAGAAGAAGTGGATCTTTTTTTCTCCAACCTCAACTGTGAAATGGACAAACACGAGTTTACGACATCAAGGATATATAATTTTGATGAGACGGGGATCTCACGGTCCAAAAACCAGGAAAGATTTTAGGCCCGTAAGGAATTAAGCAAGTGGGTGCTGCTACAAGCTGGGAACGGGGGAAAAATATCACTGTGGGCTGTGCAATGAGTGCTGCTGGTGAATATATTCCACCAATGGTTATCTTCCCTCGCCAAAGAATGAGCCCTAATTTGGCAAAAGCTGGACCACCAAATGCAATTTACCATTGCAGTCATAACGGGTGGATAACTGAAGTGTTATATGTCACCTGGTTACACCATTTTATTTTCCATGCTAAGCCAACTAAAGAGCAGCCTGTGCTTCTCGTAATGGACAAAACCACTACCTTAACAGCGTACAATGTTTGCAAGGAGAATGGAATAATTGTGATGATACTGCCACCACACTCGTCACATCGCCTTCAGCCATTAGACATCACTTTATTTAGCTGCCTAAAAGCAGCATTTAACAAGGAATGTGACAATTTTCTTAGGTCACACCATCATGAGAAGATAACATCTTACGATATCGCTGCTATTTTATATTTATTTTAGTTTACATTTATATAAAAATATGAACCATACAACTATTAATCATAACAAGTGATGTGTCCTAACATGCTTTTTAAATTTCGTTATAAAAACAGTCATATAATAACATTTCTCACACTTAAAAATTTTATAAGTAACAGTCTTCGTCAGTTCATCACAGTTACGATGGCGAATTAAAATATGATCATCTAAATACTTCTTTCTTGACCAAGAACCCACGCAGACGGGGCAACAGTAGTTTGTTTTAACCTTAGCATGACTTTTCAAATGTACGTTGAATTTGGCTTTAAAACTAGTGACATATTTATTACATACATGGCAAGTATAAACCGGAGCATCGCTTGGATAATGTTTTTTTCTCTCCATGTGTTGAGACAAGCCACTTTTGTAGGTACTCTTGAACATACATTGGTTACATTCCCATATTTTACTAGAAACAGTATGAATAAATTTGGGATGATGCTTGATTACATGATCTTCAATAGCTCTTTTTTCTTTCAGACGTTTACCGCAATGAACGCAGACAAATTTTCCATCTCCATGTATTCTTGAAATATGAGCTTTTAAGTCATTCTTACGGATCGTACTATGGCTACACATGTTACAGCAGTATATTTTTTTAGTTCTACTGTGTTTGTACATATGACTAATAAGGTCGTACTTTCGAAATGTTTTGTAATCACAGTTGTAGCAATAGAAGATTTTTTTGCCGGATTTGTCGTGAACAAGCTGATGAACTACCAGATTTTGAGGATACTTTGTTTTGTGAGAACAAACATTGCACTTGTACCATTCTTCCTTTTGAATATCCTCCTGCGTGCGACGGTAAGGTCTAAAAAATATCAGTTAATAATTGACAAAATAAAAAATGGCGTCAAGTAGAGTGACTCTATACTTCCCACGCCTTCAAACAAACTCGCAAATTTGGTGGTATGTTTAATTATATAAAATAAATTTATCACATTTTTGTTTAAATTGTGGATGTATGGAAAATATGTGTTATATTAATGTCTTTTTAATAACAGAACGTCCTTCACTGATACCAGAAATACAACATGTACCATTCACCCCCTACAACTTCAAACCCCAATTTTCGACCAACCTATAAAATTTCTGAATATGAGAAGGGATATTAGAAACGTCGAAACACGATGTTTCAGCGATGTTTGTTTTTCTTCCGTTACCCCGCCGTCACTGATTCAATTTTTAAGGCCTACAAAGCTTTTTCGTTCCTAGCATAGAAGTCACCTCGAGTCAAAATATTATTAAATGTGTAATATCTGGAAATTAAATGACTAGGAGCCTCTGAAATTTTTCGCTTTTTCATCCTTGGCATAGCAGAAACCGTGTGTAAAAATTTTGTCAAAAGGCGAACAGACTGTCGGAAATGAATGTGATATACACATTGTACATGTCATATAACATCCAAAAAACATATCTCATTTTCGAAATTTTTCGTGAATACAATACTTCTTCGCCAGTGTGGTGTGGGAAGTAAAAAGCCAGGTCTGCTTGGCAACCGTTAATATCTCAAAAGTAGTTTTTATGGAATTTCGACAAAAAACGGTATTTTTTAAACAAATGTATTGTTGCCAACAACGAGTTGACCACGTTACGTCTTGAGACTCAATACTTACGTGTTACAAACTATCTAACTTGTCCTTCGTAGGTGTAAATGGCTCCTAAAACTTTTCGGCGGTAACGTGGTCCAGTTAATGCCGGCAACAATAAGATTTACCATTGTCAGCCAAAATTAGAATTTAAAACTGGAATCTTAAATTTACCTACCTGCAGTTAGGTTCATAATGTGGTTTATCTCTGTAATTATTATTATCGCTAGATATATTATTATCGCCCACATCAATGACTTCGTTCTCGGAATCTGTATTACATTCTGACTTGATATGTAACTCCATATAGTCAAGTTCCAATGCTTCACAATTTGCATTGATTTCAGTCTTGTTTTCTTCAAAGCTACCATCTTCTTTTATATCTATGAATTGCAACGCTTCATATTTCCTGAAACCATTAAATAACATAATAAAAATACGTTATAGACCAAACATTGGAACATTAAAGGTGTACGACCATTGAGGGAAAGGAGAACGATTTGTGTCTCGTGAAAATATCAATGACAATGAAGTCAGATAGAGACAACCATATGCCATCGCTCCCAATTTCACATTACTAACTTGACCGGCAGGGTTTTTACGTAACAAGCCTATATAATGTCATCAACAAAAAAAATGATAGAATGTCAACTTGTTGACTAGGTAGGCTAGTGTGCAAATAGTTCATTCCGCGCTTGCTACAAGTGACCATAAGTGAACGACAGGTAGTTCCAAAATGACATATTGCAGGAAAACCTTTACAACAATAATGCCAAAAATAAAACAACATAACGCCACGTTACAAGTTCGATATAATGCCGTTAAAAATTGGTTCCACATCTGAAATATATATATACATATTAAATCACATCAGAACCAAATCATATAGCTCAAGTGCCATTACGTTTATACAACACGTTTAGCTAGTACAAGTGAACATAAAGTGAATGTCAGCTATAGTGCCAGAGTGCCAATTTTTCGGAAAAACCTACATAATGACATTTAAAAATCGATATAATATTACATTTTGAATTTCATGATACGTGTGCCGTTCAGAAAATGAAACCACTGCATATGCATACATACATAGCCTGGTATTCTTCTACCATAACGCTGTAGAGGAGTCACACTGCTTGTGATCATTCCCCAGCGCGTCAATGGGCATTCACCTTCAAACTGAGATTTCTGGGATATTCTGCAGCACAAGCGGCTACCATGTGAGCAGAGTGAATATAAGAAAAAACACACCAATATCTATATAAAAGGCGACCTTAAAAAATCGTCGCTCAATCTGATAAGGTCAAGCCGCGTACAGACCGAAAATCCAACGCCGAGCAAACGAATGCAAGCACGTCTCGTTGGTGTTTGTTGTTGGAAGGTATTGGAATGCACTCGCCTACACCTAAATTTAGTTTCGAGTTGGGTTAAATTCGGTGCTAATGTCGAGCGACGATTCTCCTCTCATGGAATGCAGACAAACGACTAAATACTAGAACAAATCCTGTCCAGACCAAATTTAACCTCCCTTTGATGTACCGATCAAGGAGCGAACGCAATCGAACGCCAACGCTACCTGGGAAACCGTTGGTTTATGATGGCTCACGACGTACACATCGATTCGAACACCTCCAAATCTGTAACCACATATGTGCCTTGGCCTGCGTTGGTATCTCGGTCAGTACGCGACTTTACAGGGATACAAAGAAACCTCAAAACCAGCAAACTATTTGCATTGTAGATAATACATGTCTGGGATTGAGAATAAGAAAAATTACTTGAATAACTGCCAGTATACCCGCTGCTGATGGTTACGTTCAATTTCACCTAGCTGCTCTTAAGTAGCTCTGCGTGAAATATGCCTATCCTGCTAGTTGTTATCTGTTATCGTAGCAATTAGGTGCAACTGAATCATTCTCAAGGTTTTCAATATTCTCAAACCGTTCCATTCAAATAACATTTACAGGTCTTTCTATTTCAATTACTTTTATAAATCAATCTCCCCCACACACAATATTAGCCTCTATGTACGGACGTTTATTTGTGTAAGCTCGGAGACATACGTTTTTTAAGTATGTCTTATCGCCATGAACATTTATGCCTGTCAATGTCGGTACGGCAGTTTGCTTTTCATGGGTGTGTGATTGCGTTTACTCATGTTGATATTCGATATAAAACATGGTATTGCCTGAAGATAGAACTACAATGCCGTATTAGAAGTATTTTCAGAAAATGAGTGAAAGCAATGGTCCTCTATCTTTCAATCCATGTGTACGTGCAAGAGCAAGTAGCAGTTGCATTACGGACAGACTTGCGCAGAGTGAATTTTCGCTAACAAAAGTTATGCGACGCATGGCATAGTGACGTAACCGCAAAAAAACGTGCAAAGAAGCCATAATTCATGAAACGTTAACTCATAACAGCTCGATGCAACAGACGGAACAGCAAGTCGTATGGGTGAAGCCGGTGTCATGCGACATAAACAGCAAATAATCGCGCGTTTCAACAAGCTTCTTTTCGCAGCGCGACAATTTAACGCCCGTATGTACCGGCAGTAAGTGGATAAATTAATAGGTCAAAGAAATAAGCAAATAAATACCAAAACAACCGCATCTGAACCGTACCCCTATCACGTCAAAGACTGAAATAAACTAACCTCTTTGCTTCTATGAATTCAACAAAAATATCATCTTGGTCTTCGTCCCCACAAACATCTATGATTTCTTCTTCGGATGATTCTTCTTTTATATTAATTTCAAATAGACTCGAATCCATATTTCCCCAATGTTCCGCTTAGGTTATTGACTGGAAAATTTCTATTGCCCATCAAAGTTTTTCCTGTAAAGGTATTTCCTCATTACACCAAATTATACTAGCATTATACTAGGATGAGTAGGATGATATTATACCGGCGTGAAGTTAGCAGCCAAATTCTAGCAGACAATCCCGAAGTTACCCGAACGAACAGCTGCGTCTGTCAGAAGGAATAATATGCTCTTATAACACTAGTTAGGGACACAATTATGGCCAGAATAAAGTAGCTGAGAGAACTTTTAGGGGTAGCAGCCAAAAACAAGATAAATAAAGAATCGATTTCAACCCTTTGGGAATGGGTGTCCTCGATTAAATGTGTATCCCGAAAAATTACTCACATATTAAGACAATTTATGGGCCAGATCAAATTTACTGAGCGAACTTCTAAAGGGGTAGCAGCCAAAAACCAGATAACAAAAAAATCGATTTCAACCCTTAGGGAATGGGTGTCCTCAATGAAAAGTATCTCAAAAAATTATTCATATATTAAGACAATTCATGGTCCACATCAAATTTACTGAGCAAACTTCTGAAGGAGTAGCAGCCAAAAACGAGATATTAAAAAATCAATTTCAACCCTTAGAGAATGGGTGCCCTAATGAAATGTATCCCGAAAAATTACTCACATATTGAGACAATTTATGGGCCAGACCAAATTTACTGAGCGAACTACTAAAGAGGTAGCAGCCAAAAACCAAATAATAACAAAATCGATTTCAACCTTTAGGGAATCGGTGTCCTCGATAAAAAGTATCTCGAAACATTATTCCTATTTGAGGACAATTTATAGGCTAGATCAAATTTACTGAGCGAACTTCTAAAGGGGTAGCAGCCAAAAACCAGATAATACAAAAATAGATTTCAACCCTTCGATGAAAAGTATCCCGAAAAATTACTCACATATTAAGACAATTTATGGGCCAGATTAAATTTACTGAGCGAACTACTAAAGAGGCAGCAACCAAAAACCAAATAATAACAAAATTGATTTCAACCCTTAGGGAATGGGTGTCCTCGATAAAAAGTATCTCGAAAAATTATTCATATCATAAGACAATTTATGGGTTAGATCAAATTTACTGAGCGAACTTCTAAAGGGGTAGCAGCCAAAAGCCAGATAACAAAAAAATTGATTTCAACCCTTAGGGTCCTCGATGAAAAGTATCTCGAAAAATGATTCATATATTAAGACAATTCATGGGCCAGATCAAATTTACTGAGCGAACAGGGGTAGCAGCCAAAAACCAGATAATAAAAAAAATCGATTTCAACCTTTAGGGAATGGGTGCCCTCAATAAAATGTATCCTGAAAAATTACACACATATTAAGACAATTTATGGGCCAGATAAAATTTATTTATTTTTAGCTGCTACCCCTTTAGAAGTTCGCTTAGTAAATTTGATCTAGCCCATAAATTGTCTTAAAATATGAATAATTTTTCGAGATACTTTTTATCGAGGACACCCATTCCCTAAGGGTTGAAATCGATTTTTTTATTATCTGGGTTTTGGCTCCTACCCCTTTATAAGTTCGCTCAGTAAATTTGATCTGGCCCATAAATTGTCTTATGTGAGTAATTTTTTGGGATGCATTTCATCGAGGACACTCATTTTCTAAAGGTTAAAATCGATTTTTTTATTATCTGGTTTTTAGCTGCTACCCCTTTAGAAGTTCGCTCATAAATTGTCTTAGGCCCGTAACGTCAGTCGTCCCTACAATTATTGTAGGGCGCGTTTATGGCCTCCTTGATTTCGATAATATTAGGTCTTCTTCGGTAAGGTACATGTATGTCCTGCTTTTGATCTCTAGTCTGCTGTCAATCAGAAGTCAATTGTGAGGTTAGGTTATGTTTCTTTTTTGACGTTTAAGAAATTTTAGACATGAATCAAATGCTCAGTAAATTTGATCTAGCCAATAAATTGTCTTAATACATAATGTGAGTAATTTTTCGGGATACATTTCATCGAGGACACCCATTCCCTAAGTTTGCTCAATAAATTTGATATGGCCCATAAATTGTCTTAATATGTAAGTAATTTTTGGAGGTACATTTCATTGAGGACACCCATTCCCTGAGGGTTGAAATCGATTTTTTATTTATCTTGTTTTTGGCTGCTACCCCTAGAAGTTCTTCAGCTACTTTATTCTGACCGTTATTGTGTCCCTAACTAGTGTTATAAGAGCATATTATTCCTTCTGACCGACGCCACTGTTCGTTCGGGTAACTTCGCGAAATTGTCTGCCGGAATTTGGCTGCTGACTTCACACCGGTTGATATTATGCAGCATGGCAAGTATGATAAGCGTTCAATTTATACAGATTTGCTTCCATTCTTCTTGTTTTCCATAGAATACATTTTTGCTTATATGTATACAACATGCGGTAGTTAACGTGGCCATTTTTTTTTTGCACTCTATGAACTACAATTACCAAGTTTCGATAAAAACTATTTCTTTTTGAGTTAGATATGAAAATGATTCCGATTTGACAGTTTATTTGCGATAAACATTTTATCAATCTATTGTCCGCTTAGTCACAGAATGTCTGTAATAAGCTACATAACCTTCTTGTAAAACCTTTTTTTCTATTAATAAGGTAAATAGCTTACTTAGGAAAATAAGGACGATGTACATCTTTGCACTTTTATCTTATATTTCCATATAATTCCATGTAATATTTGCTCAAATTATTTCGTCCAAAACTCGTGCCCACGACCTTATTGTATTACGGCGGAACAGAGATTTTTTTTAAACGGACTGAATAGGATCTGTTCGCTTTTTGTCTGACCATAACCAACCGTCAGGTAAGAGAAAATGGGTATATTCAAAAACTCAATATTGTGACCATAGCTATGATCACTCTTGTTTTGAGGACTCCCTCTTGGGGAGCTGCTATATATTTTTTAATAGGTTACTTTAGCTTCGAATGCTGACATCGCCATGGCGCACCGCAGGGTTATTATTTAATATCAGAAAACCCACAACTGATTTCAACTTGTTGACTCGATAACAGGTAGTATGCAAATAGTTAATTCCGTGCCTGCTACAATTGATTATGACGTGAACGACAGCTAATTCCTAGTTGATATCCTACATAATATGATGAAAAACCTACATGTCAAAAAAAACGACATAATGTAACTTTTCAATATTACACTGAAATCAAATTCAAGCGAATAACCAAATCAAAATGGTAATTACCATTTTGGATTGGTATTTACCGACGCAAGGGTATCATTTAAAAAATTTATAAAACGTCAAAAAAAACCTATAAGATGTCAACTTGCAGACTAGGTAGTTTTTAGGGCGCAAACAGTAATTCTACGGTTGCTCACTAGGATCGTTGTGAACGTCCATCTATGGAGGAATCACTACTAAACTACGCATTATTGGTTGCATAGTTTTGTGAGGCTGAGTGATCCGGGTCTGTAGTTTGTATCTCTGAGATGCAGTTTGGTTGAATAGGAAGATCGAAATCTAGATGATTATGTGTAATGGTCTGCATGTGTATAAAATCAGTGATGTCTGATGTGTGAGAAAATCATTACTGAATATGCCGAATATAACGGGTTATTTATATGTTGTGCTTTCTGAAGACAGGCTATGTTCAAAGTTATAAATTACGAAAAACTGAAGAGAATTACGGGGAATCATCACCGCGCCCGCGTTGTGTGTAATTACTGTTAGCATGTATATGGCTTGTACTTCGACAGTGTACAGTGAATATAATTATTTCTTATCTCTCTCATTTTTGAAATTCAGCAAATTTGTATATGTAATTTCCAGAATGGATAAGAAAAAGTGGATGTGCAACTAATTTCTAGCTTTGAATCTCAATTAAGTGTATTTGCGACAAGAACCCAATGTAATTATCATCAACACATACAACTTACAGTTTAGGCCTCCAGTAATGCCATTCCAGAAGCAGATTTTACATCACATCAGAGCCAAAGATTGATAACAAGCCTCATGACCTTTAGGCAACACGTACAACTAAGTGCTAAGTTAACATCACAAAACATATACACTGAAGAAAGTTTAATTCCATGCTATTCAATGGCAACACGGTGACTTGTATAGTTGTCATCGGCCATTTTTTGAGGGTGCGACATTGTTGCTAGATTGTGCAATAATATCCCGCAACGTTGCTAACTCTACATATAAATCTGGATTGCTCTACTATTTTTAGGGTTAAGTTGACTCTTTTGACGATAAAATCAAGCATTCGGCATTCTCTATGGAGCCTTCATCAGGATTCTGAAAACACAATTGTGATGCTAGCAAAGAAAACAGGACAGATTTAAATTGTCAAACAACTTACTCCTCGTTGAGGTTGCAGCCACAAGATGTTTCAAAACGAACGTAGAGAAGATAGAACTCGTAATAAGTATAAAAACAAAGGGACGGAGACATTGGGCTTGTTGATAACGACAGATACCTTCGTTACATGTTAAGAATATCAATACATCCGAACATATTAAAAATTATTACACGTGAGAAGACATTTTAGTGAAACAATCGGAATGCAGTCACTTTGACACTTTGACGACCTTTTTAGCGAGCTTTGAAGGAGCTAACAGTTGACTAATGGGACGGTAATCCTGGGAAAATATCGAACCCACCTTATTTGGAATCATTTCCGCTGATGTACCAAGCAACTCTTCAGTTGAGGAATCTTCTGAAGAAGACTCCTCAGAGGAAAAATCACTAAGAGAGGCGCTACTACTACTGACGCTCTGCGAATGTCATCAAGATGAACTTTTGGTTATTTTTCATAGGTACCAACCTTCGTTATTTGACGTGTTCACGTTTTGTGATTTGGAATCAAGATTATGAGCTTTACAGTTTGTCTTGGCGCTTTGGTTTTAATGTAGGATCTAATATTTCGACAGAAACAATCAGTATGTAGGTATATCGTCATCCTTTTATTGATTAGGTGCATTAATATTATCGGTTATGATTTGGTATTTTTACCCTTGACTTTAATAAATTTGATCATATAATTTCGCTACCTGTTACCTGTTACAATTTTTCTTACAATTTATTCGCGAACTATTTGATTGAGTAAGGCGACTATAAGTTACCTACCAAACAAAAGATAGACTAAAAATCAAAAACAGTCCCTACTATGGTGCTTCAGAAATAAACACACATACGTACGCACTTATTAAACTACTCGATAATGGGGGTGGAGGTTAAAAGGACTCTAAGAATCACTGAAAATACCTTTATGCTGATCCTTTTAGTCGTAACTTCCTTAATTTTGTAGCTACTAACTTGCTTGTTAAAACAGTTTTTTGAAAACACTATGCACAAATATCGTTCGCCGAATTCTGAGCTACGGGTACGTGATTCTAAATAAGTCATCTGTTTAACATCACACTGTAAGAACCAGATGCCCTGAATGTGATGGAAACATCCATTCGGACATAGATGGGTCTCTACCACCATTGTCTTCAAAAGGCATGTGTAATACCATAATACCATTATTATTGTTTTGACAACTTAAATTCAATTTGAATGCAGGTAGGTAAGATACAATTAGAGTAATCCCTCCATTATATGTACTATTAAGTTCTACTCTTGTAGGAGGGATAAATACCCTTACTGTCCTTTTATTGATACCTGTAAATATATTCAATAAAAGTTGCCAGTAGCTTGAAAGACCATAGCAAGAGTTAAACAAACTAATCGTGTATCATTCATCTGCCCAGGCAATACTACATTGTTATATCGGAAATAATTTTTTCCTCAATTTGCAAAGATAATGTAATTTATGTTAGTTTTTTTCCTTGTGCTTTCGAAAAAACTAAAAACTAAACATAATGCTTTTGTCTGTCCGACCAAAAAGGCACCCAATCATGGACAACTCTAGACTTGGTCTCTTGTCTCTGGACAAACTAACGAAAGCATCGCAAGTATCCTACCGGAGGTAGCAGTCACATGGTGACTTTGCTATTAAACGTGAACTGAGATCTCTAACAGTTCCAACTAATAGCAGCTATGCGCTTTCCCCAGAGGCCGATTCTCGATTTGTGCTGTCTTCTCTCATTCGAAGGAATCTCCCAAAAGTATCAGACCAGGTTTCACCTTTGCTCGCTTCTCACACAAGCCTCTTTGGCAAAAGCATGGGAGCAACTAACCGCTTGAGAAGTAAAATATTCTCAACAGACTTTCCGTTTCTCTAACGAGTGGCGAGTTGTTTTTTACTCCTCAAAACACCCCTACATAGAACTCATTTGTCCTTCCGCCGCTTTAAAGAGCTAGCCTGTTTGAAACCGGGGTACGTTTGTAAATTACTTGGTAATGTAATGCCGTACACAGTAATGGAATATATACTAAGCGACATATAAATCCGAACACCCAGTTTAAATGGTTTTACGAGTTTAATAAAAGTTGGTGAATGTATTTATCTTACTGTAAATAACAAGTGAAAAAATTGTCAGCCTTATCAGTTGGACATTCCGGTTTTTATACTGCTTTTTTTTAATTCACTAACGCTCTAAAAATGAATATTTCAGCCGCAGTAAAGAATCAACGTTGGCGGATTTTGGTTCTTGACATCCTTTACGATCGGTTACGATGCCTAGAGTACGCAGACCTGTACGATTTCGTCAACTTAAGTGAGTTTGATAGGCGCCGTATAGTGGGACTTCGGGAAGCTGGACTTTCTTTTCGGGCAATTGCAGTTAGAGTGCAAAGAAGCGTAGACACTGTGGTTAGGTGTTGTCAGGCATGGCTTCGAGAAGGCCGTACGCAAAGAGCAAGGGGCACTGGACGCCGCCGTAGAACAACAGACCGTGAAGATCGCCGCCTAAGATTATTGGCCTTAAGGGACCGTTTCTCCACTACCAGGTCCATTGCAAATGAATGGTTTGCAGAACACGGAAGACCTATTGGCATGCGAAGTGTTTACCGACGAATGAGAAGTTTTGGCTTGTTTTCATACCGGCCACACTGGGTCCTCCCTTTAACTCGAGAACACCGACGTAATCGCCTTGAGTGGTGCAGACAACGGTCACTCTGGGATCAGGAATGGAACAGTATTGTCTTTAGTGACGAGTCTCGATTTTGTTTAGGCATGCACGATGATCGTGCCAGGGTTAGAAGGCGACGTGGTGAAAGGAGGAATCCACAGTTTTTTGTTGAAAGACATGTTCATCACACTGTTGGAGTTATGGTTTGGGGTGCTATAGCTTATGGTTCCAGGTCACCTTTAATCTTCATCAGAGGTAACATGAACGCGCAGCGTTATATCCACGAAGTTCTAGAACCCCATCTTTTACCCTATCTTGACACCCTGGCAGATCCAACTTTCGAACAAGATAATGCCCGACCACATGTTGCAAGAGTCACAATAGACTTCTTTCAACATAATGATGTCACATTGTTACCATGGCCACCAAGATCTCCCGACTTATCCCCAATTGAGCACGTGTGGGATATGATGGGTAGGAGATTGCTCAATTTGCAACGTCCTCCTCAGACTCTAGAAGCACTTCGAGAGGAGTTGGTGGTTGCCTGGAATGAGATACCACAGGAGGACATTGACCACCTGATCAGAAGCATGCCTAGGCGCGTTGGAGAATGCGTAGCACATCAGGGTGCATCCACACATTATTAAAGGTCAAAGGGCTTTAAAGCAGTGCAATCATTTTGAAATTTTTATCATTTACTTATTATGCTTCATTAAGTACTTACACATTATTTTATTAAAATAAAACCATTTAAACTGGGTGTTCGGATTTATATGTCACTTAGTATAGATTGACAGATGAATTTTACTCTAGAATACGGTGGTATTTTATTTTTAGAACGCAAAAATTATTTCAGAGACATGTAAAGATAGCCGACCAATTTCCAAACATGTTTTCTGCAACCGTGTATTTATTATATGAGAAGCGATAGATTCGAGGTAGCCCATTTATCGTGAAAAATATATATTCTGGAAACTTTGAGCACTGTTTAATAACCATATAAGGTAAACAAGCAATGAACCATGAGAACGACAACACTCTTATTTCCAAGGTTTCGAGCACGGGAAGAAAAGCGCGCTTTTGACGTTCCAGAAAGATTATTTCGTTCTATTTCCGATCGCATTTAACATGCACGTCAAACAATTCCGAACGCTAAAATTATTACGCTCTGTAATTACGAACACTGCCCTCCTCTGAATTTTTCTATATCGGCGCCCATGGACAAAAGTAGAACCATCATATACAGGATGTAAAGTTAGTGGTGGATCAACGGAAGTCAGGTGAGGGCCTCAAAACCTATCGAATAAACCCCTATATGTGTGGTCCAAAATTTTATAGTTCAGGTGATATTTGCAATTTTGTGAAAGTTCGAAGAAAAACGGGATAATGAGCTTTCAATCGCAATTGCAACTAAACCTTTAGGCTTAGGACTTTCATTTTTTCTGATATGAGCTAAATGATTAGTTTTAGTAATGATTATGTCACGTTTTAACAGAGCTTAGTACAAATCCACGCAAAAAAACTTAAATTCATTTTTTTGTAAAAATCTCTTCCATCCCTCAACTTTGGAGGGCTGAAAAAAATTGAGGGTGTATTTCACTATTTATTTTATTGTAAAAACTATTTCAATCCATCTAGAATACACCCTGAAAATTTCAGCTTGCTACGATGAGTGTATCATGACACATTCGTTGTTGTGATGCGATAAACGTAAGAAACGCAATAGAATACTTACCTACTACAAGTACAGAACCAATTGTGTTTAGCCGCTCTTTATGGCGATTTACCGACAAATGTGGAAGATAATTTAATTGAACTAACTTTTGAAGAACATGTTCGAAATATCTTCCATTATTTTCTATACACAAGCGACACCTTCTAATAAAATTGTCCTTTAGTCTTTGAAATGAATTTGCGTTTTCCATAATTTTTATTTTTGCTTCATCAATTCAAAATCTAGAGGATTTAAATCGGGCGACCTTGAAGGCCATCGTATGTGTCCACCTCTACCTATCCAACGCCCAGGAAAGGCTCTGTCTAAGTAATGCCGCACATCCCGTGCAAAGTGGCATGGGGCACCATCGCATTGAAAATACATGCGACTTCGAACGTCCAAAGGTACATCCT
The DNA here is from genome assembly GCA_963669975.1 of Acanthoscelides obtectus. Lineage (NCBI taxonomy): Eukaryota > Metazoa > Arthropoda > Insecta > Coleoptera > Chrysomelidae > Acanthoscelides > Acanthoscelides obtectus. The sequence goes on from CAVLJG010000004.1 coordinate 28,877,184, forward strand.
CTAGCAGCTCATGCAAACTGCTTTGTAGAAAAGCAAGATATGACGGACCATTCAACCTGGCGGGCAATTTATATGGTCCAATTAATTTTTTGTTGAGTACTCCAGCCCATAAATTAACGCCTGTAACGGTTTCACCGTCCGATCGTATTTATTAAATCACTTCTCGATTATCATTTCATGAATCCCATCTCTAGCTTTTTTGCTTGGAAAATTTTCCGCTTGGAGCGCTTGATGCGGAGTTCCTGATCTGCGATCTTCCTCGCGCTTCTTTTTCACTTGAGCCGCCGATCGAAGAACGGCTAGAAATTTCTTCTCAGTAGCACAAGGTTATATAGCACCATGTGCTAGACTTTTCTAGAATGTGTGTCCGTATAGGACAAAAATGATTGGGGCCACCCCCTTTCTCTTTCCCTTTCACTTTGCCTAGCCTTGGCCAATATTTTCACCCATGCATGTACCTTGGCAGCGCCATCGCCTTTAACTTCGCCTACAACTGGTTGTGAAGCCACTATATGGAGGTCACCCCTCATAACTGGGACCTCCCCTTCAAGCCCCTGGCCATCCTGGCTTCAGTCGAGTAAAAATGGACCAGCGAAAGATAAGTCGATAGCGTTATAGCAGCGCCAAAGATATAAAACTTATTTTGTTATTTTTGTAAAATTGTAATGTAATGAAAATGCCTTTTTTTTTTGTTAAATAAAATCTGTTAAATTTTTGTGTTCTGTTTGTTCTTCTATCCTCTAGCCATGCCATGGTCGACACACAGCTACACGCCTGTGGATGTCTTCATGCCACCGACTGAGCTACCGGAAGCTAATGCTAACCCCCTTTCTGTGATTGTGCAGAAAAGTTGGAATCTTCATTGCATTCCATCTTTTCTGGACTTTTTGCGGAAAGGAAGCGTTACATAAATTGGCGCCCACAACGTGAGGCTTCGATAGGTGTTTGGCTTTGTCGACAAGTGGTTTGCTAGTGGAAGATTGGCAAACAGAACATAGTTTTCAAAATTCTTTACAATCTTTGGCAGCATTTCTATTTTTAATTGCTTTTGGTACTCAAATTTCTAATTCCTTAATCATCCTTACTTTTTGCTTAATGTTTAAAATTTTTATCAAAAGATTAAAATTTTTCCACCTGTTTATTTCATAGGCATACTATTAACTTTTAAATTGTCTTGTTTAGTAGTCAGCGAGATCATTGCCAGAATTTTTTTTCTCACATACTACTATAGTTTTTATTTACTGCTGGGGACAGTTATAACTTTTTTCTCATTGTACTTTTGAGATTGATGATATTTTGATATTTTTTTGTTGTTGAATATTGATAGTCTGGGGACTTTAGGTTTCCCAGCATTTTTGTCGAATATCATCAAACTTTTGATTGAGGTTGTGACTATTGTTGTTGATAGTTTACATATTCTTATATGCTTTTCATTTTTGATCACTAACCTCTTAGTTTTTGAAAGTATTTCTTCATGTGCAGTTTTTTGATTTCTTGAGACTTTTCATGTACGCATATATAGCCTAATTGTTGGATCTCTGGTGTACTGATATAGCTCTCATGATGTTTGGTACGTAGGAAATTTACTTTCAAAATTATTTTTGCCTTCTCCAAATGTATTTACTTTTTGAATTTTTGACTGTACTTGAACTTTTGATCATTTGTTTTCATTCTGATGGCAATAATCTACTGACTAGAGTTATCTGGAGTAAATCATTTTGCGATTTATCCATTTGTCTGAATTGTATTGACACTTGGACAGTGCGTTGATACTTACCTTTTTTTTTCTCAAGAAACAAATGATGTTTTTCTTGACTATATTTTTTGCTACTTTTCAATGGGGGGGGGTGACTCCTAAATCATTTTTACCTATACAAAGACACACATACTCATTTATGATAATTAAACTTCAACTTGTTGTTGAAATAGTATACGTTCCTCAGTAACTATTGTAGTAATTTTGTCTCTTGTTTGGAGCAAAAGTTTTCATAATTTTAATGTTTTATAGTTTTATCTGGCATATTCTTTGGGGGAAATTAGCACATTAGTGTCTGATTTTCCATTGGATTAACAGGACTTGAACGTCTCTGTACTCTTTTAATGTATGTGAGATATAAAATAATTTTTTTAAGATTCGGCTGCTCCTGTTTTTGTATTGAAACTTTTTGTTTGTATTGTTAGTGTTTTATAGTGTTTTAGATCCTTGTCATTTCTTGACGTATTCAGGTTTTTAACTTTAATTTTTTTCTTTCAAGTGTTTCTTTGAGGTTTATTTCTCAATCATGGTTCAGTCTAGACTAAGCCCAAATGACTTATTAAGTCATGAACTCCACTACGAGATTCATATCAGAGGTTTGGAAGTCCCTAATACCGTGGAGGATAAACGTAAAGTTTTACGTGGCTTATTAGCACAGGAATTTCAAGGGCGTAGTTTCTCAGAAACTTCTGTGACTATTCCTTTTGATGAGGATGAGACTGAGATAAGACTCTCATTCAATAAACTCACTGAGATGATCTCTAGATTGACTGGTGCATTTGATTCTGTTGAACATCGCAGAATTTGTGTGCGCTTATTGCATCTATCCGGTAGGATAGATCGAATGTCTCCTACTTGTGATGAGGAGATAAGTACAAAATCTAGATTAAAGACACAACTTGTTGTGTGTGAATCGGATCTTTTAGAGAAGCTTGAGATGCCATCTGCTCAATCATCTCCTCCATCAGTTTCATCTCGTCCTATTCCATTAGCATCAAATCCGCCTGTGACTGTTGCTAATCCTCAAGTATTTCCTCCAGTACATACACAGCCACTCTCTCATATAAATTTTGCTCCACATAAAAAGATACCAGTTTTCAAATGGGGAATCAAAAAATTTTCTGGAAATAGCTCAGTTATTGAATTTCTAGAAATTGTCGAATCTCTAATGTCTTCCCGTGGTTGCAATGAGATGGATCTCTTTGCATCTGCAGGTGATCTCTTTGAAGATGTAGCCTGGACATGGTGGCATAATGGCCATCTAAGAAATAGCTTTCATGATTGGCAGGACTTGATCAAACAACTCAAGGATGCTTTCCTACGTGACAATTATGATATGAACCTAATTGATGAGATTCGTAGACGCAAACAAGGTCAGCATGAACATGTTACGATATTCATTTCGTTCATGGAATCTCAATTCAATAGATTAACCTACAATACATTTACAGAAAGGGACATGGTCAATATTGTCCGTAGAAATTTATTGCCTGACTTCATAAAGTCACTTGCTCTTCATGAAATTTCCACTTTTCCTGAACTAACATCACTTTGTAGGAAATTAGAGGATTCCTTCTTGACTTGTCAACCCCACAATAGACTTTCCACTTCCAGCTTGGTTACTTCTGATAGTACTCCATCATCTCACAGAAAAGCTCCTGTATGTTGGAACTGCGAGAAACTAGGACATTCTGTTCGAGACTGTAGAGCTCCTAAGGCTGTTTATTGCTATACCTGTGGTATGAAAAATGTCACACGCTCTAATTGTCCTTCCTGTTCAAAAAACGTGAGGCAAGAAGTTTCCAATCCGACTCCCGGAACTTCTTTCGCCCAGACTCGAGGAGTCATAGACGTAAAGGGCAAAGCAACTCCAGGTCTCATTCTGAAGTCCAACAAATAGCCAAGTTAAGACAACCTTCAGCAATTAATCCCGATTTTGACATTAATCATTCACAACTTGCAGGTATGCCATCAAATGATCATTCAGAACCATTTATTCAAAAACCAAATGACAATCGTCCACATCTTTCAATATCCATTGGTGATGAAAACATTTTAGCTTTGCTTGATACTGGAAGCAATGCCAACATTCTAGGTTCATCTGGCTTATACTTATTACGTAAATTAAATCTCAACATCGATTACAGTAGTACCTTGCAAATAACAACTGCTGATGGCCAGATGCAGAATACTTTAGGTTTTGCTTTGCTGCCAGTAGGTTTTAATGGCAAAGTTCATGTTATTAAATTCATAATAGTTCCTTCCATTACACACACATTACTTTTAGGCATGGATTTCATCCTAAAATTCAATTTCAACCTTGATTTTCATACTTTTTCATATCAATCCTGTGCTGTAAATTGTATTCAAGGTATGGAGAAGCTATCTAATATGGAAAAGGAACAATTATTTGAAATTGTTGAACTTTTTAATAGCATTGCACCTACTGATAGTATTGGTTGTACACATTTATATACACATCACATTGACACAGGTGATGCAAAGCCCATCAGGCAAAGACAATATCCGCTTTCTCATGTAATGGAAAAAGCTCTTATTAAGCAAGTTGATGAAATGTTGGACATGGGTATTATAGAACCTTGCAGCAGTGCCTGGTGTTCAGCGCTCTGGCTGGTTTCCAAGAAAGACGGTTCATATAGAGTTTGTTTTGATGGTAGAAAACTAAATTCAGTAACAATTCCTGACGCGTATCCTCCTCCTTTAATAGACTCTGTAATTTCTAAAATCAGAGATGCCAGATATCTATCATCCATTGATTTAAAATCAGCATTTTTCCAGATTCCACTTGATGAAGAATCTAAATTAAAAACAGCTTTCATAGTTCGTGGTAAAGGAATGTATTGCTTTCGAAGACTTCCTTTTGGCCTTTCTAATAGTTCAAGTGCAATGTGTCGATTATTAGACATGGTTATCGGTCCTGATCTGGAACCATATGTTTTTTATTATCTGGATGATATAATTGTGGCAACTCCTGATTTTGAATCTCACCTAAGGATACTGAAAGAAGTTTATAATCGATTGAAAGATGCTAACTTGACTGTAAATTTTGATAAATGTCATTTTGCTCGCTCATCTTTGACTTTCTTAGGCTATGTTGTTGATGACAAAGGACTTAGAACAAACCCTGAAAAAGTATCTGCACTCTTATCATATCCTCAACCAACTAATACTACTCAGATTCGAAGGTTGCTTGGAATGTTTGGATATTATCGTCGTTTCCTTAACAATTTTAGTGGTGTATGTTCTCCAATTTCAGACTTGCTTAAAAATCGGAAGAAGGGTGAACCTATCACTTGGACTCCTGATGCTGACAATGCTTTTAAGGAAATTAAGAATTTGCTAACCAGCGCTCCAATTCTTGCTAGTCCAGACTTCTCCAAGCCCTTCTATATTTGTTGTGACAGCTCAAATACTGGTGTGGGAGGCACTCTTTATCAAGAAGAAAATGGTTTGGAACATCCCATAGCTTATTTCAGTAAATCTCTCAACAAGTACCAAAGAAAATACTCTACAACTGAAAAAGAACTGCTTGCAGTCATTCTTAGTATTGAACATTTCCGTTGTTACATAGAGCACACACATTTTTTCGTTATTTCTGATCATTCAAGTTTGCAGTGGTTGAGATCTCAAAAAACACCTTCACCTAGACTATGCAGATGGTTATGTCGTCTCTCCCCTTATGATTTTAAAATTATTCATCGTAAAGGCAAAGATATACCTGTAGCAGATGCTCTTTCGCGTTTGCATGAAAATGAGGTTAATGTGTCAGTTTTAGATCTTGCGGAATTATCTCCTGACAAGTGGTATCGTAAAATGATACGTAAGGTTGAAAACAACCCTGAATTGTATCCATCTTTTAAAGTAGAAAATAATATTCTATACAAACATATTCTTTCTGATAATCCACTTGCAGAAACTTATACTGACTGGAAAATCGTTGTTCCAGCTCCAAATAGATCTAAATTGCTCAAAATGTATCATGATGATCCTACTTCTGGTCATTTAGGAGTATTTAAAACACTATCTCGCATATCAGCTATTTATTATTGGCCTAAAATGAAGCAATCTGTTCAGTTCTATGTACACTCTTGCAAAGTTTGCTCACAATGCAAACCTAGTAATTTACCTCAAGCTGGTTTAATGGGTAAATATAGAGACATCAAGTATCCATTTCAAATGATTTCAGCAGATCTTTTAGGACCATATCCTCGTTCTAAAAAAGGAAATCGTTTTCTTTTAGTAGTTTGTGACTGGTTCACTAAACTTGTACTAGTTCATCCAATGCCTAAGGCAACTTCAAGCTCAATTGTAAAATTTTTAGAAAATCAAGTTTTCCTTATATTTGGAGTTCCTCAAATCATCGTTGTAGATAATGGTACACAGTTCATTTCTAAAGAATTTAAAGCGCTTGCAGATTCATATAAAGTGCAGAAGATCTGGTATTCAGCAAGATACACCCCTCAGGTAAATCCTACTGAGCGAGTTAACAGAACCATCGTTACTGCAATTAGGTCCTATATCAAAGACTCTCATAAAACTTGGGATGAGTCTATTCATCAAATAGCTCAAGCAATCAGACTTGCTAAACATGAATTCACAGGATACTCGCCCAGCTTTCTAAATTTTTACAGAAATGTACCAGTTGATGGGTCATTCTATGGAAAGATTGCACCTGTTGCCAATAATCCAGTCAATATCGACCAGAACGTCATAGATCCAAATTTTGTTCAGCAAATTCCAGAATTTTACCTTAAAGTCCAGCACAGAATGCGGCGTTCCTACGAACTTAATAGAAATAGGTATAATCTGCGTAGACGACATCTGCAATTTAATAAAGGTGATAGAGTTCTCAAACGCAATTTCTTTCAATCAAGTGCTGCAGACAACTTTTGTGCCAAACTAAGTCCAAAATTCCTTCCTTGTATTATTCATATAGTAAAATCTCCGTTAGTATACACATTGAAAGATCTCCATGGTAATATCTTGGGAGATTTTCATGTTAAAGACTTGAAACCTGATAATACGTTGAATGTTGATCATGGCAATGGTATTGATGTTTTGCGTAATCATGTAATGAGTGAGAGTTCTGATTCGGACAGCGATTAACTTTTGCTTTTGTGTATTATTATGCTTTATATACTCTCATATTCTAAAATTCAGATAAATTATTCTTGCTTAATCATCATCATTTGTAATAATACTCATATTTCCGCTCAATCGAAGGGGGCGAGTTTTTCGATCTGTACATTGGAGCGAGTAGGTTTTCCTATATTTATTTCCAAGTACAGATGCGAACGGAGAAGAATTTCCTTTGATAATGATTAAACTTATTTGCTGTAAGAGGCAGCTGAATGTTTACTTTGGACATTTAACATCGTTGATCCTTCAACCTTTTGAAATATTACAATCAGTCCAATACATATTACCGCTCAATCGAAGGGGGCGAGTTTTTCGATCTGTACATTGGAGCGAGTAGGTTTTCCTATGTTTATTTCCAAGTACAGATGCGAACGGAGAAGAATTTCCTTTGATAATGAATAAACTTATTTGCTGTAAGAGGCAGCTGAATGTTTACTTTGGACATTAGTCATCGTTGTTCTTTCAACCTTTTGAACTATTACGTCAGTCCAGCATTTACAAAATTTACAAGTCATAATTACTTTTCTGATTCCAATTTAATGTGTATACTTCATCTTTTGAATATTTCATTTTTCTGAGTGTACTCAAAATTTAAATTGCATTCCCGATCTAAATCATGTGACAAATACTGTGTATAATATTTTATAATGTTTTTATGCGTATATTTTCTGAGTTTCCTTTACATACTTACGTACTTCTATTTTTGAAGTCTATTACTTTTGAAGTTTTTGATAGTATCCCTTTTTGAATTCATTATAACTTTCTTCGAGAGCACAGACTTACATTGATTTTTGGTTCAAACTTTTGATGTTTGTTCACATATTTTTGAGTGGTTTTGAACTTTGACAGTATTTTGTAGTCTGGATAGTTACATAGATTCGTTGCGATGTATGCCTTTGAGGGTCTTGTACTATCCACAGTTTCTTTAATTGAAAGTGTTTTCTTCATATGCAGTTTATTTTCTTCTTGAGACTTGTCATATATGCTTTCCGCCTAGTTGCAAATCTGTGCGTATTGATAAACTCTTGAAACCTCTGGCGTATAAGTAAAACTCACTTTTGATATAGTAATTTATGTCTCAGTTCAATTCAATCAGTTCAATTTGATTTGAAGTAATTGTCAATTCCTTCTTAAGATTTTTCATATTATGCTTTCAGCCTTTGTGCACATTTGTGCGTATTGCTATTCTTGAGCTTGGTTGCGACATTGCTTTCATGTTTCGCTATAGATTTTGAAATATCTGGTGATTTTGCTTTTGCATTATTGCATTTGTTTTGATAGTCTGCTCTCATAATCTTTTTTCCTGCTTATTTCTTTCAATTTCTGTCTTGACCTGAAGTAATCGCCAATTCTTATAGATTCAGTATAGTAATTCTCTTTTCATACTTTACACTGGTAAATTATTATAGTTTTTCTAATCTTGTAATATTTCATATTTGAACTTAACTTTCATTTTACAATGTTATGGTTATTCTCAGTGTAGACTTTGAAGTGCGCTGATGATATCAGTGATCTACATGAGAATATTCCATAGACTATAGACATTCTTGTCTAGGGCTTTGGAATGCACCTATGGTGACCCTAGAAAGTTGTCTTTCTCTCATATTTTTGCTTTAAATCAAAATTCGAATTCTTACCTATGATATTTATTTCTATTTCTTGTTCACTAGATTGTTTTTTTTTATATAACTCCAATTTTGCACCTACATATATCGTAGACTTTTGCATACAATTTTTGCTTGCGGCATTACTCTCATGTATCATGATTTATTAAAATATCTTGTGATTTTCGTTTCGCTATTTTGCATTTTACATATGCTTAATATTTTGCTTACTTTTGTATTTTTTTTGAGAATTCTTTATAAAATCATGCTCATATAGCTTTGATATTTCCTTTCACTTTATGATTTTAATACTATTAGATTTACAGTTGCACTTGTGTTGCACTTAGTTTTTTTTTTGAAATATATTTTGCTCTTTTCTATATTGAACTTCAGAATTTTTTTTGGTCTGATCCTTATATTGTCACATGACCCGAAAATTTTGATTGAACTTACTCTTGAATTTTAGTTCATTGATTGAACTTAAGCTATATTTTGACTTTGAAAATCTTACTTCAATATTTCATGAATGTCCCTTATATACTTTAATTCTCTGAAAATATTTTGAATTATTTTGTAGTCTTACAGACTGCTGGCGCCCGACAATTTTTTTGTGGAATCAGAACTGCACTTAGTTAACATCTTTTTTGATTAAAATACCTTCGTGATCAAGTTTTCATTGGTTTAGTACTTGTAAATTGTTTTGTTATATAACTGGAATTCTTAATAGAATTTGTTAATTTCTTTTGATTTTCATATTTTGAAAATAGTAATGCACAGTTTTTTTATATTGGATATTGGTTTAAAATATCACTGTAGAACATAATCTTTTTGGGTTTGGAGTATTGCGAGATAATCTGGCAATTGTTTTGAGAAAGATTATTATTTTTTTAGTACTTCTTATGGTTTAGGTACTTACTTAGTTTTGAAGTTTTTAGTAGTCAGTCGTGCATTTTGGATGCCATTGTGATTCGTGCTTGGACTACTGCTGAAACTTTTGGTTTATTATTTTTCTCGTCTTAGGTATGACGATGTTTTATGTTTTGGGTTTTTCATCATATGATGATAGTTTTTTTTAAGTGCAACTTCACTGTACTTTTCAGCGAGTTGGTGCTATAACCATCCCTCTTGTTTGGTAGACTTGAGGCTATCCCTTTTTCTTCCAATTCTCTTCTAACATTTTTGTTTCTACCTTACTTTTACTACTTGTTATCTGGTCGAATGGTTGTACATTTGTCCTTCCGTGATAACTTTCAATTTCCTAGTAAAAAAAAAAAATTCTTAAATGCTTCTTCGATTTTTTTTTTGGTTAAGTTGGGGCGAGTGTAACGGTTTCACCGTCCGATCGTATTTATTAAATCACTTCTCGATTATCATTTCATGAATCCCATCTCTAGCTTTTTTGCTTGGAAAATTTTCCGCTTGGAGCGCTTGATGCGGAGTTCCTGATCTGCGATCTTCCTCGCGCTTCTTTTTCACTTGAGCCGCCGATCGAAGAACGGCTAGAAATTTCTTCTCAGTAGCACAAGGTTATATAGCACCATGTGCTAGACTTTTCTAGAATGTGTGTCCGTATAGGACAAAAATGATTGGGGCCACCCCCTTTCTCTTTCCCTTTCACTTTGCCTAGCCTTGGCCAATATTTTCACCCATGCATGTACCTTGGCAGCGCCATCGCCTTTAACTTCGCCTACAACTGGTTGTGAAGCCACTATATGGAGGTCACCCCTCATAACTGGGACCTCCCCTTCAAGCCCCTGGCCATCCTGGCTTCAGTCGAGTAAAAATGGACCAGCGAAAGATAAGTCGATAGCGTTATAGCAGCGCCAAAGATATAAAACTTATTTTGTTATTTTTGTAAAATTGTAATGTAATGAAAATGCCTTTTTTTTTTTGTTAAATAAAATCTGTTAAATTTTTGTGTTCTGTTTGTTCTTCTATCCTCTAGCCATGCCATGGTCGACACACAGCTACACGCCTGTGGATGTCTTCATGCCACCGACTGAGCTACCGGAAGCTAATGCTAACCCCCTTTCTGTGATTGTGCAGAAAAGTTGGAATCTTCATTGCATTCCATCTTTTCTGGACTTTTTGCGGAAAGGAAGCGTTACACGCCGAACTGACGTTGAAAGCTGAGTCGGCGAATAGCGTGTGGATTTTCCACGCTCCATGAATGCAAATTGTGCGCGTTGAATATTCCATTTCGGTTAAAGTTGGATTCATCTGTCCATAAGAAGCTGTCGAAAAAAGGTTCATCCTCTTGGTAAGGATGCATGTTCTCCTAGCGTAGTATTGTGTGCACTGAAGTATGGGATATGTTTCTGTTTCGGGCAATGGCTCTGGTGCTTATAGTGGGATCTCTCTCGGCTGCTTCTATTATATGTTCTATTTCTTCTGGGCGTATCCTCGGCGCTCCTAGCTGACGATGAGTGCCTAGTATGTGACCCTCCATATACGCATTATGGACGCGAAGAAAAACTCGGTAATTCGGATATATACCGCCGGTTGTGGTCCACCTATCCTAACCACATACTCCCGATACATGCTAATAGCTGCTCGAGCATTTCATAGTTCAGCACCATAATAGTAATGCATTTCTGCATAATCTCGCGGAGAATATGACATGATTCTACTCAGATGCCAAACGTTGGATACAAATTCCGCGCCTGACTTAGTAATTTCGGTCGGACCGAAGATTGAACGCTCCCGCACCTGAAATGCCGGGTTGAATGCCCAAGCTCATTAAGCTGATTTGGTTATTTGCGTAAAAAATCCGCCATTTTGATTTTACAAAATGTTAATACAAACAGTATCACTCACACTGCTAGGACGAATCTAACAGTACCTCATATGTCAAAATCCATCAAGTCGTTTGAACTGTAGCTCGTAAAATAGAATTTTTTGTTTACATCTATAGATACCCACCTGCGTCAAACATACAGATTTTTTAAGGTGAGGCACTTATTGTAGCAAGCTGAAATTTTCAGGGTTTATTCTACATGGATTGAAATAGTTTTTACAATAAAATTAATAATGAAATACAACCTCAATTTTTTTTTACCGCCCTCCAAAGTTGAGGGATGGAAGAGGTTTTTCATATAAAAAAATGAATTTAAGATTTTTTGCGTTGATTTCTAATTGGCTCTGTTGAAAAGTGACATAACCATTGCTAAAACTAACCATTTGGCTAATCTCAAAAAAAAATCACAGCCCTAAACCTAATGGTTTAGTTGTAATTGCGTTTGAAAGTTCATTATTCCGTTTTATTTCGAAATTTCACAAAATTGCAAATATTCCGGACCATCATATAGGGGTTCGTTCGATATGTTTTGAGGCCCTCTATCACCTGACTTCCGCTACTAACTTTACACCCTGTATAAAGAGTGCGTAGGAGCACGCCACGATAAATCCATTGATTTATTACGTAATGGCTTTATTGATACAAAATTTTTCGATTGAACTTTGAAGGGAAAGTTTTGCTACTTCTCATTAATATAAAATTGAATTGGTTCAGAATATAAAAATCACAACATTATCTGAAATTTACTCTATTGAGATCCACCGTTTAATCACTTACATTTTTATTTTTGTATTACATGCTTGTTTCTTGGCGTTTTTGTTTCCCAGGCGTGGATAATATACATTTGATTTGGATGACGATGATGGAAGGATGAAATACATGTATATAACACTCTCATTAGTGTCCAATTTGTCGTTAGCCTATATGTCCGTCTCTATATGGTAACTTCATGGCACTTATAAGTATAATTTAAATATGATATGTGGTTATATGATTTGAGGTCAGTATTTATAAGTAAGTTACGTAAGTAGGCGTATACTCTATTGATCTACATCATGAAATCATGATATAATTTGTTGAAAATCCTCTGAAACACATTTATGTCAACAACGATGCTTAACTTTTGTATGTTCTTTTTCCGGTTATTTTTTGGCGAGACCAATAGTACTTTTTTAAGATCAGAATCCGTATCAAAATTCAAACTTCTCTTTTAGAACGCCTCTCTAGCTCGTGAGCTTCTATTGTCAGTCAGAAGTTAGATTTTTTTTAAATTTCATACTCCTTTTCTGGACATTTCCTTTCATTCCTCATGACTTTAGGACAACAACAGCTCAGTTTTTGTTACGCCACTGATAACAAACATTTTTCGCCACCATGTTGCCATGTTTACGTTTGTTGTGATCTAAAGTGTATCTAACGAAGCTACAAAGTAATCGTAAACAGTGGTTGATTCGTGATCAACGCGTGATCGGTAGCCATGGCGCTCTGTCGGCCTCTTCCTGATTGGCTTGTAGCGACGAGCCTCCAGACAAAGTCGCACGGTTGCCACGCTCGGCGAGTTTTCGCCAGAGTGGTTGATCACATTCGCATGGATCACAAATCAATCTGTTGGTGCAATACGTGCAATAACTGTTGTAAAGGACATTATATAACAATAAATGGCATCACAAAGGTATATTCCAATTTGATCTGCAGCAAATTATGAACGGCATATACGGAGATGCGAAAACAAGCTCAAAAAGGTGAAGAAAATTTTTGTGCAATCTTTATAGTTAAATTTTTCCTAAGAGATAGCATCAGTGAGGAAATTTTTTTCTATTGTCTTATTTTTCACATTAATGCGATGTCGAGGTATGTGGCCCTATCGCAATTGAAAATAAGGTTTCGATAATCCTTCCATAAAGTTTCGATGAGTACATCTGAAATAACCTTGAGATATTCTTCAGGGAAATACAAAAATCTCCTTTTGTGTTTTTTTGTGCAGATTTATCTATTAAAATCCTATCCGCAATCTATTTTCCGTGCACACACCTTCAACCGAATGTATGCCATATATGATTTTACCGTTTCCAACTTTCACCAAGGTTAATAGGAACCATAACAGCTCCCTACCCTTCCCCCCTATAAGAATATCGATTTGTAGCCTCACATTTCAAGGTTAGACTTCTTGTAATGTTTCTGTTCAACATTCGGCGATTTCTGACAATTTTCCCAATAAAACATGATCATTGTGACATTAAGCCTGGCAACGCTGCATAGTAGAGGGAACTCTCAGCGTCACGTTGATGGTTCGTCACCACGCACAGGATTGTAATCAGTTACGGATACCCGTTTATGAGCGCGAACGTTTTATGCACGTCTTGACTTGATTTTTCTTGCGGAAATTTAATATTAGTCTAAAATGTCTGACACAGATACAGCTGATGAAGTGGTTGAAATCAGCTTAACGCCACCCAGCAAAAGGGCTAAAAAACTTCATCTTAGCGCAGGTGAAAAACAAATTATTCTAAATATCTACAAGAACCAGATGCAAGAGAATAGTGGATTGGCTATAGAAAATATCGTATGTAAGGTTGCTGAAATTTCTGGAGTAGGTCGATCAAGTGTTTACAAAATCTTGAAGGAATATAGACAAAATCACTCACTATCTGAGCCAAAAACATATCCAGCGAGAAAAAAAATCATCGAAAAAATAGATGACTTTGACAAAAGTGCCATTAGAAGAAAAGTACATCACTTTTTCTTCAGGAATGAAATACCTACAATAGATAAAATATTGAAGCAAGTGAATGATGATGAGGACCTGCCAAATTTTAAAAGATCTACGTTCCATAAGCTGTTGAAAGAACTAGACTTTCGATTTTTGAAAAGAGGAATGAATAGTTTATTGATAGAAAAGGAGGAAATTGTTATCTGGATGAGAGAATACCTTAGAAAAATTAGGCAATTCCGCGCTGAAGGAAGAAAAATTTATTATTTAGACGAAACATGGGTGAACGCGGGGCATACGCAGGGAAAGGTTTGGGTAGACAGATCTGTGAGGTCTTCAAGGCAGGCTTTTTTAGATGGCCTTTCGACGGGATTGAAAAATCCTGCAGGTAAGTTTCGAAGTATATGAACTTTTTTGGATGCAGATAATTCATTTTTTGATCGAATCAATGATTTGGAAGCTCCGAACTCAGTTTTGCTATCTCATCCAAGTTTCTGAGTATTTCCTTCACCCAAAAACTAATCTAAGACCCTATCCTACACTAACCTAAAAAGAGTAAGTTGCTTAATTTCGTCATTTAGTGCGCTCGCTGAGAAGTAAAATAACTAATTACTTTCAGGCAAGGGAAAACGCCTGATCATTTGCCACATAGGTAACGTAGATGGATTTGTTCCTGAAGCATTGTGGGCATTTGAATCCAAAAAAACTGGAGACTATCACGAAGAAATGGATGGTAACTCATTTGAAAATTGGTTCAAAAAAATTTTGCCGACACTTGATGATAACGCAATTATTGTGATGGATAATGCCCCGTACCACTCCAGAAAATTGGAAAAAATTCCAACAATGGCCACCAAAAAGGCAGACATTCAACAGTGGCTTGTCTCAAAGAAGATCGACTTCGACCAAACAATGGTCAAAGCTGAGCTGATAAATATAGTCAAGCGACATAAGTATAAATATGATTTAAAAATTGTTGACGAAATGGCCAAAAACCAAAATAAAACGATTCTCAGGCTGCCTCCCTATCACTGCGAACTGAATCCTATCGAGTTGATTTGGGCCGACAACAGCACTTTTAAGTTTTCTGACCTTAAAACACTGTTTGATGTTGCTGTCGATAGAATTACGCCAGCAAAATGGAGAACATGTATTGACCATGTCCAAGAGAAGGTTGAAACCAAAATGTGGGATATGGACAATATCATTGACACCCAAGTTGAACCCCTTATAATTGACATCAACAATTCTGATGATTCAAGCTCCTCGGAATACAGCATATAAATCGATTGATACCATTAAGACTGGCAGTTTAACAGGCTTTTTGGCAAGACAGGTAAGTTCATTATAGACTGCAATCAAAGTGTAAGTTTCTAGTTATTAATGTGGAAATTCCAAATTTATAATTACACAAAATTAGGGTTAATTTAGGAGTTCCAAAGCATAATAGTGCCATTTTGACCTTTTTCCTATTTCTCATGTAAATTTTAATAGCAATCAAACTAACAAACTTTATGGAGTCTGTAATAAACTTTTGTACTACTACTACTACATCTGTAGTTTCTATTTGCTCAAAAAAATTTGCTCTGCATTGTGAATAGAAGGTGAAGTTAATAATAAAATATGAACAATTTCAATTGAGATGGTCCACAAGTTTTTTTCGTGTGCGTTTTAGTAACATTTTGCTGAAATGGTGAATACAGAATTTTTTGCACTGATTCCTAATGTCGAAATATGATTAGAAAGGCGTGGTATATTCCTGATAATTTACTATGCTTCTGATAGAATTTACAGCAACACATATCCTGTACGACATTTTTTGATAGATCAGTCACAATAGCTTGATACGGCCCTGTAGCGTCTCCTACGGTTAAGTTCTTGATCACGTGCAATACGGGTGTATATGTTTGATTTTAGTTTGTTTCTTCGATGGATACAGTTTAGCCTCTAGCACGTGTGGCCGTGACATATAGGCCCATATGACGTCAACCGTCATTTGCATCACTGAGCTGGGAA
This sequence comes from Acanthoscelides obtectus, assembly GCA_963669975.1. Lineage (NCBI taxonomy): Eukaryota > Metazoa > Arthropoda > Insecta > Coleoptera > Chrysomelidae > Acanthoscelides > Acanthoscelides obtectus. The sequence goes on from CAVLJG010000004.1 coordinate 28,893,227, forward strand.
AACATTTTTATACATTTTTATAAAATCCTCCATAACCAATAAAAGAACAGAAACGTCATTTACCGAAAATTAATATAATTTGAAATATGTTTTGTCCACTATCCATATGGGAAACATGTAAACAGGCCACGCCTCAATCAAAGTTCAAAGCTTTTTCCATTATTATTATTATTCTCTTAAGAAATTACAGTTTGTTTATTCAAATATATTTGCGCTATTAAAACGTTAAAAGAGAAATTTTCAGGTTATAGTGTGTATGTAGCATATATTGAGTAAAGCTAAATAATCAACGATTAAATTTGAACAAAATAAAGTTGTTAGTATAAGCATTTTTGTTAGTTATTTAAGAATTTGAAACAATCCACTTACAAAGCGAGATTAAAAAAGCAGGTTTAGCCCTATTTATGTTGGGGTCAATTCATTAGAGAAAAATATAAACAAACACAAACAATAAACATAACCTTTCAACAAACCTAGATAAGACCAGTAGGAATACTTAAGGCGGCCTCAGACGCCTTTTTCAACAATCTTGCCCGACGAGCCAACCGTTGCTGCGATTATGTAGATCCATGGCCGATTATACTCTAAAATCGACCATGGTAGATCCAAACTTTCCGATAACTAACGAAGTTTCTCGGATTGACTAATCATCCTTTGTACAATCCGATTTACAAGATCCACAACCATGGTCAACACGTCGGACAAAACTGTCATAGAAAAGGGACGATGTCTGTGGATGGCTTTACATTCCATCTTCCTCCCGTGTTATGATATTAAACGTCAATGTCAATTGGTGTCATGTGTCAAATCGAATGATGGTCTGTCTGAAAAAATGAAAAGCTGTTTATTTTCCTCAACAAAAAATAAACATGTTTTAAAATAATTTCTAAATGATTACGAGAAAAAACTATATAAAAATCATTTCTATTGAAATTCTCCTGAATATTATGAGTGATATGTAACAAAAGCAGGAAAACAATGGGGGGCTATGTTCCATTTTCAAGAATCACTGCTGTTTTGTTTAGGATGATTCTTAAAGTTTGGGCTTATTCAGGGCTAGTTTTAATAGTTTGTTTTCTACTTTATTATATGTATGGTGGAATATTTGCAGTCCTGTTGTTATTTTTTGCTGTCACGGGTAAATTATGCTGTTATATGATGACTCAAACTCTATACAAAATGTCATTTTTAGGTATTTTATACCAAGTTCAAGATAGTCTACTCTTCAATCCTGAGTTACCTAGTCATTCCAGAGTCTATGTACCAATACCATCCACATTCAACCTTCCATACGAAAGTATAGTAACAAAAACTGCAGATGGCATACAAATAAACATGTACTTAATATTACAACAAAAAGATAGACAACATACAGCCCCTACCATAGTATTCTTTCATGGAAATGCAGGCAATATGGGGCACCGCTTACAGAACTGTGTTGGGCTGTACCACAATTTACAATGCAATATACTTTTAGTAGAATATAGAGGATATGGTTTGTCAGAGGGAAGCCCCTCAGAAGAAGGACTTTATACTGATGCAAGGGCTGCTATAGATTATCTTTACGCCAGAAGTGATATTAATCATTCTGAAGTTATTGTGTTCGGAAGATCTCTTGGTAAGTGGTTATAATATACAGGGTGTGTGCAAAGTTGGGGTTTTCCTTTACAGGACGTGTAGATCTTGAAAACATAAGCAATTTTTCTTAGTACCGTATATACACCAATGTCTTAAGGGAACCGAGATAAAGGGCACTGCAACATCAAAAATATCTGAATACCGTCCTGTAGCCGCGACATCCCCCAGTGGTACTAGGACACTAGCTCAACCCGACGACAGAACTGTGTCAGGTCAGTATGCAACCTTCAACTGACGGTTACGGTCACGCGTGTAGAGATAATCGCGTAACAAGCACTAGAGACGTGACTAGAGGAGTGCAAGTATCAAAAACTAAAGTGTTGCAAACGCTGCGTGAAGAGGGGCTGTATCCGTTTCACGTCCAACATGTACAAGCACTTCAACCTGACGATTTTCCAGCAAGAGTGCCGTTTTGTGAGCGGTTGTTGCATCAACATGACAATAATTCGGACTTTTTGAAGTGCATATTGGTGACAGACGAATCTACGTTCACGCGTAATAACTTTCGCAACACTCATGTTTGGTCAGTAGAAAATCCGCACGCTGTCCGTCGGGCACATTTTCAACAAACATTTTCGGTGAATGTTTGGGCTGGCATGGTGAACCTAGACCTAGACTTTTTACGCAACATTTTGCCTTCCTTGTTTGCCTGCGTCTGCTCGGTAGCGCATCAGCTGATTTCATTTTCTGTTGGAGCGGTATGATTTCGGGCAGAGACGTACTTAGCCCTTCTCGTCAACTGGAGGGTGAGTACTTTTTCCTTTATTTTTTTTACTTGGTCGCCCTCGTTTCACTACACATTACCTTTGTTATTTCAAGGGTAGTTGTTTCTGAAAAGTAAAACCCCAACTTTGCGGACACCCTGTATATATTATATGTATATATATATATATTATATGTATATATTTTCACTTCAATATGCGTCTGCCCTTAGTGCTTATTCATCCAGCCATGTTGCAAAATCTAATCTTAGCTGATGAGTCCTGTTCATAAACTACCTCTTTCCCAAATTTTCCTTGTATGGGTACTTAGCTGATGAGTCCTGTCCATTAACAATTCCCTATTTCACAAGTATCCATCATGGTACAATGACAGCTGGTTATCTAGTAATATTTCAAAACTCCCCATATTGGCAAAGGAAACATAATTATGACGGATCCCTCAATGCCAGATGGACAGAGCCATATCTTGTTTTGGTTTCTTGTATGCTACAGATTCATTTTGTACTCTTTTATTTAGAAAAGTTCGTTTACATATGAAAAACAAAACGCTACAAACAAATCTCTGCTAGATTTACTCCCAATTCATTATAGCCAACCTTGCAGGCTAACACAAAAATGTCACTTGTTGATCAGCTGTTCACCTCAGTAGACATCAAACCATGATGGAAACTCATGGAATAGGGTATACCTCTTTCCCAAATTTTACTTTTCTAGCCAAAAGGGTTTTCAAGATTCTATTCTGACCTGAGCTGACATGTCCTGTTGATTGAGTAACTCCCTGAAAATTTCATTTTCACAGATAAAATAGTTTTTGGGATTATAAACATAACTTAAAAAGTGATAAGATGCCCTAAAAAACTGTCCAACACCATCTTATTATTTCTGGAAAAATTATAGACAAAATGTACTACTTAGTATTGCTACACTGCCTCAAGAAAGTTAGCCCTTAGAGGTGGAATTTCCAAAATTTCTCTGTAAGTGCTCATCTACATTATGTCAAAAAACCCAATACAAAAAATACATATTTTTATCCTTAATTGAAAGAATAATAGCTCCCCCACAGTAACTATAGTAGGCTATACCTGGCTCCAAGATCTAATCTATATCTATGCTATTAATCATCAAAATCGGTTGAACTGGCATGAAAATGGAACACACATACGCATTTATAATATTAGTAGGAATAATCTTGAGTTATCTCAATTATTTGATATTGAATATTTTACAGGTGGTGCTGTAGCAATAGATCTAGCAATAAGGCCCGAATATGTAGGCAAGGTTTGGTGTTTGATTGTTGAAAACACCTTTACAAGTATACCAGATATGGCAAAAGTTTTACTAGGATGGAGGATTTTGCAGTACTTTCCATTATTCTTTTATAAGAATAAGGTAAAATTGTTTTGCTCTATATAATGTATATAATGTATCATAATAGGACATGGGCGCCCATTGGGGCGTGAAATAGCAAAGTTGAAGTTCTGTGTCTAAAATCTGCTATCTTGATTATTAGCAATTAAAGCTGTTGAAGCCATGGAATACCAATTTCGAAGCTCAAATTTTCGTTCTAAATTCACTAATTCCAGTGTCACTTGCGCTGGTAAGACAAATCAAGAGGCACCTCAGATAACAACATCCATTTGACCCCTAGAATAGCAACTTCAGAGTCAAAAAAAATTTTCAATTAAAATCCGCTAATCTGACTTTATAGAACTTTAGTTCACCCAGTTTCCCTCGCCCTCTCAAGACAAATCTCACTTTACAATCTGTAGCGCTGAAATAAGATTTCAAAGTTGAGGTATTTTATTAAAATCTGGCATTTTGTTTACATAAAATTTTATCACATATTCACAGCTAAGACGAATCTAACAATACCTCATGCCCATCCCAAAAAAAGGATCTAAGACCGACCCTTACAACTACAGGCCTATAGCTCTGCTTTCTGTTATAAGTAAAGTGATGGAGAGGTGCATAAATCGCGAGCTTCTGGACTACCTCGAACGTCACAGCTTGATTAGCGACAGGCAGTACGGTTTCCGGCACCAACGATCCACAGGGGACCTCCTAGCTTACGTCACGCAATTGTGGAGTAAACTCATCCAGTCTCATGGTGAGGCTCATGTCGTTGCTCTTGACATCACGAAGGCGTTCGATCAGCTGTGGCACGCTGTCCTCTTAAGCAAACTTCCATATTATGGCCTCCCAGAAAAGCTTTGCAGATGGGTGGCTGACTTTATCTCTGGCCGCAAGATATCCGTCGTAATTGACGGATTCTCCTCTTCATCCCACAACGTCAAAGCGGGTGTTCCCCAGGGATCGGTCTTGGCTCCAACACTGTTTCTCTTACATATCAACGACCTTTCCTGCACGATCAACCCAATGCACAGCTTCGCTGATGACAGCACTCTACATGCAGGAATTCAGAGTGACAAGCCGATCTCTGCCGCTGAGCTGGAAAAAAGAAGACTAGCGACGACTTATTCTCTGACAAGAGACCTGGAGGCTATCACTGCTTGGGGACTCAACAACCTTGTACAGTTCAATGCTTCCAAAACACAGTACTGTACTTTGACGAATAAAAAGCGTCCTAGCGCTCATACAGTTTCGATGGACGGCCGAGTTCTACCAAAGAGCCATTCATTTCGGCTGGTCGGAGTCCAGATCACCGAGGACCTGATCTGGCACGAACACATCTCGTCAATAGCTGCAGCAGCTGGGAAAAAGCTAGGCTATTTGTTTAGGGCTAAGAAGTAATTTTCTCCGCATGACCTACTCGCTCTATTCAAGGCCCAGATAAGGCCTAGCCTCGAGTATTGCTCACACATTTGGGGTGCTGCCGCCCCGACTACATTGTCCATGCTCGATGCTGTCCGGAGGAGGGCGGTCCGACTGATCGACGACTCTTCTCTAATAGACAGTCTCGTGACTCTTTCGCACCGGCGGGCCGTCGGCGATCTAGCTCTTTTCTATCGCTACACCAACGGGCTGACGCCTGACTTCGGCGTCCCATCCTAACCGTGTCAAACTTCGTACATCCAGAACTGGCCGATACGACCGCTCCTTTGTCCCGAGGGTGTCTAGATTGTGGAACAATCTACAAGAAGAAGGCTTTCCCAGTTCTACTAACCTTAGGCAGTTGAAAAATCGTATTAACAAAATTTATTTGGGATCATCATAGCAGCCGCGGTGTTCCGGCATTTAGGCTTCTGTCTGCGCGGCTGTTTCGATATAAAAAAAAAATATCCATCAAGCCATTTGGACTGTAGCTGAACTAGCGTTTTTTCTTTGAATGCAAATGAACTTTTTTAAACAAAAAGAGTTGTTAGCAATTAAAAAATAAATCTGTAGCGTACAAAGAACGAACACAAAATATGGTGATCAGCTATTATTCTACCCTAATGGATACAAGTATAACAGTCAATATATCTTATTTTCAGTTCCTCTCATATCAAAAAGTGAAGCAGTTGAGGATACCCACCCTGTTCATCTCTGGTCTAGCTGATATCCTAGTACCACCTAGAATGATGCTGGAACTGTACAACAGATGCGGCAGCATCAGAAAACAGATTTTACATATTCCCGCAGGAACGCACAATGAAACCTGGCAGATTCAAGGGTACTACCATTCCATAGCAGTGTTTTTGCAAAACTGCAGACTGAAAAGTTTTGCCGAATCGGACAAGCGCTGTGAATCTGACACGTTAAAGAGTATGTGGACTAATGTGCAGGACGTTTAGTATTAGCTTTTTCTTTATTTGAAAATTTGCAGCACAGCTATGAAGAAAATTTTAGTAACACAAAGTTTTTTGCTTAGGGATCCACCAATACCGATATGTCTAACGGCCGAATTTACCGACATATGAATCGGCCATATGACTGCCCATATGCCAATATAGGCCAACTGATATAGATAGCAAAGTTAAAAACGTTTAAAATCATGATGAAACGAAACTCAAGAGCGATTTTAAGTCTTGAGTTTTGACTTTCTCATACTGCATTAAACTTGTAGCAACTGTGACAGATAATGCTTTGCTTACATAAAGGTGGATAAAGAAAAATGTGCATGCAGACTTTTTTGAATTCCACAGTCACATGTACAATTTGGGCTGTCGTATTGACTTGCATGGAAATTTGTTCAGGTATACAGATACATCTGTAGTCAGCAGCCCAACTTTACAGGCCTACTTATCAACTATATGTTGTGGGTGTGGTCCACATACTCTCCTGAACAAAAATACACTCGACCATGTACGAAAAGAAACGAAGAATATCTCCAGTATATCTGCCTCTTATATATCGATATCGGCGAAAATCCTATACCAGTCCATTTTGATTTGAATCTTGAGTGAAATTTTCTTGTTTGATAGTACCATAATCAATTTTATGAGGAACCATGCTTAATTATTGTATTCATGACCATTTGTGATGAATGAGCATTTTTTGAAATTCATTCTTTTATGTGCTGTAAATCGAGTAAGCACTTGTTTTAAGGGTCAATTCTTGGGTACATATTAAATTCAATCGGGGAAACGGCCGCGGTTGTCGATGGGTAGTGCGTCAATTGATCGGCAGTCTGTATGACGTCATAGGTATGCATTGCGGAATTTTGACGTAATTGTAAGGGCCCCCGCAGACTGCAGACTTTCTATCGGCCACTAGTTTAGTCGGGTTGTCCTGCTAGTGAGCACACCGTGACAACTAATCAGTTTGGCCGGTGAAGAGTGTGCAGACTAGCCAACAGCCGGCCGACGACGACTATACCGAACGATACTAGTTTGTATCTGACTGTTGAAGTAAGCGGTCGCACAACGAAAATAATATACAACATTGTCCAGAAATGTTATTATTGCTCTCATAGAAGGGAGAAGAACAATCAAGAAGGGATTCCAAGAGTATTGGTGTGATAGATTAGTTAGCGGAAATTTTTACACAATGCATTCCAAATTACTTGATTACCCGAAAAGACACGACCGACCGACGCCTAAACTCGGAGTGAACTGAACTACCAGCCGACTACACAATAATCGTGTGTGCGCAAGTGGAAGTTGGCCAACACTGATTAAGCAGTTGTCCAATAGTTGGCCGACAGATTATTTTGAAGGGAATCGGGAAGCCCGTCCAAAATTTTTATTGGCCGAAACTGAATCGCTGTAATGTCCGCATATGCATACCTCTCCATACTGATTAAGAAGCCAACCAAATTATCGGACGATACAGTCTGCGAGGGCATTAGCATTTCGAGAAATCCTTTTGTTATTGTCGATGTTTGGATGCGGATCATTTGACGTATATTACACCCTATGTAAGAGTAAATGTAACCCGTTAAAGCTTATCTTGAGAACGGATTTTTAATAGTATCTATGAAAAAATATTGTCAAGAGCCATAGGTGGCTAATGTCCTAATAGTGAAATATCTAAAATGTATCCTGTGGTTTTCATGCTGATAATCCCACCTTTGTTTGATCGAATTAAACTATGTACATATTTATTTAAAATTTCTCTTTATTGTACGAAGTTTCGGTCCCAACCAACAAATTCAAACAGATCAGAAGGAGTCAAGCTTACATGTTTACATTGCCCTGTTTGTCGCCAAAATTGCGAAGTTTTAGTACATATTTTGACTCATTTGTCTACCAATGACAATGCCGAAGTGACAGCGTTGTATCAACATAATAATACCAGTGGAAACATCTACCTTCATTAGGATTGTGCCATACTTAACTGTAATGCTGGAACCGCACTCTTGCCATTTGCCGCAAACTCCAAACCCCTACAAACGCTTGCCTTTTTTTTGAAGAAGCAAACGTCGCCGTCCACACGTTTGCGGGTGCGTCACTGAAAAGGCAACAGGCAAACATGAAGGACGTCGAACTTGTGTCTGCCGTAGCATTTGGCTTAAGCTATTTTGTTATAAAACCAAAAAAAAGTCAGATAAAACGAAAAGTACGACCAAGAAGGTGGTGGATGTTAAATATTCATATGAATCGTACCAGGTAAATGGTATTTGTTTTAATGAAATTGATATTTAGTTTCAAAAATAGTACCTATCACAAACGCTTGTGGCAAACTCCTTTTGATTTGCGACCAAAAAACCGACACCCGATCGGATCGGCTACAAGCGCTTTCAAACCCACGCAAACCAAGCCAAACGCTCTATCCGCATGTTTGCGTTTGTGACGATTTGGCAAGCGTTCGGTTCCGGCATAACAAGTACAATATCTTCAAATACGACAATTATCTGCAGACACTCGCATTTGTAAAAAATAACAGTAAATATACGAATTTAATGACAAAACTTCAATCCTCACTTAAGACTTTGAGAACTAGGAAATAAATCCTTGACTGGCTTCTTCTAGACTGAAAATCGTTGGTGGCCTTTTCCATAGTCAATTTGGCCATTGGGACCGATTGAATAAAGAGGAATTTTAAACACAGATGTGGTTTGATTTGGCCAGGCAAACATATTGGATTATCTTGAGCTGTTAAACACAACAGAAGAGACTCTCGGGATTGAGATGGATATGTATATGTGTACAGGCTGAATTTATGTTCTGCAAACTTCATTCAAGATGTGATGTTTAGAAAATTATTTTCAAATGTTTAAACTGAATTTTAGTTTTTATAGCCTTATCAGATGTCATAAACTTTTTGAGCAGTAGTTATTGTTGGGTCTACCAGATACAAAAATAATATGCTTTTCTCAATGATCTGTGACTAACTTTGTTTCCTTGACAAAACTCTGTATACCCATATTGTTTGACCTTGCAGAATAAAGGTACTCACAGTTAAGAGCTAACTATACCTACTGTTTGCATGGATATTATGAAGTGTTTATTTCATATATTTGTGATACATTTTTAGTCTATTTATTCCTTTCTTTATCTATGTTTTGTATATATGAATACTGAATATAATTATATATTTTGGAAGATATTTTTTTAAATAACTTACTACATAGCTTACTATTTGGAACACAATTGATGGGGTAGTAACATCTGTTTGGTGAATTCTCTTGTGAATGGAGAGGGAGAAATAATAAAAATAAATGAACAGTATGTACATATATAACATATATTAGTAAGTGTGTTACACATATTAAAATATTTTCACAAATTATAACCCAAATCTTGGATCCACTTCAATCCTTCTGCAGTGGTTGATGCTGGTTTGTATTCTAAGCCAATCCAGTCTTCATAACCTGCTACACTTTTCAATTCCTCTAGAACATATTTATAATTTAATTCTCCATATGTATTTGGTTCGCCTCTGTTAGGTACTTGAGCTACCTGTACATGTCCAATGTATCCTTTTAGCTCTTTCATTGTATTGGTAATATTACCTCTGATCATTTGTAAATGGAAAATGTCTAACATCAACTTCAAGTTAGGACTGCCCACTTTATCTATTACTGATATAGCCTTGTCATAGCTATTCATGTAATAATTTGGAACTGAATAAGGATTTATAGGTTCTATCAATCCTAAAATGTTTTCTTTCTCCAGAATTTTTGCAGCATATTTAAGATTATCCAGATATACAGAGTCATGCTTAGGAGAGATCTGTCCATCCACTTTTCCTGCCATTATATGGATCTTTTTAGCGCCCAGTGCTTTTGCATAATCTAGTGTGGTAACTAAACTGTCTTTGAATTCCTGTTCTTTCCCAGGGATGGCAGCAAACCCTAATTCACCTTTGGTAACGTCCCCAGTGTACACATTGACGAGTATTTGATCAATTCCAGCTGCATTTTTGGCATCAACAACTTGTTGCTTAGAAATTCCATAAGGGAATCCAGATTCCACTGCTTTAAATCCAGCGTTCTTCGCCAAATTATATCTCTCTAAAAAAGCCTTTTCTCCGAACATGAAAGACAAATTTGCACACAATTTTGCCATCTCCGAATGGGGATATTCTTACAATTGCTGTCATAAAAATGTTACTTATGCATTATCATAGCTTATTTCTTTGATAACGATAAGGACAGTGTCGTATCTTTAAGTATTTCTTGTTTTAGTGAATTGATCCCAGTTCGACTGTTCGGTATCCTCATAATCGTCAACGGCGCATCTAAAGCCGATCATAGACGTCCAAACTTTCCTGGTTTGGCTCCACCATGGTTGCGTTTCTATAAATAGGAACTTTCAGAGTTTGCCTGACATTTGTAGTACCATTGACCAATCCTACTCGATAAAAAGATTAGAAAGGAATTTGAACTAGCCATAGATTGACAAAAATCGCGACTAGGGATTTTAGCAAAAAATCAATGACGTCTGTCACCGGTTTTATGACATCGTTCTGTTTAAATTTGAAATAAGACGTCACTATAATCAAATTCAAGCGGATAACCAAATGGAAATGGTATTTACCATTTTGGGTTGGTATTTACCAATCCGTTCAAGCGAGTGTAGTTATCAGTTTGGTTATAAGATCCGTGACGTCACGAATCAGCTGTTATATGTCATAGTTATCACCGCAAAATTGTGGTATTTACCCAACTCAAGAGTAGTTTTATATTTCTGGTTATTATTTGAAATGTGACAAGTTAGAATTTTGCCGGGTATTGGATATTGTTATTGTACTTCAGCTTCATTTTTGAGAAAAATGATACAGGCTGACTTCAGTTTTACCATAAAGTGGAGCACCTTATTAGTTATACTCATTACGGTTGTTGGGACACTTTAAATGTATACTAAGTGACATATAAATCCGAACACCCAGTTTAAATGGTTTTATTTTAATAAAATTTTGTATAAGTACTTAATGAAGCATAATAAGTAAATGTTAAAAATTTCAAAATGATTGCACTGCTTTAAAGCCCTTTGACCTTTAATAATGTGCTACGCATTCTCCAACGCACCTAGGCATGCTTCTGATCAGGTGGTCAATGTCCTCCTGTGGTATCTCATTCCAGGCAACCACCAACTCCTCTCGAAGTGCTTCTAGAGTCTGAGGAGGACGTTGCAAATTGAGCAATCTCCTACCCATCATATCCCACACGTGCTCAATTGGGGATAAGTCGGGAGATCTTCGTGGCCATGGTAACAATGTGACATCATTATGTTGAAAGAAGTCTATTGTGATCGGGCATTATCTTGTTGGAAAGTTGGATCTGCCAGGGTGTCAAGATAGGGTAAAAGATGGGGTTCTAGAACTTCGTGGATATGACGCTGCGCGTTCATGTTACCTCTGATGAAGATTAAAGGTGACCTGGAACCATAAGCTATAGCACCCCAAACCATAACTCCAACAGTGTGATGAACATGTCTTTCAACAAAAAACTGTGGATTCCTCCTTTCACCACGTCGCCTTCTAACCCTGGCACGACCATCGTGCATGCCTAAACAAAATCGAGACTCGTCACTAAAGACAATACTGTTCCATTCCTGAACCCAGAGTGACCGTTGTCTGCACCACTCAAGGCGATTACGTCGGTGTTCTCGAGTTAAAGGGAGGACCCAGTGTGGCCGGTATGAAAACAAGCCAAAACTTCTCATTCGTCGGTAAACACTTCGCATGCCAATAGGTCTTCCGTGTTCTGCAAACCATTCATTTGCAATGGACCTGGTAGTGGAGAAACGGTCCCTTAAGGCCAATAATCTTAGGCGGCGATCTTCACGGTCTGTTGTTCTACGGCGGCGTCCAGTGCCCCTTGCTCTTTGCGTACGGCCTTCTCGAAGTCATGCCTGACAACACCTAACCACAGTGTCTACACTTCTTTGCACTCTAACTGCAATTGCCCGAAAAGAAAGTCCAGCTTCCCGAAGTCCCACTATACGGCCCCTATCAAACTCACTAAGTTGACGAAATCGTACAGGTCTCCGTACTCTAGGCATCGTAACCGATCGTAAAGGATGTCAAGAACCATAATCCGCCAACGTTGATTCTTTACTGCGGCTGAAATATTCATTTTTAGAGCGTTAGTGAATTAAAAAAGCAGTATAAAAACCGGAATGTCCAACTGATAAGGCTGAAAAATTTTTCACTTGTTATTTACAGTAAGATAAATACATTCACCAACTTTTATTAAAATAAAACCATTTAAACTGGGTTTTCGGATTTATATGTCACTTAGTATAGTTCCTATGCTTAACAAAGTATCCTGTGTAGCCATATACCACAAGAATATTAAAATATGGCCATATAAACTCACTAGATGATATCCACCTGTATACGGTTTTGCTAATTTCTTTTTTCATCATTTCTGCTGAATCAATAAATGTTTTCTTTGACATGCGGAAAAATTTAGAAAATTGAAAGTTATCATAGCTACAAAGCCATGGTTCCATCATTAAAAAAAAAATCTGTAAAAAACATTTCTCCCAAGAATATTATGAAAGGTTTCTTATTTAAACTTTCCACATACAGTTGTAGACGAAAAAGCACCGATTATTAAGTGATAATAAAATAATCAAGAGATTATATACGCGCTTTTCTAAAATAAACAACTTGCAACAAAACCGCGGTTAAAACCAACGCGTTCAAGCGATTCGTGTAACTGACGTCATCAACCCGTGTGTCATCTTGAACCATATAACCGCGGCAAATAACACAGAAATTTTGGTTATTCCCTTGGATTTGATTTAAAATTCTGTTTCTTCCTGTCGGCACGCGTGAACTGTCAACTGTGTTGTCCTGTCAACGTCACTGTCATTGAGCTACTGTCAAGGTGTCAAGCCACCAAGTGTAATGAAGATTTTGGAATCTTTGTTTTTTGATAAACCATTAAATAAGTCATACCAAAAGTATTCAATATTATTTTGCAGTACATCCAGCGTGAATCCTACAGTATTTTAGACGTGTGACACTTATTGAACTATTTTAACTCCGCCCTTATTGAAGGACATTTCTATTTCGAAAGTTGTGCTGTCATTTTGTTTGTTGAATAGTTTTACAAAAAAGTATGTCAAAATTAAAATCCGAATAAAAATTAGTGTACGGTTGATTGGGCATTTCTATTTCAGTGAAATCGTGAGAATGTTTTATGCGGAACTCTGCTTACATTGCAAATTCTCCACTCAACAATACTGCAGATAAGGAGTCTTATCAGACTCGCTTTGCCAGCAAAACATTCTAGAGCGTTAAACAATATGTTAATAAGTCGGAGGTCCAATTCATGACGAAGAATTAAATTTTAGTAAAAAATGTTATTCTCTGAAAGTGTACTTTTCATTTGTATCTTTGTTAGTACTCTGCTTGTATCATTCCAAATCTGTGTGTGTGAAGATGTGAAGCATATGACTAAGGAGGAGCGAGTGCTCCTCAGGTAAGTTTAATCTGTTATTCATCACATTTGTAATGAAAAAATTACCAGAAATTCATCTCTCAGTTCAGTAACTGCATCCAGTAATCACTGTTTAGCAACTAATCTGCACTTCACTTCTACATTGCATTTTTGATCAAAATACCATCAAAATCTACTTTTCTTCTTCAAATATGCTACTGATAAAGACCGATGAAAGCAGAGGTCAAAACTGGTTCACTATTTGTGATGCAAAAACAATCATAAAGCAGTCCACAGAGCTTTATGCTGAATAGCAGTAGCCATTTGACAGTTTGCAACAATAACCAACATACTATGAAAGCCAAGTGAAAACTGCTGACAAAGCTATCCCATGGCTACTGATATTCATCATGAAGGTGCTGGACTGCTCTACACTGGCTGAGCAGTCCCTTTGATTTGGTCATCTCAAAACAAAAATCATAGTCCGGCGACTTTGTTTTGGGTTTGGATCTTTTACAGTCTTTGGCTGTTACACCACAATGTACAATATACAAAATAAGTAAACAGATTGACCAACTATACCAATTCTTTCTGGCAAATTGCAATTGAAAATACTCAAATGAATTTAACAAAATACTGTTGACTGTATCTTCAGGCATTGCTGCTTTATATTGAAGAGCAACAAAAGTTAAACTCAGATTGTATGCCCATAACAAGCTACTAGTCATACTAGCAGTTATACGGGCAAAAATGTGGAAGACTCATACATTGACAAGAAAATTTTCAAGGCATCAAGACAAAATGAATTTTTATGAGCTTACATAAACAAAAGTCTATGCAAAGAGGCCAATGAATGTGCTACAAAGATGGATATATAATAATAATCCTGTAGTTTTACTGTGACAAGTCCGAAACCATGAAAGCACTTAAACATACTACAAACTTATTTTATTTTGATAAATGGAAAATAGATATAACTTACTGTCCAATTGATGTTTTTCAAAAGAAACTTTTTTTTTATATTTAATGTAAAAACACTCAATTTGAAAGAATGATCTTTAAAATAAAATTTTAAATTCCAGACTATTTGAGACTACTGTTATATTTTACCAAATCATTGCATCCACAGCAAAAACAATTTGTCATTATTTGTGCATTGCATCATATATAAAATAAAATTAAACTAAAACAGTGAGAAATTATGGTTGACATGATTTATGCAGTAAATGCATTTATTAGTTCATTCAGTAACAGAAATAAACTTAAATTAAATAATGTATTGTGAAAATGAGGTATCAACCTATACTAATATGTATATTGTTAGTATTGGGAAACTGAATGAGCAATATGACTGCCCATATGCTGATATGAGCTGGTCAATGCAAATTTTAATATTACATAAAATGCTATAACATGGACGATGTGTGTTCTCATCAATTATATCAATATTAGCCCATTTTTTTTAAGTTTTTTTCAAATTATTTTCAAACTGCTCTATTTTTCACATTATGACTTTTTCATACAGTATTAGATGTTATGGAACTGAAATACTACAAGTATGAATTTATTCACACATGGAAAAATCAATTTTATGTTATTTATGTTAAAGTTGTCAGTAAGTAGGCAGATGAGATAACACAGAAGATAATTCAGTGTGACCAGGAATTTTCTTTTTGATCTGCTCGTTTTTTACTGCTGATAGAGATAAAAACTAATGGAATATGCAGATTTGACATTCTGAAAAACTTGTAAGATCAAGCTGAGGACATGAGCAATTCAAGTACTGTTCTCAATTTCTGATCTGCTGGTGAACCCAAAACTTTCGCTTTAATAATCATCATCAGAATCCATATCACTACTGTTATAATTGATGGTCAATAATTTCCTACATTTGCATGTTACACACACATACACAGCGTAATAGCATTAAAACAAACATGATTGCATGATCCCCTAATGCTTGCAGTTGTATCGGCCTTTTGTTGCATGCCCAGCTTAGATAACCATTAATACCAAGAGAATTTGACGCGTTATCATTAACAGGCTTAACTGACTGAAGCAAAACATACCCATAAGGAAACATTTATTATCATTGTTCATAACACAATTTGCATTTCAGAGAGGAGGCGAGAGATATGTTTTATCACGCGTACAATGCATATATGGAGAATGCCTATCCTGCAGATGAACTAATGCCTCTTAGCTGTGCTGGAAGATACAGAGGAGTATCACCAAACCGAGGTGATATTGATGACTCAATGGGAAAGTAAGTTCAATAAATGCACCAAAGAATAAATTGAGAAATTCCTTCCTTTTTTTTATTCCAGCTTTTCGCTAACATTGATTGACACACTGGACACATTGGTGGTACTTGGTGATCTGGCAGAGTTCGCACATGCAGTAAAACTTGTTATTAAGGATGTCTGTTTTGACAATGACATTGTGGTTTCAGTTTTTGAGACAAACATCAGGGTTTTGGGGTAAGAGGAAATGTTATTGGTTAGTTTTAGTATTTACATGTGTTTTTTTTTAAATTTTCCCATAGGAAGCCTCAAAATATTATATGACTTTGTAAACTCAATTTTTGTTTCTTATTATTAGATTGTTACAAGGTAATAAAGTTGGTGACACATAGGTAGTTTAGAGCGTTGCATGCGAATATAACTAAAAAATCGTGAAGAGCCATGTTGGCGAATTTGAGCTAGAAAATGGCTTTCCTGTGTTAGCCTTGTATAATAACTTATCATTTTCAGTGGTCTATTGTCGGCACATATTCTGACTGATTATCTTCAACAAAGAGATGGAATTATGCCTTGGTACAAAGGTGAACTGCTCAGTATGGCAAAAGATGTGGGATACCGTTTATTGCCTGCTTTCAACACTACAACCGGCATACCATATGCAAGAGTAAGCGTTTTTTGAAGATTGGTGACACTAGTTACTGGTTATAATTGTCAAGGAGTATTAAATCGATCCTATCAAATTGCATTCAACTGATTTTATACTTGTTCTGCACCTAGTATGTAACTCCTAACGACAGGGATAGCAATATGATCATCATAATTGTCACTTTGACGCTAGCTCAGTCACTTCCTGTTCAATTATAGTAGTTGTGTGTTACCTAAACGTCAATATATTTGGGCTATGCGCTCTGAGCTGTGGCTATGATTTGAATATAATATCTGCTTCAGAGAAGGCTGAGGCCATACATAGCTTCAGTGGTCTAAGTGGTAAGCTCTATATTATAGGTCATTTTCCCTTTCATCTATAGGTGGCGTTCATAGCTAGTAGATATGGCGTGGGTTTAGCGACTAGTTAGTATACAAGTGACAAGCATGGCGATCAGATCGCTATCATAGCGATTATTTTACATAATTCGGGTGTCGACTTGTTCCATTTGAACAGAATTGATCTATTGTAGTAGATACATTCCAGGTATATCTAAATTTTTAGGTGAATTTGAAGCATGGCATAAAATCGGATCGTTTGGAGTATGCGCGCGAGACTTGTACAGCATGTGCCGGATCAATGATTTTAGAGATGGCAGCTCTGTCTCGACTGACAGGAGAACGGGAGTTTGAGGAACGCGCTCACAAGGCGATGGATGCCTTATGGAAAATGAGACACCGCGGTTCTGATCTCATGGGAACAGTAAGTATCACTAAATAGATACAAATAGTAAAATCACTCTGCGGTGGAGTAAACCTTCGGCTGGAGCGATCGCATTGCAGAGACTGTTCACCAATGAAAATCCGTCTGGTGTTAGCGAACGTTGGCTGCACCAGTTAAAAAGGTTTGCTGAGACTGATTTCACTGTTCTTGAATCAAGGTGTCCAGTACATTATTCTCGATGATACTTAAATTGTTTTGACTTTTCAGGTACTAAACGTGCATTCAGGCGATTGGGTACGAAGGGATTCGGGCGTAGGGGCAGGAATAGACTCCTATTATGAATACTGCTTGAAGGCGTACATTCTGTTAGGTGACAATAAGTACCTGAACAGATTCAACCGTCACTACAACGCGGTCATGAAGTATATCTCTCAGGGACCTTTGCTGTTGGATGTTCACATGCATCGGTAAGATAAGATTGGCGTCAAATTTGGATATATTTCTTGCAGTAGTAATTGAAAGAGGCAACTTTGAAGTTGTAAGGATACACTGAAATTTAAAGAACACAGGTCAGTATTGACTAAGTTTTCATCCAAAATTCATTTCCACGCCACTATTCAATATTTCAATTCTAATCTCAAGGGATCCAGAAAACTAGTACATATATCCAATAATGCTAGGCTAGCGGTTTGCTTCAAACATGTATTCGTCTGTCAAGTTGAATCTGTAATCTTAGGAAATACAGGGCGTCCCACAAGTCGACGTCAATCCGGAAACGGCGATAGGCCAAGTCATAATAGTTATCAGAAAAACATAAAAAAATCTAAGTCGTGAATTTTCAAATTATAAGCTTTTAAAAAATCGGAAAATCCACACCCTGTTAGGATCTTTCAGTTTCTATTTACAAATTTCAATGTTTTCTTAGATGGAGTGACAGACATTGTCATTCTACATAGTGACAGCAGGACAGATAGTAACGCCACTTTTATTAATTGAATACGAGTATTAAATTGACAATAAATGTTCGAACTGCCTTCCTTCAGCAGCAATGCAAGCGTGACATCTTCATAAAAATGATTGGGTTATCAAAGAGCAAATCGTCCATTATTAGAAATTTCAGCTGCTTCCTTTATTCCGTCTCGTAGCTCAGCTAAATTTTCTATTGGCTTTGAGTAAACTTTTTCATTCACTGTTTCCCAGAAAAAAAAAACGCCTGGATTAGTCAAGTGGCTACGAAATTGTACCACACCGACCTATCCATCTACACGGGAATTCCGCATCAAGATATTCTCTAGCTGAACGGGCATAGTGCACTGGGCAGCCATCTTGATTCAACCACATGTCTTTGTAAAAGCTTCCAATAAATTTGGTAAATGATTATGTAAAAAGGTTGGTCCATTCGTTTACTTCAAAACGATACTATGATTTATCTTGTCTGATCTAATGTGGATTTCTACATGTCAACCGTGAGAGTTGTGTAGATTCATATAACCTTCTTTTTTAAATGTCGACTCTTCAGTTCATAAAATTTTCTCTAAAAATCACGGATCTTCCCGGTGTCTCTGTAACATTGTTTGACAAAACTCTTGGAAGATAATCCCGGGGTTGTAGAGATTGTACTCGCTGTACGTGGTACGGAGCTCGTTCTTTCGCAAAATTCAACGGGCGATACGTTTGGACACTCCCGTGCTTGCTTCTATTTGACGTACTGAAGTACTCGGGTCTTCTTCGACTTCTTGAGGTACGAAGTCCTCGTAAGGAAAGGAAATTATTCTTTCACCACGTGCTTGATTTGGGAATTGTCCTTCTCAAAAACTCGGTTGATCAGGATGACGAGCAGCATTTGGATACCGCTTATGTTAAAGCCTAGCTGCAGCACTAGCATTGCATCTACATTCCCCATAAATGAGTTGACTGTTGGAGTATCTCTGAACGGCGCCAACAGGCATCTGGTGGCACTACACAATCATGAATTAATAAAAGTGGCGTTACTCTCTGTCTTGCTGTTACTACGTAGAATGACACTGTTCGTCACTCCACCTAAGAAAAAATTGAAATTTGTAGTAATGCGAACTAAAGGCTCATCACAGGTTGTACATTTTTCCGATTTTTTTAAAGCCTATAATTTTTTTATATTTGACGTCAATTTCTGGGACACCCTGGATATCAGTGTCAGCTACATTATAACAACAATGTGTATGTAATTTACTTTGACATAGTTAACATTTCAGTAGCTCACCCAGATGCCACAGTCATTCAAATTGAAGAAGTGTCAAACTTCTCTTTAGATGGAAACACTATTTGAGATCAGTTTGAAAATTTTGTCACTACATTAATTGGAAAAAAGTTACAAAGTAGATTATTTGAGGCAATTGAGTGTGCTACTGGTAATAGCATAATAGTCCATCTTACTCTAATCATATGTTTTTTTGGCAGTGGGTTAAAATATGTGTAAGTCATGTTAAATACGGAATTCTTGATAGTGGGATTTCAAATCAGACAGGTAAGGTTGGTAAGCATTCTGTAACATATAGATAATGTTAGTCAAAGAACCACGTTGAGTAGCATGCTATATTGACTATTGATGTGCTCTGTTGATCTAATATTTTTCAATTTTGCCAAAAATGTTTTCTAGCAATTTTGCATAAGCGTGTAGTGACGAATATTGTTGATCTGTCTATACAACTTTTGCTGCTATTTTGTTTCTTTTAAACAAAACCTCAATGAAAAATACAATCAGAGTGATAATATATCCCAAAAATAACAATCTGAAACACGGTGTGATGTCTTGCAAGCGAATGCTTCTGAATTTGCTGTTTTCCACTTTTATTTCGAGATTTTTGTTATATAAAGCTGCATTTGTGATCCACTTATCCCTAAGTCCAGTCTCAACGATTCTCACGATCCATGCGTTAAATTTGTGTATCATTGGGTGATGTTTTTTCATTATAATGCGACTTCTTACAAAGAAAACCTAGAACAAAATCAGTGAAATTATAATTGCTACTACTGTATTGCACCGCGAGAGGTCAGGAAACAACGTTAGAAGATCTGTCATAGTTATAATTTTTCTATGAGCCTCACGGTACCCAATGGGTGTTTAAGCCTTAGGCCTTCGTGGTAGTTGGAGTATAAATGAAATATTCGAATACAAATTTGAAAAAGCATATCCTGCAGCATGTGCGTTGTGCCTCGTATTGTTTTCACTTTGCACACCGAATGGTAGAGAAGTATTGTAATCGCAAACAAAATCGAAATTGACATATTATATTTTTTGGATCTCACATGACATGTATATAGCGAAAAACTATATCTCTAATTCCGTCTGTTTTTCTGTTGATTTATTGGCATAGGGACATAAATGGCCCATGTAGTCAGACACAATATTAGCGCGAACGTGTGTACAAAATTTCAGCTCATTTGGTCAAGGTTAACTGATTCAAAATTCAGTTCAATACATACATACTAACTAACATACACACACACACATACAAACAGGTCAAGTTAAATAAAATCTTGTAAAAAGACAGAAATATGTTAAGCATCGTGTGACACTGTCGCGCAACCGAAGTTGCGTACCTTAACCTTTCGCGTATTCGTCGGGAGCGAATGCATAGTGGGGGAAACAACTGTATCGTCGCGCACGCAGTTGACAAAAAGGGAAACATCGTTGGCCTGATAGTGGAATATAAGCGGTGTCTATATGATGAAATCTTTATCATGTGGATCAACTGAGGCCTGACGGTGCTGCAAATATTTCGTTGTCGTTATTTGCCAGATCAAACGACGATTGTCAGCTTGGAATTCAAAATTTCCCTAACCTTAAATCGACTAAGTGTCTGCTAGTGCCTTTTTTAGGGGTATCCACTATGTAAAACGTGACAGCAAATAAGAGCTGATTACTTAGTAACATGTTAGAACATCCCATATCGACAATCGACACACAACTCTGACGGATCTGTCAAAGCTAGAGCTGTAGACAAAATTGTATTTTGTTATGGTCTTTTGTACTCTACGGATTCACATTTCCTAACAGCGTTTTTAGTTCATCCTTCGCACACAAGGAAAAACGTTATAAGCAAAATGACTGCTAATGCTCGTGACTATATTTCAAATCAGGTAGTAATAAACCAAGATACACAGTTTTTTACTATGTCTGACATAAATAGTTCTGAATACGGTGCTGAGTTTTATGCAATTCATTATTGCCAACCCTACAGACTTTCATACAAAGATGTCATTCCAGCAGATGTCAAAACGGAATGGATACCCGTGGAAAGACCATATTCTCGTTGATATTCGTTTATTTTTATATTGCATGTCAATATCCCTGTCCGACATCCGCTATATGAATTGAGGTCAAGCCGTCAGTCCGTGTTGACATCTTTTGGCATTGCTGTCGCGAGTTACATTACCGAAACTTAAAAAAAATTACTTTGTAAACAAAATTATTTCTGACTTAACTCAAAATGAAATAACAAGATAACAATAAAATGGAAAATGTCTATGTTGCAAATTCTAAAAGGGTGAAGCTCCGTTCATTATGCTGATACATGATATACATGTCCGGTATGGACACATAACTCGCGCGACATGGTATAGACACCGCGCGACACAAGCCACGTGCATAAATATACTAGGTGCGCCATCTATTACTTTTTTTTACCTATAAGTTTATGTGTTACCATGTGAGAAAGTCATGTGGTATGCATAAATGAACTGTCAAAGGTATGCCATTTATGGAATCCATCGCTTACAACACACCAAAGCATTTTGGTTATCCAAACTTATTACGAAAACGGTCGAAATATAAAAAATACTTTTCGCAAACTTCGCACTAGTTTTGGCCGACATGGACGCCCTACAGAGCCTGGAATTCGTTGGATTGTTAATCGTTTTGAGGAAAGTGGTTCAGCTGAAGGTCGTAGACGGTACCAACATGCTCGTCCAGCTCGTACTCGTGAAAGCATAGCCGCAGTGAGTGAAAGTGTGCGAGAAGATCCAACCACCTCGACTAGGCACCGTTCGCAACAATTGTGAGACCACTTTACGCCGGATTTTACACATTGATTTAAACCTCCATCCATACAAAATCCAATTAACACAAGAATTGAAGCCGGCAGACCCTTCAACAGCGACGTGTTTTTGTTAATTGGATGCTGGAAAGAGAAGACGGATTTTCGGCGAAAGTGCTCGTTTCTGACGAGGGTCATTTTCACCTCAATGGGTACGTAAATAAGCAAAATTGCAGATTCTGGGGGGCTGAAAATCCACACCAATATCATGAACAACCTCACCATCCTGGAAATGTGACTGTTTGGTGCGGATTATGAGCTGGTGGCATCGTTGGACCATTCTTCTTTGAATCTCTGAAGACGCCGACGAATAGGTCATTACCGTCAACGAGGAACGTTATCGCGGCACCGTTCGCAACAATTGTGAGACCACTTTACGCCGGATTTTACACATTGATTTAAACCTCCATCCATACAAAATCCAATTAACACAAGAATTGAAGCTGGCAGACCCTTCAACAGCGGCGTGTTTTTGTTAATTGGATGCTGGAAAGAGAAGACGGATTTTCGGCGAAAGTGCTCGTTTCTGACGAGGGTCATTTTCACCTCAATGGGTACGTAAATAAGCAAAATTGCAGATTCTGGGGGGCTGAAAATCCACACCAATATCATGAACAACCTCACCATCCTGGAAAAGTGACTGTTTGGTGCGGATTATGAGCTGGTGGCATCGTTGGACCATTCTTCTTTGAATCTCTGAAGATGCCGACGAATAGGCCATTACCGTCAACGAGGAACGTTATCGCGGCATGTTAATAGACTTTTTGTGGCTACAATTGGATCGTATTGGTGCCGACGATCTTTGGTTTCATCAAGCCGGAGCAACGGCTCACACATTTCGCCAAACAATCGCCTTATTGCACACGATATTTCAAGACCGCATAATTTCACGAAATTCAGATGTCAGTTGGACCCCGAAATCGAGCGATTTAACACCTCGTGACTATTTTCTTTGGGGATTTTTGAAAAGAAAAGTGTATGCGAATGGTCCCCGGACAATTCAAGACCTAAAGCGCAATATTCGGACTGAAATTGCGGCCATAGACCCGATTATTCTGGGGAAAGTCATTGAAAATTTTGATGTTCGGATGTTGGCCTGTAAACGAAGCCGCGGTGGTCACATGACTGATGTTATTTTTCATACATAAATGGCATAAACCAACCTTCATTTATCAATAAGAAAAATTCGATTTCACCTCCTAAAAAGCGTGTTGATTTTTCAAATAGAAAAAAAAGTAATAGGTGAGACGCACTCTGTACTTACTGGATCGTTGTAAAGAACATCGACTTCATGCCGATTCTTGATCATTTTCAACCATAAATGATCTATGTGAACAACAAAATCTGAATGGTTAACATAGTATTCCAGTTTTCCATCTATCGGCAAATTCACTTCCACTGAATTACTCATGAACTTCTCCCTCAAATACTGACTTCTTCCGATTAGAACATGTTCACCAAGATGATACCCACCGACAATCGGCAGATTTTTATCAGCAATGTCGTCCAGATATTTCGGCTTAGGTGTTAGTTTTGGCTTGATTATCTCGGTGGTCAAGCCAGTCTGATAGAATATGGTTATTTCCATGAAGCAGATAATGAATACACCAAGCAGTGTATTGTTGCGCACCTGTATCATAACCGTTATCATTAACAGTATTGCTTCAGTCATACTACGGTAGATAATAATAATTATTTATTCGTGTTTGTACACAAAAGTGCTTACACATGTCGAGAAAACGTATCAGCATTTAAACAATAAAAAGCAATACAAAAAATCGTAGTGGTCGGTACTGATAATAGATGGCACTTTGTGCTGTCTTATTTAAAAAAATTTAGTGTCTTCGCCTGCGGTGTGCCAAAAGACATGAGGAAAATCTAAAAAATGTACCCTTAAGGGATGAATCTGGGTACGAAATTTTAGTAATAGAAGAAGAACCGTGAAACATGGACGTAATAGCGCAATAGTTCTGAGAGCGTACTTATTTAATGGTATTTTCCATTAAACAAGATTTATATAATTTATGAAGGAAAGTGTTATTACAATATTTATGTTCGCGTAATGGTTCCCTCAAGAAGAAAACTTATTAGGCCAGGATTTGTTATGCAATCATGATAACGGTCAAAAGCACTCATAACGGATATAAATCATTTGCTCAAAAAAATATCAGTAGGTATTTTACAAACCGTCGAGTGTCCATCCAGTTTGGATTTCAATCTGATCAGGTTTCCTTGGGACAACCTTGATCGACGAATTAGAACGCAATATTCGCCTTACAAAGGACGCTCTGACGTGTAAGTTTTCAGTTGAACGTCACGTGCGCCATACTGTAGGAGGGCGCCATTACATATGGTGCTGTCACCTCAGGGTGAGAGAAGCGGTGTCTCAGGAAAAGGAACTGTTCATCGGAGTTCCACAGGGCTTAGTATTGGGTCCTATTATTCCTATTTTACATTAATGACCTGCCTTTGGCAATCATAGCTGTTGCTTTCACCCTTTTCGCGGACGACACCACTCTCTTCCTTACTGAAGGCTCTCTGGATGAAGCAACATTGGGAATGGAAGCGGTACAGTGGGATATTGAGGTATAGTTCGATGCGAGTGGACTTCTGCTGAATCAAAGCAAAACCAAACAAATGGTGTTCTCACCACGAAAGCTAAAGAACAACCTTACTATGTTCAGAATGCACAGTGATGTTCACGAACACAATACCAGGTTCAAGAGTAATCTAATGCCAGAGTACTTCCAGCTAACGAGGTTCAGAAGTCTCCAGAGTACCAGATCATAAAATTTGTATCTGCCGAAAAGCATCAGATACATGTTTGTCAACATATTTAAAGAAAATGTAAAAAGCATCTTAATGTCTGGTGCTTTCTATAGTACGGATGAATTTCTCTGGCGAAGATTTTAAAACTTTTATTTTATTGTTTGATGTCTTAGTCTCTACTGTTGATTATGATTATTTTATTTTGATTTTAAGTCAGATTTGGCTTTTGTGTGTGTGACCTGTGCAAGCACATATGTATACCAGCACCAATAAATTTGAATTTGAATTGGTTTCCATTAACAAGATATGATGGCGCAACGGTATATCCACACATTTTTTGCCATTTTTCAAAATGCTGGAGAACCCTATTTTCCAGCAGGATAATGCCCACAGATTGCTACAGCTACAATGAACTATCTCAATACAGCTCAGCTTGGCCTCCAAGATCAGAACTTTCGCCCATTGTGTGCGGAATGATGAGAAGAGTACTGGCCCCTTTACCCCACCCTCCACAAGAACTAGCTGCTTTTTTGAACCAAGTACAGCTAACTTTGGATGAGATACCTCCAGAAGACATAAATCACCTCTTGATACTCTAATCTTTTATGCACTTATGAAACATCACTAGACCAGAAATTTCACACTTTTTTTCAGAAAACAAAAAATCCAATATGAAAAATGAAAGTTATTTTTCTTAAAAAATGTCCGAATATTGTCACATTTTAACAGCTGTCAAATTAACCGTTTTGGATTTACTGCCAAAAAACAAATTCCGCCATTTTCGGTTTTTCGCTGATATTTTCAAAACCAATTGACCGACCGTAAATCTGAAGCCGGTTATCGAAAGCACTAAGTTTCCTCTAAAACTTTCCCCATTTAACCTTTGCTGCAGATATAACATTAGCCGAGATCCCTGTATAGAGAAGCGAATCTGGGACACACTGTACGGAAACTTTTGAACAGCAGTGTACAATATTGAAAACCAGTACGTGCCGAACATCTTATATTTTGATCACGTTTTCTATTTTGACCACTGTACATCGGTTCAGAGCCAATGCAAGAGCGTTTGTCTTCCGGTATTGTCAGGTGATCTGCTTTATGCTACATAATATAAAACCATAATTTTTGAGATAACCTCAAGGTATACATACCTGGTGACATTTTTTTGTATTTACCTTGCTACACTGCAAGAGTAAAACTATATCGTTTATCGATTGGGCATAAGATGTTCCATAATAGAACTTCCAGACGATGATCAACGATAGAAGACTGATACTTAAGATTGTGATGCAATAAACATCGAATATTTTGAAGGTACCGCCCGCTTTTGCTCTTGGTGGCAGTAACATTAAATGATACGTGAAATGCAAGATTTCAGTGTAATCGCAGTAACATCCATTTATTCTAATTTCATTGGCCGCACCATAAAATATTGCATTATACTTGTTTGCATTGATATTTTCAGCAACCAAATCCCAAGATCCTGTATTCATGAACTGTTGCAAATAATTACCAAAATGAAATTCAACATTGGCACCTATTTGTTCAGCAAGTGTTGTAAGATACGGCACTAAGAATCCATGCTTTTGAGTTTTTTCCATATACATGAGCACAGCATTCGCTGAGAAAGTGAAATTACACATGTGTAATTTTTTAAATTTGTTATACCTCAATACATGTCTTCCTTCATTTTTGGATATGCTATATTCTTTCCCGCATTTATTCTTTTTCGAATATGGATTCCAAGTATAGAAGGCCGTTTTGGTAGTTACCACTGCATTGTGAATATATAAGCTCCAGAGTATTTTAAAAACTTCTGGTACGTCGCTCTCTTCCAACGTCTCGAAGAAAATTAGAAATTTTGTGTCGCAACTCCATTCTAAGGTATCGTTGAACATCCATATTTTCTTTTCCAAGGTTGCTACATTGTTCTCCAGCAATATGTAATCGGCTTTGGGATAAGAAAATCTCTCAAAAATCCTTGACCGACTTATGATCACTTTGGTTTGATTAGTAGATACAAAAAAGTCAGGAATCTTAGGGTAACTTGATATGACAATTGTATTTCGTACGAAATGCTTGTAGTATATTGTTTTCGCAATAGAATAATCTTCAAAAGTGAACGCAGTATGTGCTACTTGGCATAGTAGTACAAATATAAACATTAACAGGCACATGATCAACATTTCTAACAATTATAGATAAAGTGGACTGTGGTGCAGATTTTATACTCGTACGAGAACAATTATTTCTACATGGTGGGCAAATTATTCTATGGATACAAAAAAATATAATTTTTTTTGTTGGAATAATGCAAGTTGCAATGTAATGTACGTTGTCTCACTCTGCACAATATAATAATTTCATTGCATTTGTATCTTTTGTTCTGTAATCGTATAGCTGCCAACTATCGTAGTGGTTGTTTGATTAACTTGCGGAAAATGAAGTGATTTTTCCAAAACTCTATTTCGCCCCTGGCAAACTCCATTCGCAGTATCATATATCATACGGCATATTAGTAGATTCGGTAATAATGAAGCAGAGATATGAAGTGTCCATATAAATCACTTTGAAACTATCTACGCTATATAATCTGCGATTTTATGCATATTAAATAAGTTGAAAAGTTGTCACGATTTTAGAACAATAGTCAACCATACTAATATGCCCACTTAGCTGTGAAAATCCATTAATAACTATAGGGTCTTTGATGAGCGCCGTGAGGTATTGTTATCATTTCTATTAACGAGCGCATTGATGAGACTGTAATTTGGCATACATGGTGGAAAAGCTGAATAACTTACGGTTAACATTTCTCATCAAATTCATGATAGTTTTTATTTGGAAGATCGTTACGGTAGAACTAACGTGACAGCCTAAGATAAACATTTCCGCAAAGCTGTTCGATGCACACCTAGCCGTCTCCCTGCAACTGTTTGAATGCAATTTCTTATGTCAAATTTCGTTTTTTGCGAAATTCATATTGTGCACTAACTAGTGGCTTCAGATTGCAACTTAACCGACTGCATAGCGTAGGTGTGGAAACATGCGGAGATTTATAAGACACCCTGGGAAAAGCTATAGGGTGGTACCGCCTCGGTCGACTGGTACTTGTCTACCACCTTCTTTTTGCGTGTTAATGATATTAAATAGACATAAAGTGGCCCGTTGGCGGACTTGTACAGCCACCCGGCAATCGGTACTGAGGTATTCCTTAACGCGTGTACAATGTAAGGGAAGAAGTTGTATGCTGGATACAACAACTTCCGGAACAAGCATTTGCCACCGCTCCGCTCAGTACGGGTTGGGGTTTTTGAAATTCAATATAGATGTTACAGTTATTTTTCAGACTTTCGTTGTCGAACTTAGATTTACGGCATAGTTGTTTTCTCAGTTTTCGAGCCGGTGTTGGCCCATGTAGAAATGTTGGAAAAAGCTATCTGTTAGATCGTAATTATTTTGATAATGTATGTTTGTACTAAACAAGTACAGGAATACAGGGCTGTACGTATTCACGTATAGTACAGCATCTCGGTGATTTAAACGAATTCAATATAGCAACATAAATAGACACATACGCGAGAAGAGATGCGGGACGTGTGGTATTGATTTTGAGCATTGATCGACGCAGTTTCTAGACAGGCCCCAACTCCGAACAGAATCAGTCAAGCTTTACATGCTTTTCAAATAAATATTGAGCAACAAACAGAACATAAATCACTTTTTAAGTGCATTCTGTATAGCTAATATATTACCCAGACATAGATTTGTCACAAGTCACAATACTCGTATATACGTAAGAGTTGTGCTGTAAACAAGTGATGTCAAAGAGGGACAGCATTTGGAATACCAAAAAATCATAATGCTCAGTTCCTATAGCTATAACTTATGGTTTGTATGCCTCTGTCACCTAGATGTGATACAAAGCAGCACAATGGTGTTAGATTGCAAAAGCAAATGTCGGACGTCTAAATCCGCCAGTGATCTGTTCAGTTACTTAAAAATATGAAATTTTTGAATTTGTTCCAGAGAAAAAAAGGAAACCTTCGGGTTTTCGCATAAAAATAACAATTATCTTTCGGAATGGCTTGTGATTCATGTCAGCAAGGTAAAGTCGTGTATTTTGCTATAAAATGTATGTTGAACGAACCGTGTATATTGCTCAATAAACTAGTAGTGATGGCCGTCAGGCAGGTGTTTTGGGATAAACATTTAGAAATTCTCAAACACTTCGTGACCAATCGACTCCAATTTTGTTGTAGTTAGAAGTAAGAAGCCTACGAATTTAAAGAATTTCACGTAGCTGCGTGAAATTATCGTCGCATTAGCAGCAAGTGCTAAAACCTGCAGCTTGCCTCGGCTTTCAGCCATAACTTTTTTACTTTAGTGGGATCTTTTTACGAGTGGTTTCATTCTGTAGGTCTCATAAATACCTAAAAGTCTTATTTGAGTTTTTCCATTCCTGCCAACACTTTAGATTGAATCCCAAAAAATACGTTTTCTCATTTTTTGTTGTCAAATAAAAAGTTTTCCCACAAAAATTGGTGTACCCATTTTAAGCGTCCATCTTTTAAATAACTCCTTGGACAAGTTGCATCAATAAAACTAGACTTTACAATAATTTCGTCAAATATGATTCTACTATCACATCGTATTCCAGAAGTATACTCTAGTAGTATCCTTTAAGCCTGCAACCCCCAAACCTTGTTAGAGAAATGCGTGTTGCAGTAGTGATTATCACCAAAACGACCGGTGTCTGTAAGACAGACTTAGTGACCATGACATTATATTCAAAATTGTAAAAGGAACTTCACCTAATTGCGTAGCTGCACTCCTGCGAAGAATCAATGAAATGAATACCTGTTACACCAGAACTAACTCCTATTTTCATTTAATTAAAACCAATAAAGTGTGAACAATAAAAAAAATCATCTACAAAGGTCTGAGGAATATGATAATCTACCAAATCTAATAAACGATGGAGAGAAAGCATTTGTCATGCATACAAGAAATAGCAATATTTAGATTTAATATAATTGGATTTAATTGAATTTGTTTTTTTTATTGTGAGCCACCAATTGTTGCTTGCTGTTTGTTATAAGTTAGGACTTCTAAATACGAGTTGATACTTCAACTATTAAAATTTCCAATTGAAAAAATCAGATTGCCCTAGCACTGTTTTCTATCAATCAGAACTTATTTATCTCACATATTAAAAATTACAAGTTTACAAAAGAAAGCGCCTCTAAGCCGTCGGTATGGTATCCGTCTGCTACTTAGCCTAAGCCAGTTATGATTGGGCTCTCAGAAGGAGAGTAATACTAATTTATTTGTGCCAGATATCTGGCAGGAACGATCTCTTTGTATTTGTGGGAGCATCCGATGGTCTTAAGGCAGCTATGATCAGATCTGCCCTGCCCGCGTGGCTTCTTTGTAAAGCCACGCGAGGAGAGAGATTGCACTTTCAGTCCTTATGGAGGGTTGCAAGAAATTGTGTTGTCCACTCCTTTGATACCCTGGCTCGTGAAGGACTGAGTGGACAGGTAGGCCTGTGATTGGTTGTTCCTGTAGCTTAATTAGCATTTTCTGGTATAATGGCGCGATCTGGATTTGATGAACGATTTAACACACACAAGTAGTCTGCTGACTGTGAAATAATAGTTCCCATTGTTTTATCATATTTTCTGAAAACTGAATAATGTATAAGCTGACTGCTATATCATTAATTAACGTTCTATTTTGTTGTAGACCTCATACGAACTCCCGCAATTACATGGATGCCTTGCTGGCTTTTTGGCCAGGTCTGCAAGTTCTCAAAGGTGACCTGAAACCAGCTGTCGAAACGCACGAAATGCTTTACCAAGTCATGCAACGCCACAAGTTCATCCCGGAGGCGTTCACCACCGATTTTCAAGTACATTGGGGCAACCACCCGCTAAGGCCCGAGTTCTTGGAGTCCACCTATTTCTTATACACGGCTACGGGAGATCCTTACTATCTAGAGGTCGGGAAAAATGTGTTGAAAAGCTTACAGAAATACGCCAGGTGAGAACTTAGTAAAATCATTGATTGACATATTCTCCTAGAAGATACCAACCCTATGCCGTATTTGCACTTTTGCATACAACTTCCAACAATGTTACCAAATAGGATCACAGTAATTATCCATTTTCTTTAAAAAAAATTATTGAGCCAATCGTTACACTTCTTTAAAAACTTTCAAAATAGGCTCCTTTTGCGTCGATGCAGCGCTGCCAGCGCGATTTCCAAGCATTGAAGGCGTCACGGAAGGTATTCTCCGGAATAGCCTTGAGAGCCGCGGTGCATGCTGCTTGGATCCCCTCTGTCGTCTCAAAATGCTTGCCTTTCATCGGCTTTTTCAGGCGAGGAAACAAAAAAAAGTCCGGGGGGCACATCTGGGCTGTAGGGCGGCTGCGGAAGCGTTAGGATGTCGGCCTTGTTCAGGTAGCTGTTCACAAGAAAGGCGATGTGAGCCGGGGCGTTGTCGTGGTGCAACTTCCAGTCGGCTGCGATGTCTTGTCGGACCCGACTGACCCTTCGTTTGTGTCTCCTGAGCACTTCCACGTAAAACTTGGCGTTGACGGTTTGTCCAGGAGGAACAAATTCATGGTGGACGATGCCTTTGATGCCAAAAAAGACAATGAGCATCGTTTTCACTTTGGATTTGCTAATTCTTCCCTTTTTTGGGCGAGGAGACGCCGTCGTGTGCCACTCGGAAGATTGCCTCTTTGACTCGGGATCATACTCAAAGATCCACGACTCGTCACCTGTGATTCCGTTATTCAAAAATTGGGGGTCACTTTCACACATGTTCAAATTTTCTTGTCACACTTCCACTCGCCGCAATTTCTGGTCGTCAGTGAGCACTTTTAGGACCATCTTCGCGCACACCTTGCGCATGTTCAAATGCTGTGTCACAATGTCATGAACCACAGATTTTGGTAAATTTAACACTTGGACAATTCAACGAATACTTAGTCGAGTTCAAAACTTTGCGCACACGAGTCACATTATCGGTGTTTGTCGAAGTCGAAGGTCTTCCAGCACGGTCTTCATCAGCGACCTCTTCCCGGCCCTCCAAAAAGGCCTGGTGCCACCGAAACACACCTCTTCTTGCTAAAGCAACACCTGGGTAAGCCTGCTTGATCATATCAAACGTCTCTGTCGCAGATTTACCGAGTTTCACACATAATTTAATCGCGTACCTCTGCTCTAACGAACGCTGCATTTTCGGCTTGCACCACTCACAGAAACACGTCACGCGAAAATGCCTGTCCTGACTCTCCAAGTGCTCGGAGACAACTGACCAGCCGCTCATTCGTTAGCTAGGAACGCACTCTACCGAAGCCAGTCGGTGCGTGCACGCTCCGAAGTACAGTCATGGCGGAAGAAAATGAGTCCTATTACTTTCCGGACAGTCCCTGTAGTTATTGACTGTGTAGCATGGACTTCAATAGTTTGATGTATCAGACGTAGAAAACAACTGACGCTGATGGAATCATCAGTAAATATTGACTTATCGAACCACAGTAAATACTGGTCGAGCGCCATCCGTCTAAGCCATCGTATTCTGTTTTCTCAAAGACGGTAAAACATTTCAAAACCTGCTGCAATAGTCAATGCTGGCATCAAAAGATAGGTGGTGGTCGCCATATATACAGGGTGTCCTAGAAGTCAACATCAAGGCGAAAAAGGGAAATAGGCCAAGTCATACTAGCCATCAGAAAAATATAAAAACATTTAAGTCGTGTGAAATTTATTGTAAGACGTGTCACTAAGCAATTGGAGATTCATGTGGTACCAGCAATACGGGCTCCCCGGCGCACTACGGGATATGGCGGTCTGGTACAATTTCGTGGCCATCCCGTTCACCTGACGTGAATCCACTCGCTTTTTTTGCAGTGGAGCGGTGAAAGAAAAAGTTTACTCAAAGCCAATCAAAAATTTAGCTGAGGTACGGGACAGAATAACGGAAGCGGCTGAATTTGTTAATAACGAAAGATTCCGTCTGATAACCCGATCATTTTTAAGATGTCAAGCTTGCATTGCTTCTGAAGGTATGCAGTTTGAAGAATCATTGTGAATTTAATAAATACATTCACCAATTATTAAAAGTGGCGTTACTATCTGTCTTGATGCCACTACGCAGAATGACACTGTCCTTCACTCAGTCTAAAAAAGAATTGAAATTTGTAGTAATGGAAACTAAAAGATCATCACAGGGTGTAGATTTTCTCGATATTTTTATAGCCTATAATTTGAAAAGTACACGACTTAGATGTTTTTTATATTTTTCTGATAATTATTATGACTTGAATTCTGGCTTGACGTCAACTTCTGGAACACCCTGTATGAGCGATTCGCTTTCAACTGAATCAGGTAGCTTCTGGTGGAATGTGTTTATCAAACGTAAAATTATCAATTGCTGGGTCCTTCACTAATACTGCAATTTGGGGTAATAACAGAGTGCCTTGTGGTTACGCCGCTGTGAACGACGTAACAACTGGAAAACAAGAAGACAGGATGGACTCGTTTGTACTAGCAGAGACGTTGAAATATCTGTTTCTCTTATTCGCTGACAAGGATGAAATAGTTTTGAATTTGGACGAGTTCATTTTTACTACAGAAGGACACTTACTTCCCTTGAGCCTCTCTGGTCATACAGCAAATGGTAAGTATTTGAATGTTAGCTTATCTGCAACGTATATGTTTTTATTTTTTGTGTTCAATTTTTTATAGTTTCCAAAAATCACGAAACGGAAATTCACGACGAGATGTCCATGAGCTGTCCGAACACTCTCAGCCTGTTTCCAGAGTCTTTCAGGAAACCGTTGCAGAATATGGTGGACGGCATGTGTCCCAGAAGACATCCGAGAAGAAGGTTGACAGCTGCGGAGTTTTCGGCTGCAAATATTAATCATCTGAAGCTGATCAAAGAAATGGGGATCAACATTGTTGCGATGAGCGATGGACGCGTGCAATTATTACATACATTTTCTTCGGTGAGTTTCTAAATTGTTTTTGACATGTTGTACAGACGTTTAATGCGCGTTGGTGCTGTGGCTCGACATCATGGCCTCCGCCTCGAGTTCTCCATTCACATTATTCATGAATGTAGATACCCAGATCCTCAACGCGATACTGTGCCTGACAGAATAGTACAGGATCCTTATTAAGCTCGGACTTTCACCCATCTGACGACGGAAGTAATTTTTTATTAAATAAGTTATGTTGAAAAAGCACTGGTGATAGAAATACAAAAAAGTATTTTTTGTGTTTGGTTAATTGGTTGAAATTACTGCGCTTTTCGAATATATGTATGTTATTAGGCTTTTCGTGAAATACTTTTGGAAGCGTACAAATTGTAAATAATACATGTACATTCGTATATTAACAGACAGAAGCAGATTTTATAAAATATGACGGACCTCAGTCGATATCAAGTTTCCGATCCAGTACCTAGAAAACGTAATTTTTTTGACGCATAATTTTTATCTTTAACAAGCCTTATAAGAGAGACAAAATTCATCGGTGGCCTTAGATACATTGCCAAAATTACCTATTACCCTTACAATATTTGATCAAAAACAGTCTGCAAAGAGTTGGCAGTACTGACAGCTGCCACCTACTAATAATTCGCCAAGGCTTAATACATCTTCAGCCCAACCGCTGAAAATGACATAAGCCTTTCCCGCCATACTGCGCCATTGCTGTTAGCCTTGACGACACATTCTATTGCTGCTGATTGATGGATCGTCCTACTAATGATTGGGACAAAATCTATCCATTCTTGGAAAGGTATGCACCGAAGATGTATCAAGCTTTGCCGAAGTATTTGTAGGCGCAGTTGTCAATGTTGTTGTTCCCTCATTGCATATAACATACCGAGTTTTTTTAGTAGACCTTACCGCTTTTCCGATTACAGAAGGGGTGGGTTTGCCAGCGTTAACGTCACTGCGACCCAAATGGATCTATTGTGATCACCATATATGCTTTCTAAAAGACTATACTCAGCTTTGATCCCTTAATCAGACTCCATAGCCTTAACACAGGGTTTTGTTTCCCGCTGTTGGACCTTTGGTTCCTACTTGACAAGCCTTCACAGTGACACAGAAGTTTCCTCATGCCCTGTGTAACAACGGCTTCTGCCAGAACCAAGAATATGTCGATTTAGACGACAGTGTCCTGTCAGGAGACTCACTATGGCTCTTATGACCTTCCTGTTAAATCCGAGTAGGTCCTCTGTAAATGCGGCCCTTCGTTCTTTGATATACTCTTTTGCCTCCCTTTGCCCCAATTTTTCCACCAACATAGGGACTTTTTCTTGGTCCTCTTACTTATGGACTGTTTAGTGTTCTGGACCTATAAGGGGATTGGCCGCACCCTGTCGGGCTAGCTCATCCGCCTTTTAATTTCCTGGTATCCTGAGCAGTGTTGGACCTTAACTTTTTGTGAAATACTGTAGTTGAATCTGACAGATGTAATCTACTATGTGCAACCACCACAGCAGTTCGGTGCAACTCGTTGCCTATATTCAGTTTTTTAATTCTGTGATTGCGCTGAAATTCAAGGAAGCAAACACATTCTTATTTTGCATTGTTTATTGAAATGAAAATTGAAATTCTCGAACGTTCCTCAGGGAAGCGTCATTGTTTCACTGTTTCCAGGGGGAAATCCATTGTTTACAAGGAAGCCTCAAATCTTAAGGAAGTTCTATAAATCTGACTCTAAAACAATTTTAGCTAATGGTTTGTTAGTTTGACACCAGGCAACTAGATGTTTTAAAGAATTTGTAAAACGAGTCGGAAACGTCATGGTGGTATCTGGTGTAGTGAAAAATTCTAAACACACCTCATTTGAGAGGGTCATTATTGATTTCGCTCATCATATCCTCCGGTGCTATGCGCCTTATGTTGTAAAATACCCACCCAATAAGGGTCATCTCTCAACGTAGATATGTAATGTAATTCTTAGGCACGCTCTGCGATGGACGCCGAGGAAGGCCTATTGTTCATGCAGGAAATGGTCGAGTTGGCCAAACTGCAATCCCAGCAGCCAGAACCAGTGGCACAAGCAGTAACTATACCTCTGAAGGACCATCTCGGCGAAGAACAGATCATCGTGCTTCAAGCTGGCCCGAGTCAGTTTGGAAGAAATTTGAAAGGCGATGAAAAAGTAACAGCGGAAGCTGTCATTGTTCATCCCTTTAAGGGCTGTGTGGATCTGTGGGTACCCGAAGTGGTCAAGGATAAAATAGCCATCATGGAGAGGGGAGATTGCATGTTCATTGACAAAGTTAGAAAGGTAACTCGACTCATATTTTCATTATTGTACTGGGTGTTACAAAGTGTCAGGAAAACTGAAGGGCAGATTCAGTATGACAAAATATCAAAAAAGTTAATGTGAACATAGTTTCTGAATTGCATCGTTTCCATAATATGGATTTTCAACTTGTACGTCATCAATCTTATTAAATTTGTCGATCGAGAT
>CAVLJG010000004.1:28930271-28978244 GCA_963669975.1 Acanthoscelides obtectus
GTTGCATGTCGCTAAAGCCCTGTTTTTCAATTGCAGGTTAATTGTAATTTTACTATTACCCAGATGTTAACTCTCAAAATGCGTATTTCACTGTCAACTTTATCCTAAAACGGTGGTTAACTTGAGATGTTTAAGGATGGCACGAGACACAAATGCGCCATAAAACGTATATGACAATATAGTTTAGACGTAGAATCAGCGTTGCTAGATTAAAAATTACGTTTTAGTTAACCAAAACTTGAAAAACGAATTTATCATGTATCAAACGTGTTCCAAATTTTTCCTATGCCTCTCAAGTTCCAGGATCCCCTAAGAACCAAATACCTCACCTCTAGAATCAAGCTCCAAAGCTGGATCTGCGGTGGCCTCTGCTAAATTTGTGACACTTTTTGATTTGACGCATTGGAAGTCCACATGCCTGCTCTTCGCCTCTTCCTTTTCCCACGACATGTGAATGAAGGGTCGCTGTACGTAATTGTAGATTACTTCAGCCCTACCACCAGGACGCTTCTTAACTTTTTCTTTGTACGTCGGGTACCCTTTCGCAAAAATATTTTATAGATAGAATGTTTTCATAAAACAACACATTTTGTCACGTAATATAAACTCACAAGCAATCAGGCAACCAGGACCTGCTTTCGCAAAAGAAGGGTATGTACATATGTACAAATATAGTATTGGGACCTCTTGCACCGATTCTTCTGTCCACTTATCAATTTACATTTTTATACGTGGGTTTGCGTGACTTCAGAACTCCATGTTCTTCTAGCCAAATGAAACCACGTACAAGGGTGAATCAAATATGAACCGGACTTTTCTGTTTAACGCGAATGGAGTGAGGCGACGTCTCGGTTTGGCGCGAAGTAAATGAGCTGTTAGTAGCATCATGTCTGAGCAAGAGGTACTGTTGCGCAAAGCATTATCATAAAATTTTGGTCGCGGGAGCGCGTAAAACCTTCCGAAATTTTGCGTCGATTAACAGCACAGTTCGGCGATAAGACAGTTTCGAAGATACAAGTATACGACTGGCAAAATGTTTCCTTGGAGTGGCGAAAGCCGAGAGGGGCAGCGCCGCGAAAAGCCAAGACCAGTCTTTCTGCAGGAAAAGTTCTTGCAATGGTATTTTGGGATTCCACAGGTGTACTACTATGTGATTTTCATCACACTTACTACTGTCAACTGTTTAAAGAAGTAAAACTGGCCTAACAGCGCAAAAGGCGAGGCATGCCTATTCGAAGTGCCATTCTGCTCCATGACAACTCTGAGCCACACCGCTGTATTGACAAAAAATATGCGAAATTCATTGGGAAACACTTGAACACCCGCCTTATAGTCCCTATGACGGGGACAAAGGTGTGGAAACAATTGGCTACTGACACGATCAGCTTCATCCTTTGATTGGGGCATTGAAAAACTTCCGATACGATGTGAAAAATGCATCATAAGAGAGGAGATTATCTAGAAAAATAAGATAAGATAACTTGTATTTACCATACCAATAAAATTACTGAAACAAAAGACCAGTTCATATTTGATCACCCTTGTATGTTAGAATTACTTTTCACTGACGTTTCGCTCACCAAGGTAGACTTTTGTAAGTACAGATAGTAGGAAGATTCATTTTGCGCAAATGGCTAAATGAACAAGTGAAAGTAATATATAATAATAATAAATTCATACCATATGGTGCCTCATCATATTTGTCGTTCTATCATAAAGTTTCTCAGTTTTGATTTAAATTTTGTTAGGCGATTTTGACGTTTTATGTCTGAATCTAATTTGTTGGAATCCATTGGACCTCGATGTAAAACTTCGTACATATCCTGCGCTTTTTGCATTTAAATGGAAATCATGCTTGGAGTCAGGTATCATAAAAATGATAGTAGGCATTTACAGATGTTAGTGCAGATAGATGGCAATAAATTATTTTTCATTTTATAAATAAAAATCTAGTCATGATTTCAATGAAATGTTCAATGTTAAGCCATTCTAAGGTACTGGGCATATCATTTTTTGGCGTATATTTATTTTTATTAGTATTATTATCATACAACTATTTTTGTATATTTTGCACTATACTAAAAAATTGGCAACACAATTGTATTATAATTTATATATTTCTTACTGTATAGAGTTAAACTCTAATACTGTCAACTACTATGCCAAGGTATTTGAAAAAATCTATAACATCAATGTTTTACCGCTAATATTTACGTATACATTTATACAATGTTTTTCCCAATAATCCTAGCGGTTGTTTTGTCAGTGTTCAATTTTAATTTGTTAGATATTAGCCGTTCTGTCACAAATTTATAGTCACTATTAATAAGAAAAATAACGGATTAAAATTTTTGAGTATTTACATAAATTAAAGTATCAACAAAAATTTGGATTTTCCAATTTTTTTGTATACTGGACAAATGAGTTATATACAAGATGAAAAGAAGTGGTCCCAGGATACTATCCTATAGGACTAAATATTAATAAATAAATAAAATAAAAATATTTTTTATATTGCTATTATCATAATATTTTTCTATTGTCATTTTTATCGATCCTTATTTGAAAAGGCCACGATGTGACTGAAACGTCAATAATGTGTAATTTCGACATATGTGGTTTCATATGGCAAGAGAAACATGGAGTTCTATCAGCATGAAAACTATAGGATATGTTTCAGATGTTACAATAATAATGTGTTTCTGCCTTTACTGTAGATGGACAGCGACATTTTTGAGTAAAAAATGCAATTCAGATGTCAGGAAGGCATGCTATTAAACATTACTTTCGTCATATATACCTAATACGCACTGCACTGATTAACGTATTCTTTAAAATGTAGTGCAAGCTATGGTTAATATTATCTATTCCAAATTTTACATTTAACAGTTACGGCTACTGTCACCTCAACTGGATTTTTTTACGTAATAAAGATGCTGAATTAAGCAAAGCAAATATAAGAAAGATGCCACAAACTCCATTTCACGAGTATCCATCACGTTTGACCTCTACTGAGGTGAACAGCTGCAAGCAAGTGACATCTTTGTATTGGTAACATTGCCATGTTGCCAATAATGAATCGGGTGTAAATATGGTAAAACTTGCTTATGGCGATTTTTCTGTATGCAAGTAAACTTTTCTAAATGAAAGTGTCTTCAGCAAGTACAAAATGAATCTGTAGCATACAAAAACTAAACAAAATACGGCTATGTCTACCTGGCGTTGACGGATCAGTGAGAATTACGTGTCATTAGCCGATATGGGGAATTTTGAAATATTAGTAGATAATCAGCTGTTATTTTACCGTAATGGATACTCGTGAAACAGACAATATAGCTCAAGTGATCTGGTTTTCACTAACCTTCAATTCCAAGCCGTATCTTCTTTAAGCCCCGATCCTTCAGCACCTGCTTGGCGACGTCTCTGTTCTCGATGTACTTAAAGAACCTGTACATGGCGGTACTGTTAACTGTCTGACTATATTCCTCGCCCATTTGTGGCGGGTACTCCTCGTCCCAGTCAACCGTATCGTCGTCTAACAGTACTACCACATGACATTCTCTGTCGCCACGCTGAGCAGAGCTCACCATCAGTGGAAGCACGAGGTCTTCCAGAAATACCTCAAATTGACATCGGGCGCCTTCGTTTGACAGCTCGTGGAGGAGACCCCCTATATATTTAAGAATTCGTTGCAAGTGTGGTGAAAGGAATCGACAGTACATATGTTGTTGGACACAAATTTTAATTTGGTCCAGATGTTTCTAATTTCAAGAACTAGAACTTATGTAGATTCTCAAAACATACGTCATCCTATAGCTACTATAATACACGATTTAGTTTAGTATAAAAAACAGAAATATCTGCATGAAATTCATCTTTTTTCGGCCTGACCCAGATTGTACCGAATTTTAATTACAATGAGGAAACTTTAAAAAACCGTTGAAATTTACTTTGTGCAGCCTTAAGAAACGATTGAGGTTTTCCTAATATCTTTTACCTAATAAATTACATATATTGTGTTGACTAAAAAAATGCTACCGCATAACTTCAAAAATGCTACTTTAGGTCCAAATTTTTTGTTCTGTGATTCACACTGCCGTAGCAAGTGTATATTCGTACAGCCCGCAAAAAGTAAACACAGACACAACAATCTATGTACTTTTTAGGTTTAAATGTTTAGTTGTACCATATATATCTATTTATTCTAGAATTTCCTCTCCTTTGAATCGACGCCGCTAGTGCATTTGCGGTCACGTGCGCTATGGAGTTCGAAGTCTTATATGATTTTCAAATTATACAACAAAAATATACCTTATTTCAATGAAGAGATTTTCACCTTCTACATAATAGTGGGTATGTATTTTACATTTTACGTTTGAAATGATTACTACTACTACCTCAAAAATTAAAATCAATGAATTTGGAACACCATAGAGTATTTTTAATTTTTTTTAATTTTACGTGCAGTAATACAAATTCGATAAAACACGGGACCACCAATTTCTTTACCATCAAATCGATTATTTTGTTATAGTTATTTTTGGATGTACTTTCTACGCTATAAATATACCATTTTCCGAATCCCACGGTATAGTATGATCTTAGAATGATGCGGTATCCTTTAAAATGAAGGAAAACCCAAGTGTTGGCAGGAACGAAAAAACACTTCAAACGAGATTTTTAGGAATTTATAAGACCTGCAGAATGAGACACGTAAAAAGATCCGAATAATAGTAAAAAAGTTATGGCCGAAAACCGAGGCAAAATGCAGGTTTTGGTACTTGTTGCTAATGCTTCGATACTTTCACGCAGCTACTTGAAATTCTGCAGATCCGTACGCTTCATACTTCTAAATTACCGCAACAAGATTGGAGCCGATTGGTCAAGTAGTATTTGAGAATTTCAAATTGTTTATCCCAAAACACCTATCTTATGGCCATCACTACTAGTTTACTGAGCAATCTACAGGGTTCGTTCAAAGGGCATTTTATAGCAAAATACACGAGTTTTTTCAAACAAATTCAAACATTTCGTATTTGTGAGTAATTGAACAGATTCGCTATGATATTCGAAAAAAATATGGAATATACTTTTGGGCAACCTAGCAACCAATGAAGGATTTATGCACATACATCTTGGACGTAGCAGAGCTCGAAGCAAAACTAATGTGTTATATACTAATCAAAGAACCAATGTAACACACAACTTTTATACAACACAAATTATTCCGTCTACCACTGATTAACGTATTCTACCTGAAAATAGCAAAACCAATAATATTTATCGCGCCCGAAAAACTATCCTCGATGAAATGAAATATCGTACCGTAATCTACGAGGATTTATCACAGCTATAGTTGTAGTCACCGTTCTTGGCGGGTCAAAGTAAGACTACCAGTATCCCTTTATATATCTCCATCTCCCTCATACATACACATGCAACCTACCCCTGTCTGTGAACATTTTTTCAGTGAGCTCGAAGACGTACGTTTTTTAGTTGAGTGTCTCCGGCTGGAAAACTTTGCAGTAACGTATGAGTGCCCTTCAATCATATTTATCATAGTGACAACTTACTTGACATCGGCGTGCAATTTGAGTAATCCTGTCGTTATCAATCTTCAATATAAAATTGTACAATGCTCGGAAATATGATCAATGGAGAAGGCCGACAGCTCGCGCTAAATTTATTAGAGTATTTTCAGGAAGAGAATCAAAACAGCGGTCCCCTGTTACCCACTTCATGCGTACTGGAGAGAATAGCAGATGCGCTGAAGATTAGCCTGCGCAGTGTTCAGCGAATAAAATCACAATGTATGAAATTTTTTACTTCAACTTCAGAAAACATCAAATGGCGTGTCATACTCTACCGATGTTTATATGCTAGATTGGAAGACTGTTGAGAATTACGATTAGTAAATGATTTTGAATCGGTTACGCTCAGTTAGGACAATTAAGATCCGCCCATGGTACGGAGACTCGATCGGTTTACTTATCTCATATGGCGATGTCGTCGGAATCGCCAAGAATGGTGACGAAATAATAATAATAATAATAATAAATGGGCTTTATTTCGTACTTAAGTAAAAGTACAAAAAAGGCGAAGTGTCGCTAAGATTAGCGTTTTTCAACTTAACCTTAAATCTATATCCTTCTCCTCTCCGCAATGAATATGAAATCACATTTAAAACGCTAGTGTCCCATAGATGCCGATGTAGTCAATTATATAATATATGTACTATATGTATATGATCATATCGCTACAACACCGTGTACGGGACACGAGCCTTTTCAAAGTAGACTTCTAAAACTGCGAAGAGGAGAAACATAGCTGTGACAAATTCTCATATATGACGCTACGGTATCTCACTTTATCTTGAATAATTTTTCAGACGC
This sequence comes from Acanthoscelides obtectus, assembly GCA_963669975.1. Classification (NCBI taxonomy): domain Eukaryota; kingdom Metazoa; phylum Arthropoda; class Insecta; order Coleoptera; family Chrysomelidae; genus Acanthoscelides; species Acanthoscelides obtectus. The sequence goes on from CAVLJG010000004.1 coordinate 28,936,664, forward strand.
ACGAATATAGTATATTACTATTAGTTATATTCAGGTAGAATATGGCCGTGCGTCGAGCTGTATCTCTAATGCGAAAATTCGCGACTTGGCAACACTGCAGTCGTAGTCTCTTCCAGCCTTGACAAGTCATTTCCTCAACTCAATTGTCAAACTTCTAACCCCAACTTGTGTTTTCAAAGGGCATCAAGGAATAAATTGAAAATTTAATTTTTATATGAATGATAATTGAATCTGTTTCCAGATAGCATTCTGGTTTCGGGTGCCTTCTTCCATAGGTCACTGATATATATTCTGAAGATAGCATAATGGATCAGGTATGCTGTTTTGCCTTTTAAACCCAGTTAAACATTTACTTTTTTCCTAGGCAAGAGCGAAGATTAACGACGCATGCAGGGTAGCTGAAGAATTCACAAAATTATACTACGAGACCGTGGATAGAAAAAGACATGTAAGGTATCATTTCATGTCAATGATCCAAATTTATATTTATAAATTTTAGCTGATATCCAGGCTATACCTTGACACTGGTCTGTTATCATGGAATGGCAATGGAGTTACAGGAAACCAAAACATACTCAAGTTCATGATAGATTTACCCACAACAGATCATTCCATAACTACTCTTGATGCACAGCCTATACTTGATTCTGCAGTAAATGGACAGTTAAGTTTTATAATACAAGTGAGTGGTTCTGTGAGGTATCAGGACAAGCCTTTAAAGACATTCCAACAGAACTTTGTGGTAACTGCTCAGGGTGACAAGTGGAAGATTGTGAGCGATTGCTTCAGATTACAGGAACCTTTAAATAAATAATATCTATGCCTTTATTTTGTAAATTTTAATTTTGAAAATGTCAATAAATGTGTATGTTCTTATGAATGGTTTACCTTAAAATATTATACATTCAATATTGCACAAATGAAGCATAATAAGGAGTGACAAATTAGTTAAGGCTTTCGCAGCCAGTTGATAAACTACTGTCTTGATTCGGGTCTAAAGGCTGTTGTTAGTTGAAATTTCTTAACATTTCACTAGCTCGAGTGGCAGGTTTCTTCAGAGGTCCTTCCATTTCTAATGCTCGATGTAGATAGTCTACATCAAATCAAAACAGCAGTTTATAATAAGGAGTGTTGTTGATGATACTGCTCACTTAGCAGCAAAATTAACCTCTCTTCCCAAGTTTCCTATAGTGCAAAACTGGATGGAATTATTTCCTACTGAGAAAGAAGGCACATTTACATTCAAATTCCATGTATTTGTAATAAATGAGTACAAAACCTTAAGCTACAGGAGTTATATAAAAAAGTAAGCAAAGATTGACATTTAAGATTAATTACAGTTTTCAAAATAGAAATCAAAAGACAAGATTACTGCTGAAATAAATATGTAATTCATATTCAGCATCTAGATATCAAAATTATCAGTTAACTTTGATCATTTTTATTAAATATGCAGAGGGTTTCGTAAACCATTGTCACAGAACTCAACATAATATGATAGAAATAAAATGAAATGTTTTTTTATCTATTCAATTTATCAACACAAATGATAAACTATGAATAAGTTTATGATTATTTTTACATATAAAAATATGTTAAAATTTGATACCAGGCAGTGTTTTCTTCAGTACTGATATGAAATATGTGTGTAAATTTGAAGATATTTGATTTAAATACCTTTTGTTTTAATAATGAAGCATATGATAAAAATGTCTATATTCCAGCAGTACACATTAAACAAAATATCTGACAACTAACACTTGAATATAAACCCTCTCTATATTTTCAAAAATGAGTAGTAATGATATAAAAGATATTAACAAACAATATACAGGATAAGTGTTAGTGTTTAAATCCACTCATTGTATAAATATCTAGCTATGTATAAAATAATTTTAAAAAAATGAGCAAAATAAAAACACATTTAATCTCAGTCTCAAGGATTTGCATTTGCAGGGGAATGTGATGAATATATGTGGTGATTAACATACTTTCAAATTAAAAAAAATATATGGTGGATAGCTGACATAGTTACAGCCTCATAATAGTTTTATTATGGGACTTTAAAAGTGAAGAATATACTGTTAGAATTGTGCATACATCATATTGCTGAAGCAATAATAATGTGGCTAGTCCGCAAACATTTTGGAAATGAATCTGTTAACAAAAGATTGAAGTTACCTTTAGTTTCTGAATCCAGACACACTATTGTGGAGGCAAGGGTTGATATCAAAAGAAATACAAAACTCCAAGATTTTTTTCTGGAGGCGTAAATTACTCTGATCCCCAGATTTCAAGGCAAATGGAAGTTTTGCGAGGTGGTAAGCGAATCAGCGATCTACCTTATATTAATTTATGAGCACAACACAGCGAAAAATTGCGCTAAGTACCATAGTAATATCCATTTGGCATTATCAGCAAACTACTTGAGATTACAATGATCAGTGGTTTTATAGATTTATGGAAAGTAACGTGAGTTAAGTTTTTTTTTAAACGAAAGGTTTTCAACCATGCCATCTTTCTCAATTACAATGCACTTCTATGCTGGGATCGCACGAAAATTGTCAGCAATTTATTTCACATATCAGCTTACTAGTTAGAATTATAGCTATTGATGTCAATCTATTCAAGTATGGCCATCAAAAATCAGTACGCATGTATCATCTCTGTCGTTTCAAATATAAATGGTATGGTCGTGCAGACATGGAAACTCGTTTTTTACTCATATTCTAAAAAGGACATATAAGGTTATAGTCGATATTAGCAAGACTTACAGGTTTCTTCTGAAAACGCAAGACTGTCAATACCTGGCTTAGTATCAGTCGTCATGGAATTTTTGATTTCTACAAAAGTTTTAGAATTTGAACATCTACTGTGTGCAGATGTTAAAAGCGCAGTAGCTCGCATCTTAGAAGCCGAGTATGGTCCTGACTTTTCCCAACTTGGTGTTTCTTGGTACGTTTGTATGTGGTGAAGTTACAAGTATATTAGACTTTACTTTCAAAATGGATTTACTTTGAGGAACTATATAACAAATATGTTAACATCATCTGTTGATATGATGGACTCAAGACAAAAAGATTTCCAACTAAATCGTTTATCAAGAATGCTGCCTTTACAACACCATAATATACTTTAGAATAATTTCAGTTTACAAAATTTCATATGTTTACAAAATTAGTACACTTATATCAAAAACGTATCTTAACGCAATTAGTACTACAAAACTACACGTTGAAGGGGACATTTTATTTCATTTTTTGCAGATTGCAGATGCTCACCTTGTTTGTGCAATCGTGAAACGTTTTGATATATTTTTTATAAAAACAGAAAATAGATTTTTAGTAAAAAAATAGCACGCACCTATAGACAGTCTTGGGTGTAACAGTAAGTATAGTTATGCCATGTGGTTAAAATTTAAACAGGTTTTTTCCGGTGCAAAAACGGAAATATATATATATTAGAAAACTACTTTAACTTATCTTGAAACTAATGTAGGTTCTTCATTTTTCTTTTTTACCCAAGGCATAAGTACACTTCCGTGAAGCGACGAAACCCCCAGACTTGCAATTATCTACAAAACACCCAATTCATCAAATAGATTACATGAAATGTGACTAAAGCAAACAAGGTACTCTAGAAATTTTATAGGAAAAAAACACGTTCCGACACAACTTTCATAAAAACCATGTTAAATGACGTTTGAAAAGTGGTTAAAAATTGTCATATACATATATGCCAATGTTTTCGAAGAGGTCCAAAAAGTATCCCTTCGTCATAACTTTTACCGACATCTAAACAAAAAATACCTGTGTGTAATGTTGGATTCTTTGACATCACTATGTTTTACCACTCGCCCGACCTGTGTTTCCCTGAAGATGATAACACAGCGAAAAACCTGTAAATAAACCGGTATGACGAGTGGTAAAACAATGTTGTAGTGACATAAAATACTTGTACAATAGTGAAGCAAAACGTCTCTGTCATAACATAACCAACTATATTTTTGTTGAAAACAAAAGTTATGATTAAAGTGGAGGAATTTGCGACAAACTGTATCGACGTAATCTTACTTTATCCTTTTTACCGATTATAAACCTGACCAATTTCTGCATTTTATTTGTGATGATACGGAAGCAACGTTTTTTACCATGTATAAAAAAATGTAATTCCAAATCAACATTTCATATAAAAATCAACAATCCGACTATCTCTGGAGTACCTTGTACAAAATAATAACGCGAAACTCAACCGATTTGGCGTTTATTTTTCGCACTGGATTACAGGTTTAGGTCGTCAGGCGGCAAATTATTGGCCCCTTCGATTTCTGAAGGGTCTTGCTGATCTATCGCTCCTCCTGCAGCCCCATCTTCGTTCTCCAGTCCTAGAGGAGCATCCGATGGTAAAGGTGGAGGCAGTGCCATTGCTGACACTAACGGATTACCTAATAATTGCAGAGATTCTGATTTGGATTTTTACAAGATGCTTGATGCAAATGGAGGCACGTATTTGAATAAACTCATGTCCTCACTAACTTGAACGTGAAGTTGAACTAATGACTTGTTAGGACAGGTCGGCCATCCGTTACAACTAGATGCTAGTTTAAAAGAGCATTTGACAGTAAATAGTCACAAGAACTTTCGGGGCACTGAACTGCCTCGGGCAAAGCTGACATCCAGGGCTTGCGTTAGAAAGAACACAGTCAGACTTCTCCGTGATTCATCCGCAGATCTTAGTTTTGTTCGTACAGCGGTCGGCGACTTGTGTGAATTTCGTCTACATAGCGTAGCACAGTGAACGGAATTTGTGTGGCGGGATCTTGGACACGGTCACTGACAGGTTGGCGACTGCTGTAGTTCGTCTTCAGAAGACGAAGCATTGTTTTTGAGGAGTTTGCATCCGATCAACTGTGAGAGAGATGATAAAGGAGAGTTCATAGTTCTTTTTCCTGCAATGCTTGAAGATGAAGAACGGTTTTTTATTTACTTCCGAATGTCATTAAGTAGTTTTAATGAGTTGCATGATTATATAAAAAAGGAAACAGAGAAACAAGACACCAACTAGAGAAATGCTATATCTACAAAAGAAAGAGTGGCAGTATTTTTTCCTATGAAAGCCATCTTGCAAACGAGGCGTTCCACGAGTTCTTTGTATTTCTGACAGTAGAACGAGAGCCTTCACACTGACCGGCGCGGTCTGACTGCCGCTGTGTCTGCGCGACGCTATAGAGATCTGATAATTCTGTCAGTGTCACTGGGCTTCTACTCAACCTTATATATCAATAAATAGCACATTTCATGATGAACACTGACGGATTTCAGTAAATGTTGAGTTACGCTAAAAGCGCGGAAAACAAGGATCCTTTCTTCGATGTTCATTTGAGAGCTAAATCCATGGTGCTAGAACGGTCCCTATGGGTACGTCTTTTTTGGTAATGAACATCTAGCTCTTTTCTATCGCTACACCAACGGGCTTTGCTCCTCAGAGCTCTCCTCCATGATGCCGCCGCGCGATGTGCCTGCCAGACAGATCCGCCTGACTTCGGCGTCCCATCCTAACCGTGTCAAACTTCGTACATCCAGAACTGGCCGATACGACCGCTCCTTTGTCCCGAGGGTGTCTAGATTGTGGAACAATCTACGGGAGGAAGCTTTTCCCAGTTCTACTAACCTTAGGCAGTTCAAAAATCGTATTAACAAAATTTCTTTGGGATCATCATAGCAGCCGCGGTGTTCCGGCATTTAGGGTTTTGCCTGCGCGGCTGTTTCGATATAAAAAAAAATAAAAAAATGACGCTGAAGCTCGACATCATGGCCAACGTGTTGAGCACCCCATTCACAATTGTTCCATAATGCCTTTGTTGCAAACATAACCAAAAGCTATTTACTAATTTCAGAGATCTGAATTATTCAGCGCAATATAGAGTCGGAACAAATATTCACTCACTCCATTCCGAACCGGTACAGATGGTCCTATGTGAACAAAGCACCTGTATATGGAATGTCGTGAAGTCAAGCAATTTGAAGCAACCGTGAATGACTTTTACTTTTACAGCGCGATGAACGCTCGGACAACGCGGACGCGATTGTCGTTCGTATAATTTGGATTACTTGGAATGCCGTTTACCTGATAGACCGACGGCGACACTAACATGGCGTTAAAAGCACGATATTTTTCGCGTTCGTGTTGCATGTCGCTAAAGCCCTGTTTTTCAATTGCAGGTTAATTGTAATTTTACTATTACCCAGATGTTAACTCTCAAAATGCGTATTTCACTGTCAACTTTATCCTAAAACGGTGGTTAACTTGAGATGTTTAAGGATGGCACGAGACACAAATGCGCCATAAAACGTATATGACAATATAGTTTAGACGTAGAATCAGCGTTGCTAGATTAAAAATTACGTTTTAGTTAACCAAAACTTGAAAAACGAATTTATCATGTATCAAACGTGTTCCAAATTTTTCCTATGCCTCTCAAGTTCCAGGATCCCCTAAGAACCAAATACCTCACCTCTAGAATCAAGCTCCAAAGCTGGATCTGCGGTGGCCTCTGCTAAATTTGTGACACTTTTTGATTTGACGCATTGGAAGTCCACATGCCTGCTCTTCGCCTCTTCCTTTTCCCACGACATGTGAATGAAGGGTCGCTGTACGTAATTGTAGATTACTTCAGCCCTACCACCAGGACGCTTCTTAACTTTTTCTTTGTACGTCGGGTACCCTTTCGCAAAAATATTTTATAGATAGAATGTTTTCATAAAACAACACATTTTGTCACGTAATATAAACTCACAAGCAATCAGGCAACCAGGACCTGCTTTCGCAAAAGAAGGGTATGTACATATGTACAAATATAGTATTGGGACCTCTTGCACCGATTCTTCTGTCCACTTATCAATTTACATTTTTATACGTGGGTTTGCGTGACTTCAGAACTCCATGTTCTTCTAGCCAAATGAAACCACGTACAAGGGTGAATCAAATATGAACCGGACTTTTCTGTTTAACGCGAATGGAGTGAGGCGACGTCTCGGTTTGGCGCGAAGTAAATGAGCTGTTAGTAGCATCATGTCTGAGCAAGAGGTACTGTTGCGCAAAGCATTATCATAAAATTTTGGTCGCGGGAGCGCGTAAAACCTTCCGAAATTTTGCGTCGATTAACAGCACAGTTCGGCGATAAGACAGTTTCGAAGATACAAGTATACGACTGGCAAAAATGTTTCCTTGGAGTGGCGAAAGCCGAGAGGGGCAGCGCCGCGAAAAGCCAAGACCAGTCTTTCTGCAGGAAAAGTTCTTGCAATGGTATTTTGGGATTCCACAGGTGTACTACTATGTGATTTTCATCACACTTACTACTGTCAACTGTTTAAAGAAGTAAAACTGGCCTAACAGCGCAAAAGGCGAGGCATGCCTATTCGAAGTGCCATTCTGCTCCATGACAACTCTGAGCCACACCGCTGTATTGACAAAAAAATATGCGAAATTCATTGGGAAACACTTGAACACCCGCCTTATAGTCCCTATGACGGGGACAAAGGTGTGGAAACAATTGGCTACTGACACGATCAGCTTCATCCTTTGATTGGGGCATTGAAAAACTTCCGATACGATGTGAAAAATGCATCAATAAGAGAGGAGATTATCTAGAAAAATAAGATAAGATAACTTGTATTTACCATACCAATAAAATTACTGAAACAAAAGACCAGTTCATATTTGATTCACCCTTGTATGTTAGAATTACTTTTCACTGACGTTTCGCTCACCAAGGTAGACTTTTGTAAGTACAGATAGTAGGAAGATTCATTTTGCGCAAATGGCTAAATGAACAAGTGAAAGTAATATATAATAATAATAAATTCATACCATATGGTGCCTCATCATATTTGTCGTTCTATCATAAAGTTTCTCAGTTTTGATTTAAATTTTGTTAGGCGATTTTGACGTTTTATGTCTGAATCTAATTTGTTGGAATCCATTGGACCTCGATGTAAAACTTCGTACATATCCTGCGCTTTTTGCATTTAAATGGAAATCATGCTTGGAGTCAGGTATCATAAAAATGATAGTAGGCATTTACAGATGTTAGTGCAGATAGATGGCAATAAATTATTTTTCATTTTATAAATAAAAATCTAGTCATGATTTTCAATGAAATGTTCAATGTTAAGCCATTCTAAGGTACTGGGCATATCATTTTTTGGCGTATATTTATTTTTATTTAGTATTATTATCATACAACTATTTTTGTATATTTTGCACTATACTAAAAAATTGGCAACACAATTGTATTATAATTTATATATTTCTTACTGTATAGAGTTAAACTCTAATACTGTCAACTACTATGCCAAGGTATTTGAAAAAATCTATAACATCAATGTTTTACCGCTAATATTTACGTATACATTTATACAATGTTTTTCCCAATAATCCTAGCGGTTGTTTTGTCAGTGTTCAATTTTAATTTGTTAGATATTAGCCGTTCTGTCACAAATTTATAGTCACTATTAATAAGAAAAATAACGGATTAAAATTTTTGAGTATTTACATAAATTAAAGTATCAACAAAAATTTGGATTTTCCAATTTTTTTGTATACTGGACAAATGAGTTATATACAAGATGAAAAGAAGTGGTCCCAGGATACTATCCTATAGGACTAAATATTAATAAATAAATAAAATAAAAATATTTTTTATATTGCTATTATCATAATATTTTTCTATTGTCATTTTTATCGATCCTTATTTTGAAAAGGCCACGATGTGACTGAAACGTCAATAATGTGTAATTTCGACATATGTGGTTTCATATGGCAAGAGAAACATGGAGTTCTATCAGCATGAAAACTATAGGATATGTTTCAGATGTTACAATAATAATGTGTTTCTGCCTTTACTGTAGATGGACAGCGACATTTTTGAGTAAAAAATGCAATTCAGATGTCAGGAAGGCATGCTATTAAACATTACTTTCGTCATATATACCTAATACGCACTGCACTGATTAACGTATTCTTTAAAATGTAGTGCAAGCTATGGTTAATATTATCTATTCCAAATTTTACATTTAACAGTTACGGCTACTGTCACCTCAACTGGATTTTTTTACGTAATAAAGATGCTGAATTAAGCAAAGCAAATATAAGAAAGATGCCACAAACTCCATTTCACGAGTATCCATCACGTTTTGACCTCTACTGAGGTGAACAGCTGCAAGCAAGTGACATCTTTGTATTGGTAACATTGCCATGTTGCCAATAATGAATCGGGTGTAAATATGGTAAAACTTGCTTATGGCGATTTTTCTGTATGCAAGTAAACTTTTCTAAATGAAAGTGTCTTCAGCAAGTACAAAATGAATCTGTAGCATACAAAAACTAAACAAAATACGGCTATGTCTACCTGGCGTTGACGGATCAGTGAGAATTACGTGTCATTAGCCGATATGGGGAATTTTGAAATATTAGTAGATAATCAGCTGTTATTTTACCGTAATGGATACTCGTGAAACAGACAATATAGCTCAAGTGATCTGGTTTTCACTAACCTTCAATTCCAAGCCGTATCTTCTTTAAGCCCCGATCCTTCAGCACCTGCTTGGCGACGTCTCTGTTCTCGATGTACTTAAAGAACCTGTACATGGCGGTACTGTTAACTGTCTGACTATATTCCTCGCCCATTTGTGGCGGGTACTCCTCGTCCCAGTCAACCGTATCGTCGTCTAACAGTACTACCACATGACATTCTCTGTCGCCACGCTGAGCAGAGCTCACCATCAGTGGAAGCACGAGGTCTTCCAGAAATACCTCAAATTGACATCGGGCGCCTTCGTTTGACAGCTCGTGGAGGAGACCCCCTATATATTTAAGAATTCGTTGCAAGTGTGGTGAAAGGAATCGACAGTACATATGTTGTTGGACACAAATTTTAATTTGGTCCAGATGTTTCTAATTTCAAGAACTAGAACTTATGTAGATTCTCAAAACATACGTCATCCTATAGCTACTATAATACACGATTTAGTTTAGTATAAAAAACAGAAATATCTGCATGAAATTCATCTTTTTTCGGCCTGACCCAGATTGTACCGAATTTTAATTACAATGAGGAAACTTTAAAAAACCGTTGAAATTTACTTTGTGCAGCCTTAAGAAACGATTGAGGTTTTCCTAATATCTTTTACCTAATAAATTACATATATTGTGTTGACTAAAAAAATGCTACCGCATAACTTCAAAAATGCTACTTTAGGTCCAAATTTTTTGTTCTGTGATTCACACTGCCGTAGCAAGTGTATATTCGTACAGCCCGCAAAAAGTAAACACAGACACAACAATCTATGTACTTTTTAGGTTTAAATGTTTAGTTGTACCATATATATCTATTTATTCTAGAATTTCCTCTCCTTTGAATCGACGCCGCTAGTGCATTTGCGGTCACGTGCGCTATGGAGTTCGAAGTCTTATATGATTTTCAAATTATACAACAAAAATATACCTTATTTCAATGAAGAGATTTTCACCTTCTACATAATAGTGGGTATGTATTTTACATTTTACGTTTGAAATGATTACTACTACTACCTCAAAAAATTAAAATCAATGAATTTGGAACACCATAGAGTATTTTTAATTTTTTTTTAATTTTACGTGCAGTAATACAAATTCGATAAAACACGGGACCACCAATTTCTTTACCATCAAATCGATTATTTTTGTTATAGTTATTTTTGGATGTACTTTCTACGCTATAAATATACCATTTTCCGAATCCCACGGTATAGTATGATCTTAGAATGATGCGGTATCCTTTAAAATGAAGGAAAACCCAAGTGTTGGCAGGAACGAAAAAACACTTCAAACGAGATTTTTAGGAATTTATAAGACCTGCAGAATGAGACACGTAAAAAGATCCGAATAATAGTAAAAAAGTTATGGCCGAAAACCGAGGCAAAATGCAGGTTTTGGTACTTGTTGCTAATGCTTCGATACTTTCACGCAGCTACTTGAAATTCTGCAGATCCGTACGCTTCATACTTCTAAATTACCGCAACAAGATTGGAGCCGATTGGTCAAGTAGTATTTGAGAATTTCAAATTGTTTATCCCAAAACACCTATCTTATGGCCATCACTACTAGTTTACTGAGCAATCTACAGGGTTCGTTCAAAGGGCATTTTATAGCAAAATACACGAGTTTTTTCAAACAAATTCAAACATTTCGTATTTGTGAGTAATTGAACAGATTCGCTATGATATTCGAAAAAAATATGGAATATACTTTTGGGCAACCTAGCAACCAATGAAGGATTTATGCACATACATCTTGGACGTAGCAGAGCTCGAAGCAAAACTAATGTGTTATATACTAATCAAAGAACCAATGTAACACACAACTTTTATACAACACAAATTATTCCGTCTACCACTGATTAACGTATTCTACCTGAAAATAGCAAAACCAATAATATTTATCGCGCCCGAAAAACTATCCTCGATGAAATGAAATATCGTACCGTAATCTACGAGGATTTATCACAGCTATAGTTGTAGTCACCGTTCTTGGCGGGTCAAAGTAAGACTACCAGTATCCCTTTATATATCTCCATCTCCCTCATACATACACATGCAACCTACCCCTGTCTGTGAACATTTTTTCAGTGAGCTCGAAGACGTACGTTTTTTAGTTGAGTGTCTCCGGCTGGAAAACTTTGCAGTAACGTATGAGTGCCCTTCAATCATATTTATCATAGTGACAACTTACTTGACATCGGCGTGCAATTTGAGTAATCCTGTCGTTATCAATCTTCAATATAAAATTGTACAATGCTCGGAAATATGATCAATGGAGAAGGCCGACAGCTCGCGCTAAATTTATTAGAGTATTTTCAGGAAGAGAATCAAAACAGCGGTCCCCTGTTACCCACTTCATGCGTACTGGAGAGAATAGCAGATGCGCTGAAGATTAGCCTGCGCAGTGTTCAGCGAATAAAATCACAATGTATGAAATTTTTTACTTCAACTTCAGAAAACATCAAATGGCGTGTCATACTCTACCGATGTTTATATGCTAGATTGGAAGACTGTTGAGAATTACGATTAGTAAATGATTTTGAATCGGTTACGCTCAGTTAGGACAATTAAGATCCGCCCATGGTACGGAGACTCGATCGGTTTACTTATCTCATATGGCGATGTCGTCGGAATCGCCAAGAATGGTGACGAAATAATAATAATAATAATAATAAATGGGCTTTATTTCGTACTTAAGTAAAAGTACAAAAAAGGCGAAGTGTCGCTAAGATTAGCGTTTTTCAACTTAACCTTAAATCTATATCCTTCTCCTCTCCGCAATGAATATGAAATCACATTTAAAACGCTAGTGTCCCATAGATGCCGATGTAGTCAATTATATAATATATGTACTATATGTATATGATCATATCGCTACAACACCGTGTACGGGACACGAGCCTTTTCAAAGTAGACTTCTAAAACTGCGAAGAGGAGAAACATAGCTGTGACAAATTCTCATATATGACGCTACGGTATCTCACTTTATCTTGAATAATTTTTCAGACGCACGAATATAGTATATTACTATTAGTTATATTCAGGTAGAATATGGCCGTGCGTCGAGCTGTATCTCTAATGCGAAAATTCGCGACTTGGCAACACTGCAGTCGTAGTCTCTTCCAGCCTTGACAAGTCATTTCCTCAACTCAATTGTCAAACTTCTAACCCCAACTTGTGTTTTCAAAGGGCATCAAGGAATAAATTGAAAATTTAATTTTTATATGAATGATAATTGAATCTGTTTCCAGATAGCATTCTGGTTTCGGGTGCCTTTCTTCCATAGGTCACTGATATATATTCTGAAGATAGCATAATGGATCAGGTATGCTGTTTTGCCTTTTAAACCCAGTTAAACATTTACTTTTTTCCTAGGCAAGAGCGAAGATTAACGACGCATGCAGGGTAGCTGAAGAATTCACAAAATTATACTACGAGACCGTGGATAGAAAAAGACATGTAAGGTATCATTTCATGTCAATGATCCAAATTTATATTTATAAATTTTAGCTGATATCCAGGCTATACCTTGACACTGGTCTGTTATCATGGAATGGCAATGGAGTTACAGGAAACCAAAACATACTCAAGTTCATGATAGATTTACCCACAACAGATCATTCCATAACTACTCTTGATGCACAGCCTATACTTGATTCTGCAGTAAATGGACAGTTAAGTTTTATAATACAAGTGAGTGGTTCTGTGAGGTATCAGGACAAGCCTTTAAAGACATTCCAACAGAACTTTGTGGTAACTGCTCAGGGTGACAAGTGGAAGATTGTGAGCGATTGCTTCAGATTACAGGAACCTTTAAATAAATAATATCTATGCCTTTATTTTGTAAATTTTAATTTTGAAAATGTCAATAAATGTGTATGTTCTTATGAATGGTTTACCTTAAAATATTATACATTCAATATTGCACAAATGAAGCATAATAAGGAGTGACAAATTAGTTAAGGCTTTCGCAGCCAGTTGATAAACTACTGTCTTGATTCGGGTCTAAAGGCTGTTGTTAGTTGAAATTTCTTAACATTTCACTAGCTCGAGTGGCAGGTTTCTTCAGAGGTCCTTCCATTTCTAATGCTCGATGTAGATAGTCTACATCAAATCAAAACAGCAGTTTATAATAAGGAGTGTTGTTGATGATACTGCTCACTTAGCAGCAAAATTAACCTCTCTTCCCAAGTTTCCTATAGTGCAAAACTGGATGGAATTATTTCCTACTGAGAAAGAAGGCACATTTACATTCAAATTCCATGTATTTGTAATAAATGAGTACAAAACCTTAAGCTACAGGAGTTATATAAAAAAAGTAAGCAAAGATTGACATTTAAGATTAATTACAGTTTTCAAAATAGAAATCAAAAGACAAGATTACTGCTGAAATAAATATGTAATTCATATTCAGCATCTAGATATCAAAATTATCAGTTAACTTTGATCATTTTTATTAAATATGCAGAGGGTTTCGTAAACCATTGTCACAGAACTCAACATAATATGATAGAAATAAAATGAAATGTTTTTTTATCTATTCAATGTGATCAACACAAGATGAATAAACTATTAATAAGTTTATGATTATTTTTACATATAAAAATATTGTTAAAATTTGATACCAGGCAGTGTTTTCTTCAGTACTGATATGAAATATGTGTGTAAATTTGAAGATATTTGATTTAAATACCTTTTGTTTTAATAATGAAGCATATGATAAAAATGTCTATATTCCAGCAGTACACATTAAACAAAATATCTGACAACTAACACTTGAATATAAACCCTCTCTATATTTTCAAAAATGAGTAGTAATGATATAAAAGATATTAACAAACAATATACAGGATAAGTGTTAGTGTTTAAATCCACTCATTGTATAAATATCTAGCTATGTATAAAATAATTTTAAAAAATGAGCAAAATAAAAACACATTTAAATCTCAGTCTCAAGGATTTGCATTTGCAGGGGAATGTGAATGAATATATGTGGTGATTAACATACTTTCAAATTAAAAAAAATATATGGTGGATAGCTGACATAGTTACAGCCTCATAATAGTTTTATTATTGGACTTTAAAAGTGAAGAATATACTGTTAGAATTGTGCATACATCATATTGCTGAAGCAATAATAATGTGGCTAGTCCGCAAACATTTTGGAAATGATCTGTTAACAAAAGATTGAAGTTACCTTTAGTTTCTGAATCCAGACACACTATTGTGGAGGCAAGGGTTGATATCAAAAGAAATACAAAACTCCAAGAATTTTTTTCTGGAGGCGTAAAATTACTCTGATCCCCAGATTTCAAGGCAAATGGAAGTTTTGCGAGGTGGTAAGCGAAATCAGCGATCTACCTTATATTAATTTATGAGCACAACACAGCCGAAAAATTGCGCTAAGTACCATAGTAATATCCATTTGGCATTATCAGCAAACTACTTGAGATTACAATGATCAGTGGTTTTATAGATTTATGGAAAGTAACGTGAGTTTAAGTTTTTTTTTTAAACGAAAGGTTTTCAACCATGCCATCTTTTCTCAATTACAATGCACTTCTATGCTGGGATCGCACGAAAATTGTCAGCAATTTATTTCACATATCAGCTTACTAGTTAGAATTATAGCTATTGATGTCAATCTATTCAAGTATGCCATCAAAAATCAGTACGCATGTATCATCTCTGTCGTTTCAAATATAAATGGTATGGTCGTGCAGACATGGAAACTCGTTTTTTACTCATATTCTAAAAAGGACAATATAAGGTTTATAGTCGATATTAGCAAGACTTACAGGTTTCTTCTGAAAACGCAAGACTTCAATACCCTGGCTTAGTATCAGTCGTCATGGAATTTTTGATTTCTACAAAAGTTTTAGAATTTGACATCTACTGTGTGCAGATGTTAAAAGCGCAGTAGCTCGCATCTTTAGAAGCCGAGTATGGTCCTGACTTTTCCCAACTTGGTGTTTCTTGGTACGTTTGTATGTGGTGAAGTTACAAGTATATTAGACTTTACTTTCAAAATGGATTTACTTTGAGGAACTATATAACAAATATGTTAACATCATCTGTTGATATGATGGACTCAAGACAAAAAGATTTCCAACTAAATCGTTTATCAAGAATGCTGCCTTTACAACACCATAATATACTTTAGAATAATTTCAGTTTACAAAATTTCATATGTTTACAAAATTAGTACACTTATATCAAAAACGTATCTTAACGCAATTAGTACTACAAAACTACACGTTGAAGGGGACATTTTATTTCATTTTTTGCAGATTGCAGATGCTCACCTTGTTTGTGCAATCGTGAAACGTTTTGATATATTTTTTATAAAAACAGAAAATAGATTTTTAGTAAAAAATAGCACGCACCTATAGACAGTCTTGGGTGTAACAGTAAGTATAGTTATGCCATGTGGTTAAAATTTAAACAGGTTTTTTCCGGTGCAAAAACGGAAATATATATATATTAGAAAACTACTTTAACTTATCTTGAAAACTAATGTAGGTTCTTCATTTTTCTTTTTTACCCAAGGCATAAGTACACTTCCGTGAAGCGACGAAACCCCCAGACTTGCAATTATCTACAAAACACCCAATTCATCAAATAGATTACATGAAATGTGACTAAAGCAAACAAGGTACTCTAGAAATTTTATAGGAAAAAAACACGTTCCGACACAACTTTCATAAAAACCATGTTAAATGACGTTTGAAAAGTGGTTAAAAATTGTCATATACATATATGCCAATGTTTTCGAAGAGGTCCAAAAAGTATCCCTTCGTCATAACTTTTACCGACATCTAAACAAAAAATACCTGTGTGTAATGTTGGATTCTTTGACATCACTATGTTTTACCACTCGCCCGACCTGTGTTTCCCTGAAGATGATAACACAGCGAAAAACCTGTAAATAAACCGGTATGACGAGTGGTAAAACAATGTTGTAGTGACATAAAATACTTGTACAATAGTGAAGCAAAACGTCTCTGTCATAACATAACCAACTATATTTTTGTTGAAAACAAAAGTTATGATTAAAGTGGAGGAATTTGCGACAAACTGTATCGACGTAATCTTACTTTATCCTTTTTACCGATTATAAACCTGACCAATTTCTGCATTTTATTTGTGATGATACGGAAGCAACGTTTTTTACCATGTATAAAAAAATGTAATTCCAAATCAACATTTCATATAAAAATCAACAATCCGACTATCTCTGGAGTACCTTGTACAAAATAATAACGCGAAACTCAACCGATTTGGCGTTTATTTTTCGCACTGGATTACAGGTTTAGGTCGTCAGGCGGCAAATTATTGGCCCCTTCGATTTCTGAAGGGTCTTGCTGATCTATCGCTCCTCCTGCAGCCCCATCTTCGTTCTCCAGTCCTAGAGGAGCATCCGATGGTAAAGGTGGAGGCAGTGCCATTGCTGACACTAACGGATTACCTAATAATTGCAGAGATTCTGATTTGGATTTTTACAAGATGCTTGATGCAAATGGAGGCACGTATTTGAATAAACTCATGTCCTCACTAACTTGAACGTGAAGTTGAACTAATGACTTGTTAGGACAGGTCGGCCATCCGTTACAACTAGATGCTAGTTTAAAAGAGCATTTGACAGTAAATAGTCACAAGAACTTTCGGGGCACTGAACTGCCTCGGGCAAAGCTGACATCCAGGGCTTGCGTTAGAAAGAACACAGTCAGACTTCTCCGTGATTCATCCGCAGATCTTAGTTTTGTTCGTACAGCGGTCGGCGACTTGTGTGAATTTCGTCTACATAGCGTAGCACAGTGAACGGAATTTGTGTGGCGGGATCTTGGACACGGTCACTGACAGGTTGGCGACTGCTGTAGTTCGTCTTCAGAAGACGAAGCATTGTTTTTGAGGAGTTTGCATCCGATCAACTGTGAGAGAGATGATAAAGGAGAGTTCATAGTTCTTTTTCCTGCAATGCTTGAAGATGAAGAACGGTTTTTTATTTACTTCCGAATGTCATTAAGTAGTTTTAATGAGTTGCATGATTATATAAAAAAGGAAACAGAGAAACAAGACACCAACTAGAGAAATGCTATATCTACAAAAGAAAGAGTGGCAGTATTTTTTCCTATGAAAGCCATCTTGCAAACGAGGCGTTCCACGAGTTCTTTGTATTTCTGACAGTAGAACGAGAGCCTTCACACTGACCGGCGCGGTCTGACTGCCGCTGTGTCTGCGCGACGCTATAGAGATCTGATAATTCTGTCAGTGTCACTGGGCTTCTACTCAACCTTATATATCAATAAATAGCACATTTCATGATGAACACTGACGGATTTCAGTAAATGTTGAGTTACGCTAAAAGCGCGGAAAACAAGGATCCTTTCTTCGATGTTCATTTGAGAGCTAAATCCATGGTGCTAGAACGGTCCCTATGGGTACGTCTTTTTTGGTAATGAACATCTAGCTCTTTTCTATCGCTACACCAACGGGCTTTGCTCCTCAGAGCTCTCCTCCATGATGCCGCCGCGCGATGTGCCTGCCAGACAGATCCGCCTGACTTCGGCGTCCCATCCTAACCGTGTCAAACTTCGTACATCCAGAACTGGCCGATACGACCGCTCCTTTGTCCCGAGGGTGTCTAGATTGTGGAACAATCTACGGGAGGAAGCTTTTCCCAGTTCTACTAACCTTAGGCAGTTCAAAAATCGTATTAACAAAATTTCTTTGGGATCATCATAGCAGCCGCGGTGTTCCGGCATTTAGGGTTTTGCCTGCGCGGCTGTTTCGATATAAAAAAAAATAAAAAAATGACGCTGAAGCTCGACATCATGGCCAACGTGTTGAGCACCCCATTCACAATTGTTCCATAATGCCTTTGTTGCAAACATAACCAAAAGCTATTTACTAATTTCAGAGATCTGAATTATTCAGCGCAATATAGAGTCGGAACAAATATTCACTCACTCCATTCCGAACCGGTACAGATGGTCCTATGTGAACAAAGCACCTGTATATGGAATGTCGTGAAGTCAAGCAATTTGAAGCAACCGTGAATGACTTTTACTTTTACAGCGCGATGAACGCTCGGACAACGCGGACGCGATTGTCGTTCGTATAATTTGGATTACTTGGAATGCCGTTTACCTGATAGACCGACGGCGACACTAACATGGCGTTAAAAGCACGATATTTTTCGCGTTCGTGTTGCATGTCGCTAAAGCCCTGTTTTTCAATTGCAGGTTAATTGTAATTTTACTATTACCCAGATGTTAACTCTCAAAATGCGTATTTCACTGTCAACTTTATCCTAAAACGGTGGTTAACTTGAGATGTTTAAGGATGGCACGAGACACAAATGCGCCATAAAACGTATATGACAATATAGTTTAGACGTAGAATCAGCGTTGCTAGATTAAAAATTACGTTTTAGTTAACCAAAACTTGAAAAACGAATTTATCATGTATCAAACGTGTTCCAAATTTTTCCTATGCCTCTCAAGTTCCAGGATCCCCTAAGAACCAAATACCTCACCTCTAGAATCAAGCTCCAAAGCTGGATCTGCGGTGGCCTCTGCTAAATTTGTGACACTTTTTGATTTGACGCATTGGAAGTCCACATGCCTGCTCTTCGCCTCTTCCTTTTCCCACGACATGTGAATGAAGGGTCGCTGTACGTAATTGTAGATTACTTCAGCCCTACCACCAGGACGCTTCTTAACTTTTTCTTTGTACGTCGGGTACCCTTTCGCAAAAATATTTTATAGATAGAATGTTTTCATAAAACAACACATTTTGTCACGTAATATAAACTCACAAGCAATCAGGCAACCAGGACCTGCTTTCGCAAAAGAAGGGTATGTACATATGTACAAATATAGTATTGGGACCTCTTGCACCGATTCTTCTGTCCACTTATCAATTTACATTTTTATACGTGGGTTTGCGTGACTTCAGAACTCCATGTTCTTCTAGCCAAATGAAACCACGTACAAGGGTGAATCAAATATGAACCGGACTTTTCTGTTTAACGCGAATGGAGTGAGGCGACGTCTCGGTTTGGCGCGAAGTAAATGAGCTGTTAGTAGCATCATGTCTGAGCAAGAGGTACTGTTGCGCAAAGCATTATCATAAAATTTTGGTCGCGGGAGCGCGTAAAACCTTCCGAAATTTTGCGTCGATTAACAGCACAGTTCGGCGATAAGACAGTTTCGAAGATACAAGTATACGACTGGCAAAAATGTTTCCTTGGAGTGGCGAAAGCCGAGAGGGGCAGCGCCGCGAAAAGCCAAGACCAGTCTTTCTGCAGGAAAAGTTCTTGCAATGGTATTTTGGGATTCCACAGGTGTACTACTATGTGATTTTCATCACACTTACTACTGTCAACTGTTTAAAGAAGTAAAACTGGCCTAACAGCGCAAAAGGCGAGGCATGCCTATTCGAAGTGCCATTCTGCTCCATGACAACTCTGAGCCACACCGCTGTATTGACAAAAAAATATGCGAAATTCATTGGGAAACACTTGAACACCCGCCTTATAGTCCCTATGACGGGGACAAAGGTGTGGAAACAATTGGCTACTGACACGATCAGCTTCATCCTTTGATTGGGGCATTGAAAAACTTCCGATACGATGTGAAAAATGCATCAATAAGAGAGGAGATTATCTAGAAAAATAAGATAAGATAACTTGTATTTACCATACCAATAAAATTACTGAAACAAAAGACCAGTTCATATTTGATTCACCCTTGTATGTTAGAATTACTTTTCACTGACGTTTCGCTCACCAAGGTAGACTTTTGTAAGTACAGATAGTAGGAAGATTCATTTTGCGCAAATGGCTAAATGAACAAGTGAAAGTAATATATAATAATAATAAATTCATACCATATGGTGCCTCATCATATTTGTCGTTCTATCATAAAGTTTCTCAGTTTTGATTTAAATTTTGTTAGGCGATTTTGACGTTTTATGTCTGAATCTAATTTGTTGGAATCCATTGGACCTCGATGTAAAACTTCGTACATATCCTGCGCTTTTTGCATTTAAATGGAAATCATGCTTGGAGTCAGGTATCATAAAAATGATAGTAGGCATTTACAGATGTTAGTGCAGATAGATGGCAATAAATTATTTTTCATTTTATAAATAAAAATCTAGTCATGATTTTCAATGAAATGTTCAATGTTAAGCCATTCTAAGGTACTGGGCATATCATTTTTTGGCGTATATTTATTTTTATTTAGTATTATTATCATACAACTATTTTTGTATATTTTGCACTATACTAAAAAATTGGCAACACAATTGTATTATAATTTATATATTTCTTACTGTATAGAGTTAAACTCTAATACTGTCAACTACTATGCCAAGGTATTTGAAAAAATCTATAACATCAATGTTTTACCGCTAATATTTACGTATACATTTATACAATGTTTTTCCCAATAATCCTAGCGGTTGTTTTGTCAGTGTTCAATTTTAATTTGTTAGATATTAGCCGTTCTGTCACAAATTTATAGTCACTATTAATAAGAAAAATAACGGATTAAAATTTTTGAGTATTTACATAAATTAAAGTATCAACAAAAATTTGGATTTTCCAATTTTTTTGTATACTGGACAAATGAGTTATATACAAGATGAAAAGAAGTGGTCCCAGGATACTATCCTATAGGACTAAATATTAATAAATAAATAAAATAAAAATATTTTTTATATTGCTATTATCATAATATTTTTCTATTGTCATTTTTATCGATCCTTATTTTGAAAAGGCCACGATGTGACTGAAACGTCAATAATGTGTAATTTCGACATATGTGGTTTCATATGGCAAGAGAAACATGGAGTTCTATCAGCATGAAAACTATAGGATATGTTTCAGATGTTACAATAATAATGTGTTTCTGCCTTTACTGTAGATGGACAGCGACATTTTTGAGTAAAAAATGCAATTCAGATGTCAGGAAGGCATGCTATTAAACATTACTTTCGTCATATATACCTAATACGCACTGCACTGATTAACGTATTCTTTAAAATGTAGTGCAAGCTATGGTTAATATTATCTATTCCAAATTTTACATTTAACAGTTACGGCTACTGTCACCTCAACTGGATTTTTTTACGTAATAAAGATGCTGAATTAAGCAAAGCAAATATAAGAAAGATGCCACAAACTCCATTTCACGAGTATCCATCACGTTTTGACCTCTACTGAGGTGAACAGCTGCAAGCAAGTGACATCTTTGTATTGGTAACATTGCCATGTTGCCAATAATGAATCGGGTGTAAATATGGTAAAACTTGCTTATGGCGATTTTTCTGTATGCAAGTAAACTTTTCTAAATGAAAGTGTCTTCAGCAAGTACAAAATGAATCTGTAGCATACAAAAACTAAACAAAATACGGCTATGTCTACCTGGCGTTGACGGATCAGTGAGAATTACGTGTCATTAGCCGATATGGGGAATTTTGAAATATTAGTAGATAATCAGCTGTTATTTTACCGTAATGGATACTCGTGAAACAGACAATATAGCTCAAGTGATCTGGTTTTCACTAACCTTCAATTCCAAGCCGTATCTTCTTTAAGCCCCGATCCTTCAGCACCTGCTTGGCGACGTCTCTGTTCTCGATGTACTTAAAGAACCTGTACATGGCGGTACTGTTAACTGTCTGACTATATTCCTCGCCCATTTGTGGCGGGTACTCCTCGTCCCAGTCAACCGTATCGTCGTCTAACAGTACTACCACATGACATTCTCTGTCGCCACGCTGAGCAGAGCTCACCATCAGTGGAAGCACGAGGTCTTCCAGAAATACCTCAAATTGACATCGGGCGCCTTCGTTTGACAGCTCGTGGAGGAGACCCCCTATATATTTAAGAATTCGTTGCAAGTGTGGTGAAAGGAATCGACAGTACATATGTTGTTGGACACAAATTTTAATTTGGTCCAGATGTTTCTAATTTCAAGAACTAGAACTTATGTAGATTCTCAAAACATACGTCATCCTATAGCTACTATAATACACGATTTAGTTTAGTATAAAAAACAGAAATATCTGCATGAAATTCATCTTTTTTCGGCCTGACCCAGATTGTACCGAATTTTAATTACAATGAGGAAACTTTAAAAAACCGTTGAAATTTACTTTGTGCAGCCTTAAGAAACGATTGAGGTTTTCCTAATATCTTTTACCTAATAAATTACATATATTGTGTTGACTAAAAAAATGCTACCGCATAACTTCAAAAATGCTACTTTAGGTCCAAATTTTTTGTTCTGTGATTCACACTGCCGTAGCAAGTGTATATTCGTACAGCCCGCAAAAAGTAAACACAGACACAACAATCTATGTACTTTTTAGGTTTAAATGTTTAGTTGTACCATATATATCTATTTATTCTAGAATTTCCTCTCCTTTGAATCGACGCCGCTAGTGCATTTGCGGTCACGTGCGCTATGGAGTTCGAAGTCTTATATGATTTTCAAATTATACAACAAAAATATACCTTATTTCAATGAAGAGATTTTCACCTTCTACATAATAGTGGGTATGTATTTTACATTTTACGTTTGAAATGATTACTACTACTACCTCAAAAAATTAAAATCAATGAATTTGGAACACCATAGAGTATTTTTAATTTTTTTTTAATTTTACGTGCAGTAATACAAATTCGATAAAACACGGGACCACCAATTTCTTTACCATCAAATCGATTATTTTTGTTATAGTTATTTTTGGATGTACTTTCTACGCTATAAATATACCATTTTCCGAATCCCACGGTATAGTATGATCTTAGAATGATGCGGTATCCTTTAAAATGAAGGAAAACCCAAGTGTTGGCAGGAACGAAAAAACACTTCAAACGAGATTTTTAGGAATTTATAAGACCTGCAGAATGAGACACGTAAAAAGATCCGAATAATAGTAAAAAAGTTATGGCCGAAAACCGAGGCAAAATGCAGGTTTTGGTACTTGTTGCTAATGCTTCGATACTTTCACGCAGCTACTTGAAATTCTGCAGATCCGTACGCTTCATACTTCTAAATTACCGCAACAAGATTGGAGCCGATTGGTCAAGTAGTATTTGAGAATTTCAAATTGTTTATCCCAAAACACCTATCTTATGGCCATCACTACTAGTTTACTGAGCAATCTACAGGGTTCGTTCAAAGGGCATTTTATAGCAAAATACACGAGTTTTTTCAAACAAATTCAAACATTTCGTATTTGTGAGTAATTGAACAGATTCGCTATGATATTCGAAAAACATACGTTATTATTCACATTTTAAAACAAAGCGGATGTGGAATGTGGATGTGCGCAAATTTGTGGATTCGAAACCTCCGTACTGTGGTTCTGCAATCGTTATTCCTTCCCATTACACTACGATGCCTCTGGGTTTACTGGATATTTATACCACTATAGTTGACACTTTCAAATGTCAAGCGAACGTTGGAGGCATATCAAATCTGTTATAAACAATTAGAATACTCTTAAAAACCATACTTGATACAATGCTGAAACTTCAAATAATGTGTTAGGGTCTAATACCGAGCATCTTGCTTAATTTTTCAGACGGTCAGTTCGCTACAATTGGTTTATATTTGTCTACGGTTTTTTCTTTTTCTTGAGTTTATTTTCCAACATATTGAACTCGCAGTCGTTTTAATCGTACGAGATTTCGAAAATAGACGTATACTATATTAATACTTGTAGCAAAAAGTTCCAGGGAACTACATTTCTTCGGGAAGAAACTGAATTATGTGACCTACTTGTTTGACAAAGTCATCAATAATGCAGTCATTTAGCCCATGCTACATACTAACTAGTCTAAGACTGTTTGAAACATAATTGTCTTCAGTTTGCGTGCTAACTTTATAAATAGTTCAGGGCATTTCAGCTATAAATATTACACAAGAGTATGAAGAAATCTTGAAACATTTATTTTTCTTAGCAATAAAAGATGATAGACACATCCGCTTTGTTAAAATGTGTATAATAACGTATGTTTTTCGAATAATGTAGCAAATCTGTTCAATTACTCACAAATATGAAATGTTTGAATTTGCTTAGAAGAAAATAACGTAACCCTTCGTTTTTCGCATCTTTTGGAATGGCTTGTCGGCAAGGTAAACTCGTGTAATTGGCTATAAAATGCCCTTGGAACGAACCCTGTATATTTCTCACTAAACCAGTGGTGATGGCTGGATGACATATGTTTTGGGATAAACAATTAGAAATTCTCAAAAACTACTAATCGACTCTAATTTTGTTGTGGTTAGTTAGAAATTTGAAGCCCACGGATTTAAAGAATTTCAAGTAGCTGCGTGAAATAATCGTCGCATTTTGATTCTGTTTTCGACCATAATTTTTTTACTACTAGTGGGATCTTTTTACGTGTGTTCTCATTCTGTAGGTCTCGTAAATACTTGAAAATCTTATTTGAAGAGTTTTTTCGTTCCTGCCGACACTTTCGATTGAATCCCCAAAAACACGTATTCTCATTCTTTGTTGTCGAATCAAAATAAGATAAAAACAAAAGTTTTCCCCACCATCTTATATGGATTTTTTTTTCGTTCCTGTCAACACTTTCGATTAAATCCGAAAAAGCACGTTTTCTCATTATTTGTTGTCAAAAAGTTTTCTCACAAAAATTGGTGTATCCATTTGATGCGTATATGCTTTAAATATCCCGTTGAATAACTTGCATCAATAAAACCAGACTTCACAATTATTTCGCAATCCGGGGTATTTTCGTCTAATATGATTAGACTATCATGCAATGAAAAAACGACATGCATAAATTGTTATCAGGTTTACTTTTTGTTGCAGTTTCCATAATATAACATTGGGAGCGTTCAGCCAATGTAAAGTGGTCCAGCTATGTAGGGCTTTTATGCCGAATAGCAGTAGTCGCGGAATAGCTTCTACAGTTCGCAACATTGATCAATACTATCAAATCTGACAGCCAAGTGACGACCTGTGTCAAACTGACAAAGTTATCCCATGGCTATTCATTTTCAGCATAAAAGCGCTGTACTGCTGGTCCGCTTTACGTTGGCTGAACACTCCCAATACCTAAACTAGCAGAGTTACTTCAAACGTCCTCTCCCATGCAATACAGGTTGGAAATCGAAGAAGGCTTAGGTAACGGACAAAAAAATCAAAATACTTCAGCGCCTCGTTTCAGTTGTTCCGTGTAGACAACTTCGCGTGGCCATATAGTAAAATTGACCATTTCCTGAAATGTATCATTATCTATTGGCCAGATCATGATGTGTGTTGACTAGATCAATGAAAGTAAATCGTTTAACAAGATGATCAACTAAAAGCGCGACTACTTTGTGAGATGGTCAAGTATGTTTGATGAAATCGTAAAATATTCACACTAATCACCGATAACGCTGGCAGCTTTTTGTTTACATTTCAACGCCGTAGTCATTAACCAACTTGTTATCAAATGGGGACGAAAGTAAGATCAAAAGACTTGACGACAAAAAGGTACTCGAGTTCGAGGGATGTCTTTTAAGTTTTGCATATGGAAAAAAAAACAACAGGGTAGGTAGTTTTAAATGACTTTATTGTTTTTCGCCCGTCCGCGTTTGAATTCTCCTTACCAACGGGAAATTGTCGACTGATGTGGCGCTTCGTTGCCGAAAACCGACAGTAACTCAGCAAGGCATTCTTGTTGCGATAATTGTCTCTGAAAGTTGTAATAAATTATGTCGCGAAAATGTTCTCGGTTGAGTTCCATTTTTCTAATGACTTGGTGACACTTAAAAATTCACTGTAGTGAGAACACTGCACGTATTGTTGTGAAACTTTGAATTTAAGTTTACTAAAGAGTGAGGTTAAGATTCAGTACTGACGTTCGATCCGCGCGGCCTACTATGTTTCTATATGCTAAACTTAAAAGACATCCCTCGTACTAGGCAGCTCACGCAAGTATCGAACAAAACATGAAAAAGCCGTAGCGTTAAGAATGCAATTCACAGGTTAGTACTTCTCTCTTCAATTACATTATTATTCATTTATTTGAAGTCAAAATCGTGTATCAGCTAAAATATGATTTGTCTATTGAACTATATATTATTCTACGTACCTATGTAAAACTCATCGTAATTTTCATTTCATTTTTAGGTTATATGTCAAAGAAAACAGAGTAGCGTGACCAGGCGAGGTAATAATTTAATTTGTGATATACGATATGTTGAAAAATTTTATTTGTGACACGGGCAAATTAAGAATGTTTTAATATAATCATTTTATTTTGATTTCTTAAAGTCACTAGTCTTAATCACAATAGATGTCGAACCTGAACAATAAACAAGTTTGTAACATAAATTCTGGATTTTTGTTAAATATTCTATCGACACCCTACGTCAGGATATGATCAATCGTAGATGACCAATGTTGACGATTTAACGATGTGGTCAAATTTAGTTGACCATTTCATGAAATACTCGATCGTTTCATGGAATGGTCACTTCTATGAAATGGCTAGGACATCAATATGTCTATTCAATTTCCGTCTTTCCTAAGAATACCTTCCCTTATTTCCCTTCTGCTAATACCGAACAACAGTGCAAAATGGTGGAGAACGGACTAAGTCACCCATCTCTTGACTCTGTGTTCTAGACTACACAGTTTTCATGGTACCTACTTAAATTCTGACATCTGACAGTACTGGCGTCAAACGGCACCAACAGATAATCGCATGCCTCTCTCAACTCTTGCACAGACACACTAGGCGGGCATTTAATCATTCCCCCTTTATAGTATTCCAAAATGGCTCTAAAAACGGACGCGGATATGCCTTCAGCCACCTCGTACTCTCCCCTATCGTTGGGATGCGTAAATTCTATCGAGGTGCTAAACATTCTGCCTAGCATCGTATTGGGGTGCGCCGTGAATATAGCCGGGTCTACGACAAACCTCGTGTTATCCACCACTACCGTCACCCTGTCATCTGTCATATTGGCTAACGCGGTGGTCGGTTGCGGTGACTTTTGGCTGGGTTGACAACCGGAGGTTCGAGATCTGGAAAATAAGAGAGTTTAGTTTAGATGCTAGACGAGGGAGGGATGGTTCCTTGCCTATTGCGAGGAGCATTTGGACATTGCTTAGGAGTAGCTAGAGTATGGCAGCGTGTTTCTGTTAGAGATGATGAACGTTGTACAAGGCACGGTTTTGGCTTCGACATTGACCCATAACTAGGCAAAGCAATAACAGTGTAATTAGATATGTAGTTCATTGTGGTGCTGTATATTTCTTAAATTACATTAATATACCTGAAAAGTGACTGGTGATAAGGTAGATTTGGTGGAAGAAATTTAAGTTTGAAATGTACACTATTGGGAAAGACAAGAGCCACGCCATCTGTCAGCGGAAAACGGCCACTTAAGGTATTTTTTAACGTATTCCATCTCGCAAATGGCTTAATTTAATGTAGTTTGTCCACTGTAGCCACAGCAATTGGACTGCAGGCGTGATGGCTATTTGCATTCTTATTTTCGGTGTAGCATTCGGATTTTTGTCCATGATTTGCACAGTTGATGGAATAGCAATGAATCCACGCCGTCAGTGCCGTGAACGAAACGCGTCCATTAATCGCCCTTTCCAGAAACCCTACTGGATCTCTGATGATGCGATATATGGTATGCCATTCATCCGACGAGGATCAGTGGGCGTAGACGCACCTGTATTTGAAAATAAGGAAACGATTCGAAAATCCTTTCATGCAATAAAATGATTAATGGTTCTCTTCTCAAAGATAGGATGATCCAATTCTTCGAGAAATGAGTACAAAACAGATGGTCATGTAGAAAGGTTTCAAAAATGACCAAAAGCAGACTTTGCTTTCCCAATATTACATCAATGAGCAGGCAAAAATTATGCAGCAAAACTGGGAATTGCAACTTCTTGGCCAATATTATCATTTTCTATGGAAATATGAAAAATCTACACATCTCCAAATAATAGGTGTAGTTAGATAAGGCATAGAGGTATTTTTTTTTCTAAAATCTACAAATGTAAAAGTGCCATTGCTCACATTGTGAGAATTTTATATGAGAATAGTGTCGCATATTTCATTTTGTCCACAGTTTCACAATTAAAGACTTTAAAAGATGAATGACTATTGTATTTTAGCCAAAAAGTAACAATTCTAGATCACTGTGAGGTCACCAAGTGCGGTCCTCAATGTGTGATTAGTGAACCTCATAATTTTAAAAATCTAATTTATTTTCACTGTTATGAGTTTATAAGCCAAACAGTCATAAACCACCTGAAACATAAAAATAAATAATGAAAAGTTAACGAAAAAGTGAATTATAACTGAGAAGTGAACATAAATTGCATATGGGCTGTAGAAAACAACCATAAAACAGATAGAGCTTGATGAGTTCACTCGACAATTATAATCCATATGAAAATATGCTAAAATATGTGTTAAGATATGTTTAATAGAGAAGAACAGGGTAATTCAAGACAGCACTAACATGAACAAACAATAAAATGAAATTTATACACTTTGTATAACCTTTATCTCATCACATATTTAATTAAACAAAAATTAAGAACTACATCTTAAATAAAAAATAAAGTATTGAAAAATATCTGCAACACAAAAAAATATTTTAAGTGAAACTATCAAAACGTGATGGCAAGAGAAGTGAGTTATTAAAAGAGTAACAGACCTAAAATTTTGGGAGTAATAAATAATTCAACAAACAAAGCTGGGTGAATATACAGAATTTGGGATTTCAATGTTTCACCAAAAAAATCTTACGCAAATTAACAAATTGTGGAAATTAAGCATCCAAATACTGTAAAATTTCATCCATTATTTGGAATATATGATGAAATTGAGGTAACCATTAAGATTTAGACACAATATGCTTAACAAAATGTATGCTTCCCTAGCATGCTAAATTCCTGACATCAATACATCTCTGTTCATATTTAACTGATATAAGAATATATGAATACTCTTTGTATTGCTAAATACGTATTATAACAAATTTTTAGGAAAAGAGATAATGAATAGTTATATAAACACATAACAACTACGTTTTTAGTGGTTCCTGAAAATTGTGTCACACTCACCTGGCGCAAATTGCATATTATCTTGTAAAGGGAACTATTTCAGAATATGACCTTAATCAATAAGTAGAAAATCAAGAAATGTCAGTTTGAAAACACAGGCATTACCCTGAGAGCCAGTAAGCTCTCAAGCTATATGATTCTCTTATTTCAAGAAAGTTGGAACTGAAGAACTAATGAATTTATTTAGTTGAAGGTATTTGTATTCTGTTTGAAGTATATCTTTCATAGTTTAAATGTCACCCTCCTGGTCACACATTGTTTCCTGGTACTTATAAAATCTATCAAAACCAAGATATTATCTGACGCTGTCAAGTAAGCATCACATACCATATAGACTTGTGATAATGAACATGAAAACAGGATATTTTTCTTAGTTGGAACTGAAAAAGAAAATACTGCATATTCACCCATATAAAGAGTTAAATTATTATGAAACACTTAACACTCAAGTTAAATTAACAAACTGAAAAGACACTTTTGGACCCAAAGCTGGCAGGGACCATTTTGATTTCAAAATATAAATACACGCTGATTGTGAAGAATTGTTCAATGAATAAAATATGAATTAAATGACAAAATAATTATGCAATAAGGAGAATTTCAAGATAAGTATTAAATGAGGTCTTAATTTTGTTATTTAATCAATGATTTAAGTCAATTCTCTGATGAGTCAAAAATGGTATGCTCAATAAAGAAATAACTATTTTTATAGAAAAAAATAACAAAGGTTATCAAAGTTTTTCAACAATTCAGATATATATTACTCAGTACCTGTAAGTAAGGAAAGAAATGAGAGTGATTTGGAAAAAATTGTATTTTATCCATGAACATTTCTGGAACTGTAGTTTTCAAATATTATGACTCACCTTAAATTAACAATAACATTGATGAGGTTTAAAAATAAAGCATCACTTATCTGACCAAGCCAAGTTTATGTATGTACATTGGTTCAAAAATAGTACACACTCAAGGAAGAATATTTTGAGAATAATAAAGCAAAAACCGATTCTTGAACAGCATGAAATGTATTGTCAAGGAAAATATATATCAATGTAGTCTTGATCCACCAAATATACCAAAAGGACTATTGGGGAGATACCCAAATGATCTTTAAACATATGTATAGTCAAATGAAGCGTCTTCAAAGCAACAGTTTTTAGGATGAATATCATTTCCTGATAATCCTGAGCCCAAACTTTAGATCATTGTCAGCTCCTCCCATTGTCCTATTTATATAAAGCTATTGTTGAGTGTGAGAAATAAGGTGTACCTCATGCGATTTTTGAATACCCTTCTCCTTCTATCATCCGTGTAATCTTCTGTATCGCTGCTAGTGTCGTTGTGATATAAGTGACGGTCACTCGCACCAGCCATTTGTACGCTGGGCAACAAACACTTTAGGAACATATAAACATAATCAAAACAATGATAAATCTCTCTGGAATTGATCCAGAACATAGAACGGAATCATGACATGAACGTGGTGAAGTATTGATTTGATGACGTTTTTTGGGTAGGTGAAAGGTTGTTTTTTCTAGTTTGAAGGCTGTCCACTGTCAGCTGCTTTCTGACAAATGTCAACTGTCAAAATGGAAGAAGTTATCGACCACCTTCCTCAAGGAATATACGAGTGGGTGGGGTGGGTTACAGATTGTGGAATATAATTTGTAGGCCAGGGATTTTATTACAGAAATACGTTTATTCAAAATTGTAGCCACTCTTGAAATATTTTACGTAGCTGCTGTTTTATTGCTGTTTTTTAACTTCCAAATGCATTTTCGAATGACATTAATATTTACTTACATCACAATATCTGCTTCGCCCATACAGTCTGGTACCGAAATGGAAGAAAGTAGTAAAACACATCGTGCACCACTGTTAAGGCTGTCTTTGAATACGCCGCGATCCGCGTGCACACACTTTACCGATAAAAAACTACCGTTTTGGTACTCGAGTATACTATAGTCCCATCCACAGCTTTGCGGATGATAGGACTTTCCTTCCAGGCATTCAGAGCGCCAGATATATCCCTGCGGTTGAGGCGGGGACAAGTAGAACGATAGCGACTTCTCTTCTGGCAAAGAGCCTGATGCCTGATGGTTTTATCACTGTCTCGAGATGCAATAATTACCTTGCAATTTGAATTTTTGTTAAGCCACACAATAGTAACAAGAGGTGCTCAAGTGCACATAATATTTTGACAGATGGCCGAGCTTTGAGGAAGTTATTTGTTTCGGCTTGATGGATTTCAGATCCATGACAAATTTTTAGTACGTACAAGCAATCTCGTCAATCGCCTCAGCTGCTGCGAGGAAGTTCAGATTTATTTTTAGAAACAAAGGATACCTTATTTTGCATGAACGAATGGAAAGGCATAGTGTAATATAACTTTCCTTCGTTCGAACACCGACGGCTAACCATGGACAGAGTGAATAGACTAGAGCTGTTAAGCTTTCGTTCGTTGCCCACCGAGACCTAGCCTGTACCATACTGATGAGCTGTCAAATAGCACGAAACAGCGGTCCCTGGTTGGCCGTCTGTGGTCGAACGAATGGAAGCCATATGTATTACTAGTTTTTCCGATGGCGAGTAGTACCGTTATCTACTATATCATCAGAATCGGCGACATCTAGCGGCCACAGTGGTGACCCGGCTGATAACGCGAACTGGGATGCAGTTCCAACGGTCAGCTTGATTTCTTCACTTTCGCATAGATCAGTTCTGGTAACAGATGATACTTTGTGCTGTAATATTTCATGGAAATGACAACGCAGAAATATGCATTATGTATAATTGTCAGCTAGAATTGACAGTAAAAACTGCGATTCGCAATAATTATCAGCTGCAGGTCGCTATTAGCTGTAATCATCAGTAGCAATTAGCTATAATTGTCAATTTAAGATTGCAAATAGCTATAATTGTCAGTAACAAGGTGCAATTAGTCATAATTGCCAGTTACAAGTTTCAATTAGCTTAATTGCTGGCTATTAGTGACAATTACCTATAATTGCTAGTTAAAATTGCAGTTACTTATAATCGCCAGCTAAAGGTTGCAACTGACTTTAACTGTGAGTTACAAGTTACAAGTAGTTAGCTGTAAATGTCAGTTACAAGTTTTTCAAACCAATCTAGCTGTGACAGACCCAAAAATACGCGAATAATTCAAGTTGTTGGAAATATGTACCAACAATAAATCGACGCGGACTTGATATGCGATCTTTTCAAGGTGCGAACGCAATACAGAATGTCCTCCACTCAGGACTTATACCTCTCACCCTAGTAACTTTCCAGCCACTTGATGAAATAGATTAATAGATACAAGGCAGATATAACATTTTATTATAGGCGGAGGTCTCGATAACACACCTAAGAGTTTTTTGCCCAGTTTTATTTGTTATTAATCTCTTCTGGTAGACATTTCACGTATCCTAGAAGCAACGATATAAAAGTTAGGCACAGGGTAATGTCGCAGCGCAATGGCAGTCGGTCTTTCTGGACACTGGCCAAGCAGATTCAAAAGAACTTCTCACACAACAGCCTTCCACCACTTACGTGTCAGGATGGAACTATTGTATTCGACTCAAAGGCCAACGCGGAAGTGTTAGCGAAGATCTTTGCTGCCAACTCCACCATGGCCGTTCCACCCCAATGCTCAAGTGCCGTTAATTCAAAGGGTTCCCTACACTATGCGGGAGGTAACATTCAGGCATAAGACCGAAAGACGAGTGCTCGTGTACTGATGAGGTATGCAGCAGAGCTTGCTCCAGTTATTTCGCGTCTCTTCCAGATATCTTATGAACTGGTACTTTCCCTGAAAACTGGAAATTTGCTCATGTCCAACCCATCCCAAAAAAAGGATCTAACACCGACCCTTACAACTACAGGCCTATAGCTCTGCTGTCTGTTATAGAGAGGTGCATAAATCGCGACCTTCTGGACTACCTCGTACGTCACAGCCTGATTAGCGACAGGCAGTATGGTTTCCGTTATTAACGATCCACAGGGGACCTCTTAGCTTACATACGCATTTGTGGAGTAAACTCATCCAGTCTCATGGTGAGGCTCATGTCGTTGCTCTTGACATAACGAAAGCGTTCGATCAGCGGTGGCACGCTGCCCTCTTAAGCAAACTTCTATCCTATGGCCTCCCAGAAAAGCTTTGCAGATGGGTGGCTGATTTTATCTCTGGCCGCAAGATATCCGTCGCTAATTGACGGGTTCTCCTCTTCATCCCACAACGTCAACGGGTGTTCCCCAGGGATCGGTCTTGGCTCCAACACTGTTGATCTTACATATCAACGACATCTATAATTATGAACGACCTTCACGATCAACCCAATCCACAGATTCGCGGATGACAGAATTCTACATGCAGGAATTCAGAGTGACAAGCCGATCTCTGGAAAAAAGAAGACTAGCGACGACTTCCTCTCTGACAAGAGACCTGGAGGCTATCACTGCTTGGGGACGCAACAATCTTGTAAAGTTCAATGTTTCCAAAACACAGTACTGTACTTTGCCGAACAAAAAGCTTCTTAGTGCTCATTCAGTTTCGATGGATGGCCGAGTTCTGCCAAAGAGCCATTCATTTCGGCTGGTCGAAGTCCAGATCACCGAGGACCTGATCTGGCACGAACACATCTCTTCAATAGCTGCAGCTGCTGGGAAAAGCTAGGGTATTTGTTTAGGGCTAAGAAGTACTTTTCTCCGCATGACCTTCTCACTGTATACAAGGCCCAGATAAGGCCTAGCCTCGAGTATTGCTTACACGTTTGGGGTGCTGCCGCACCGACTACATTATCCATGCTCGATGCTGTCCAGAGGAGGGCGGTCCGACTGATCGATGACTCTTCTCTAACAGACAGTCTCAGGACTCTTTCGCACCGGCGGGCCGTCGGCGATCTAGCTCTTTTCTATCGCTACACTAACGGGCTTTGCTCCTCAAAGCTCTCTTCCATGATGCCGCCGCGCGATGTGCCTGCCAGACAGACCCGCCTGACTTTGGCGTCCCATCCTAACCGTATCGAACTTTGTACATCCAGATCTGGCCGATAGGACCGCTCCGTTGCCCCGGGAGTATCGAGATTGTGGAACAATCTAAAAGAGGAATCTTTTCCCAGTTCCACTAACCTTAGGCAGTTCAAAAATCGTATTAACAAAATTTCTTTGGGATCACCATAGCAGACGCGGTGTTCCGGCATTTAAGCTTCTGCCTGCGCGGCTGCTTCGATATAAAAAAAGGAGCAATCGTCCGAGCCAGTTTTTGATCGAGTAGGACTGAGGAGAATATGGGTTTTAGAGTTTCAATTGCTGCCCCCATCCTCCCCGCAAGCTACAGATATTTCCTGCGAAACGTATTTCTCCGCTCTTCTCTCACTTCAGCGGTTACTACGCGAGTAACATTTTTATAATTTATATTTTACATATAGATTTATCTTGCCATGAGCAACAAGTGACAAAATGGTCAGGTTTTTCTGTTAAGTTTTTGTGCTGGCTGCGTGTATTGTTCGGTGATAAAGAAGCATTCAATTTTCGTACATTTACGGTGTCAGTTAAATGTTAAATTTCGTGTAGCTTATTGAGAAGCCTTTTTGTGATTGCCCAAAATGCCTAGAGTGCCTTTGAGAGTGAAGCCGATTTATCGATAAGAGAAGTTTCTAGGAGGACCAACAGATTCTTACGCAGTATATGCAGTGTGAACGAGCGTGGACTCAGGAACGCCGAGGACAGCGAGCGAGGGGTTCTGGACGTCCCAGAGGGATCACAGAGCGACAAGACCGCCGGTTAAGATTTCTGGCTCTGAGAGACAGATTCAGTAGTACGAGCCCCTTCCCACTTCAGTTGGCCCACTTCAAGATTTGTACCAAAATATGCCTTTATAAACTAAACATGACGAAACTATGTACTTCTCAAACAATTTATTTTCTCAAAAACATTTTAGATACACTCTAGTCGTAAAAAATACATATTTGAAATCACTTAGACCTATAACTAATAGAACATCTGAACAAATAAACAATGTGCGAATAAATGCGCGAAGTTTCAAAGCAACAATTGAAAGATTACCATTGGGTAACATCACCTTTATTTTTTATCACGGCTGAAATTCTTTGGGGCATAGTGTTAATTAAGTTTTGGTAAAAATTTAGTGTAAAACAATCCCATATTTCTTGAAGCTTTTGTCTCAGTTCGGTGATTGTACGAGCAGGATGTTGTCGTAGAACCTTTTTCATCTCGTGCCACAAAGTTTCAATAGGTGACAGATCTGGACTGCTAGAAACCCATTTCAAAGTGGTACATTATTTTCTTCCATCCATTTTATAGCCTTTTTTGAGGTATGGCACGCTGCACCATCTTGCTGAAACACAAAATCTTGGCCGGATGTCAAACATTCTTCCATCACTGGTAAAAGCGATTCTTCTAAAATTGCCAAATATTTGTTTGCATCCACATTTCCATCAATAAAATGAAGTTTTCCTACTCCTTTTGATGACATACTGCCCCAGATCATAATGGATGCTGGAAATTTCACTTTTCTCTTTAGACAGTCAACATGGAATGCTTCATTTTTTTGCGAATAACTCTACTGCGACTGTCACCAACACAAACTTCGAATCGGGCCTCATCACTCCATTGTATTGCACACCATTGTTGAGGTGTCCATTGTCTATGTTCTTTAGCCCATCTAAGCCGATTTTTCTTTTGCAGTGGAGTTAATAGTGGCTTTTCTTTGGCCTTTAAACAAGTTGTGTAACTTTAGGGTTTTTACTTCACTTCTTTTATAAGAAAACTTACCTTGCAAGTGCTAAATACCAGTTTGTGGGCCTCTATATGAGTTGTGGACCTCGAAATTCTCCTTCCAACAGCGTCACTCCACAGAGCACTTAATTGTAAATAATTGGCACGCCTGTTTTTCACGATTATTCTTCGGTCGGCATTTGTGATATTACTTTTTCTCACATATCGTGGCTTAATATTAACTGACCCAGTTACGTTATATCTTCTACCAATATTTCTCACCCTGTCCCGCGATAAGTCTAACAAAGTTGCAATTTCTGAGTTTGATTTCCCAGAATTAAAAAAATTAATTATCAGTAACCGAATTTTCTCACTAATAACCTTTCCTCTACCCATTTTGAAAACCTTAACTACCCAAAACTATTTTAAATGTAGTCTGACAGCTGTGATTAATAAAAACAATTGTCATGGCTTTTATTTTTCTCAGCCACCTATGCGTTATAGACTTATTTTGCATTGAATTGAAAATAGGTTGATATGTGTTATTTTTATGCTGCAAATTTGATTAGGGAGTGATAAAGTTGGTGTTGTCTACTATATATTATCAAAATATTCATTGTTAATATTTTAAACCTATAACACCCTGCTACATTTTTATTATTTGTGTTTTATAAGAAAGAACTAAATTTCAATAGTTGGGCCAACTGAAGTGGGAAGGGGCTCGTACTCGGCCATCGCTAATCAGTGATTTGAAGAGCATGGAAGGAAGGTTGGTATACGTATGGTATATCGCCGCATACAGTTAGTTAGTTTTCTTATCGCCCACATTGGGTGCTACCTCGCACAGCTGAACGTCGGCGCAACCGTTTGCTCAGGTGTAGAGAAAGAATTCTATGGGTCCAGGAATGGAATCAGGTGGACTTCAGTGACGAATCCCGCTTCTGTCTGGGCCAGGCATTTTACTAGCAGGGACACTGAACATATGCTCCAAAAATTATTGAAGTCGGATAAGCATACGAAGGTGTTTACCTTTTTTGTCACTCAGTATAATAGTCCGTGGCTACAAACAATACAGATGGTACTATGCATATATTTCCTGGTCTATTTCAGAGCGCTTGGGGTCTGCCCTCTACGTGCGCCGAGCCTCTACCTCTGCGCACAACGGTAAACAAAACAAGCAGAAACATCCAAATAAACCACGTGTGTAGAATAGAGAAAGAGTGTATTTGCGATCGCATGTCTGTTCCCATACGTTGAATGTGAAGATCGTCCAAATCCAAACCGATTTTTATTTTTATTTTTTATAGAGGTGTAGGCAGGTGTGATTATGATGAGACTGTAAACAACACATTTACAGATAACGGTATTCATCATTCTCATATTCGGAGTGTTTTGTTTTTTCCGAGAAGCTCACATGTCTCCGATAAATAGAAAATAGTAGCTTTTCAGAAATATATATTTTTTCGAAATTATTCGTGTGTGTATCAATTCTTTTCCGAGGATAAGTACCTGGAAGAAGGTAAGTGAACGGTTCTTATTTTTATTTATCTCTCATCTTTGTGCAAATATCTCTTCAGGTGCTAGTAACCTACTTCTGCGTATGACACAGTTTTCTATTTCTGGATCCCAAAAGTTCATCTCGGTACACATTTATTCGTTACTGAACATGAATTAAACTAAATAACGTCTCATTTAGTGATATTTGTGATGGTATCTATTACCGGTTTCAAAATACTACCTGCAGAAATGAGGAGAGATCAACAAATATTAATAAACCTTTCATAATTTTAAATTCATTGACCCGGTGTCTACCACTTATTTTTGAGCACAGCTAGAGCATTACGTAGACTCTGAAAATTATATACCTATAGCTATCTAGAAAGTAAATAAACAACAGTGTGCGATTCCGTGAAGAGACAAAAAGATACGGTAAATTATCTGCTCATTAGTATGAAGAACGCCTACACGGTGATTACGTTACGCAGAAAATAAGGAAGGCCTGAGCTTGATAACAGTCAGTATAATGAAATAAAAACAAGGTTCCGTCAAATTTTTTATTCACCACTGAACACGATAACGAATACGTGGTGCCTGCGAAAAAAAAATTGAAATTTGTTACCTGTGAACAGTAATTTTTCAATTTCCTGAAGTATTTTACATAATTTAATGTACGAGGGGCCTAATGCCCTAATCAAAGTAATTTTCCTGAAATCGCCTCCTGAAATGTCGTAAATAAGACGTGGACTTTGGACTTTGAACTCGTGTTCAACGTCTTTCTAGCCAGTGGCGTAGGCAGCTGTAAAATTTCCTGAAAAGAGTAGGCTGGAAATATACTTTTTTAATACCAATCTGAGAAGTCGCCAATAGAGTTTTCAGTCCTGTTGTCTTGCTGCATCTTATAATCTGCTCATTGCGATTTTGCGCAGTAGCGAGACAATCCTCTGTTATCCTTTACCGAAATAAGAAAGCTCCGTTAGTTAGGGAGAATATGGGAGGTCTTTTTTCATAAGGTTATATTTTCATTATTCAGACTGTCGTCGGAATTTGTTAATCGGATAAGCTTAATTAAAATAATTTTAAGTTATGTAAACATATTGGTTAAAATATAATAGCAATATGACAATATGAGTTTTAGATCACAGATAAAAATAAATGCAAGAAATAGACAGTGAGACCTACAAAATGAGTCCATACGTAAAAAAGTTATGGTCGAAAACCGAGGTAAACTGCAAGTTTTGGCACTTGTTGGTAATGCGTCGATGGTTTCTCGCAGATATTTGAAATTCTTCAAATGCATAGGATTCGTACGTCTAAATAACCACAACAGAGTTGGAGTATATTGGTCAAGTAGTTTTTGAGAGTTTCTTATCCCAAAACACATGTTTTCCGGCCAACACTACTAGTTTATTGAGCAATATACAGGATTCTTTTAAAGGACATTTTATAACAAGATACAGGAGTTCACCTTACCGACATGAAGCATAAGGCATTCCGAAAGATAATTGTTATTTTTATGCGAAAAACGAAGAGTTACATTTTTTCTTCTAACCAAATTCAAACATTTCGTATTTGTGAGTAATTCGCAACAAAATATGATAGACACATCCGCTTTGTTTTAAAATGTGTATAGTAACGTATGCTCTCCGAATATTGCGCATTTGTCGAATTACAAACACGAAATGTTTGAATTTATTTAGAAGAAAATAACGTAATCTTTGTATTCCGCATAAAAATAACATTTAACTTGCACCAATAAAACCAGACTTTACAATTATTTCGGGGCAATTTGCTAATATGATTAGTCTATTATATGTACATAACGAAAAAAACATGTCGCTCACTTCCATCCGTCTGTCTGTCGGTCTGTCCTCTAAGCCTTTTCTCGCCAATACCGGTCGGATTTTGATGAAATTTCTAAACAAGATTACTACTATTCCAACGATGAATTATTTTTTGAAAATCTGCCCAGTGGCGGCGAAGAAAAAGGACAAAAACGAAGAATTAAACATCGCTCAAACTTCGTTATTTGACGTTCCAGAGCATGACCGCCCATATAGCAAAATCAGGTTGTGCAGGGGTAAAAAATGCTGAGAACTAGCCAACCCGTTGGTGGGGGTGCAACTATTCAAAATTGTAGCAGAAATAATATCTTTTATGTTGGGATGTTTTGAAGAGCAAAAAAACTCACACGCCGCTTCTTACTCAAGGATTGGGTATCTTATTAAGAATATTTCACTTTGAAGCAGAAGCCAGGGGGGTATATGCCCCTCCTTGATTACCCCCAACCCCAATGGGCACCCACGTTCCAGAGGATCCTGGTCATTTGTGAAAACGTTTTTAGAGGTAAATTATTGGTGGGGCGTTGTAGGGGGTGGTCAGAGAAATTACTCAATTTTTTTGATGTTATAATAATAATAAATTGCTTTTATTGCTCATGTAAGTACAGAAAAAGAAAAAGTACATAACTCTGCAGTGAGCAAACGGCAAGGTTCGCTTGATTGACAACCATTAGTTGTCAATCCGCGCTCTTCCACCTGTTAGTAGGGCTCCCTACCTCGAAAGTTCTGCGCATCTGTTAGACATACTTGACACAATAGATTTCCCCTTAGAATGATAGAAAAATGTTTTCGACACGCATACTACCTGCTTCTGCTTTCTGGGATCACCGGTAAGCATGCCGGTTTAGGTGAGTGTTTCGGCCTGACCGCCGCTGTTGACTACCGGTAGGGTGGGGAAAGAATGTCTATGGAGTAATTGTGTGCACTTATTTGACTGAGTTAATCCGTTAAATTTCCTTGTTTTTTGTTCTCATGTTCTGAACATAATCCTTTATGAACTGATGGCGGCGTTGCGTGAGAAGTGCAGAGTCGACCTACTTGACGTCATTTTTGTTTTATTGGCCAGGATAAAAAGCTTTCTTTATTTGGAAATTGGAATCGACCCAGTGGATGCACAGTTGTCCTCAAAGGTCGCAGAAATATAATGTCCAATTTTTTGATAATTTCTGAAATCTCTATGGTCATTCTGATGAGCTAAAAAATGGGGCAATGATTGGACTATGGCTATAGAAATTAAGGGACGGGCGGGTGTTTTTAACCGTAACTGACATCGGGTTCAGAATTAAGAATTTACGCTCCCGATTTATCCAGATTATCCAAACGAGTTTCTATTCAAGTACAGGGTTATTAGAAATTTCTCATTGTCATAGCAACCTCAAAACATTGTGGGACCTTGGTGGACAACATTTTTTCATTTTTGATTGGCGTTATTGCAAGAAATGAAATTTAGGGCATCGTGAAAAATGAAGTACCTATCGTGGATTCGAATTTGAGGTAGAAAAGTATAATGTAATGTTCGAGGATTTAAAAACAAAAAATAACTCTTCCTTGAAGAAACTTCAAGGGGATTTCACAGTAGGCTGTAACAATTGTTATCACGGGCTTTTAAACATTTGCGAAAATTTGCATGATTTTAAACAAGATTCATGATTTTCAAAGCAGCCAACATTTTCAAAGTTTTCAGTAATTTAAAGAATGTGGATTTTGAAAATTGTGGGAAGTTGAAAATTTTGAAAATTGTGCGAATTGGAAAAAAAAATTTGCCAACTTTTGAAACCCTGTGATGTTACA